>CM031242.1:291698959-291930293 GCA_018340775.1 Taxus wallichiana var. yunnanensis | reverse complement strand
GCCTCTCAATGTATTTCAAGTAGTGGAGCAGTTTGTTTCCCCATATCCAAGTTTTGGAGGAAAGAGAAAGGGACTATGTTAACTGTGGCCCCATTGTCAACCATTGCCCGTTTTACATAGTTATTATAAACCCATACTTGTAAGTGTAAGGCTGGATCACCTCGGCGTGCAATCTCAGCATCTGTGGGCATTTTACTTATTTCGAATATGAATTTGACATCCTTGTCCGGCTGCCCCGGAGGGTGGATATCAAAATCTACATGATTTACTTGTGTTTCAGGAGGTGGAGTGATGTTAATTAGATGGCCTAGACCTAATGCTTCTAAAAGAGCAGCTCTGTGAGGGGGAGAGTTCTTTAGTAAGTCCAAAAATGAAATGTGTGAGAAGGTCTTTGTTGGGTCGCTAATTAAATCATAGGCACCTACAGGTTTTTCTACTATTTGTTGACTCTTCTCTTTTTCTGGCAGAGGACTTGGGCTCGGTTGAGAGAAATACTCGTGTTCTTATTATAGCTTCGATAGGTAGTTCACATCTAATTCTACCAAACTAACTATCTTGGGTCTCGGTTGACTTCCTAACTATGGCGCAACCGATGGGTTTAATGAATTCGAGGCTTCATGATCATTGTTTCTGTCATTACACCTTTGTTTGTTCGATTGGATTCAGCCTATTGCTATCATGATTTGGGAACAGATCGTTAAAGATCTTGAGGGGATCATTCGAGGAGAAACTTTGCCCGCGAGTGTATTTGGTGATGATGAGACGGGGATCTGCCAAAACAAATCTGTGAAGAACTGTCTTTGTTCTTCTGGCAAGCGTTGCATAAATTTATTGTAGTCATGACATGTTCTAGTATCGTGACCCCGAATTTTGTGGAAACCACAATAAGAATTGGGATTGTAATTCCTATTTTGTTGGTTAGGTGTGTATTGTGGCCTAAAATTCTAATCAAACTGTTGCCTATTAGGATTAAAGTTTTGGAATTGTTGTTTCTGGTTTTGACTTTGGTTTTGATAAGCAAATGAGTTTTGGCTTGGCCCTTGTATGGGAATTCACCATTTTGTTGTTGTTGTGGATGGTTAAAATCCACTGTATTGATCGTCGGGGTAAAGTTGTTGTTTCGTTGGTTGTTTGTTTGTGACGGAGTATTAACAACATTTACCCTCTTGGGCTGGTCGGTTACCCCATCCGTTGTTACCCCATGATTTTTGTTAAGGATTTTGGGTCCTTGATTGACATTTGTGATAGTTGTAGTGTTTTGAGTGGAGGTGATTAACCTCCGTTTGTTCCATATGTCTTACGACCACTATTTATCGCTGCTTGGTCTATTCAAAGAGCGCTCTCAAGTACTTCATCGTAAGTTCTTAGCGGGAACTTTTGGACTTCTTCCTTCACCTCCTTGCTGAGAGAATGAAGGAATAAATTACATAGTTCCATCTGATCCATGTTTGGAGCACTTGTTGAAGAATAAAGAACTGTACGCCACCTCTCGGATGAAATTGGCGACAAATTCGTTGTGTTCTTGTTTGATGTGCAAGAAATTCACACGATTCTGTTCTCAACAATTTGTTCATGTCGAAGGCTTTGATGAACTCTGACATGAGTTGTTTAAATGAATGGATGGAGGCTTCAGGTATCCTGTAATACTAGTCGAGAGCAATGCCTTCCAAGGTTTTGGGAAATATTTTAGCAACAACCCCATCCCAAGGGAGTAATTCTCGTATGGTTGTAGCGTAAGCTTTGATATGTGCATTTGGATCTCCCTCACCCTTGAACTTGGGTAGATCAGGAAGAGGTCTTGGAAGCATGACGCTTCGTATGGTGAAGTCTAAGGGTTCCTTTAGATATTCTGAATAAGTCCCTATCACATAGCTTTCGACCATTGATGGTGGTTGCTGAGGGAGTGATGGTGGGATAGGTTGTTGATACGGTGCAGCGTATGCATTGGCAGGGGCATAAGGAGGTCCCTGTGTTTGAGAAAACATGCCGGGAGAGGAGAAGATATCTCCTTGTGGTGATTTGGAGTACATGTTTAAGTATGACGGGGTATTGTCAAGGAATGGATTGTTTGACACTAGACCGGGAGGAATAGTGTTAGAGATGATGGGCCTTGTTGGCGTTTGTTGTGGATAGTGAGGTGGCATGCCTAACGTGCCTACTCCTGTGAGGAGATCTACTTGGCCAGAGTGGTATGGAGGATTGGAACTTCCTGTTTGTATGAACGGAGAATTTTGACTTGCTTGAGCAAGTTCTAACCCTCTCACTTTTTCTACTAACGTTGAAATGACTTCATTTGGTGAAGTCACGGTGTTTTGTCTGAGCGGCGTTTGTTGTACACCCTGGTGTTGTATAGGCATGTGATATCCTGTCATGAACTGATCGCTATCTTGCCAAGTTTCTCCGAGAGTATTTCCTATATGCAGTGGTATAGAGGTATTTTCTTGAAAAGAGACCTCGGGTTGTATTTGTAAACCTCCTATAGGTGGGTACATACCCCGAGAATGTTGTTCACTCCTAGGATAATGTATTGACTATCCATCATCTAAGACCAGGTATGGGTCTGATTGTCTACTAATTTGTGGTCTAAGTAGCATTTGAGGAGATGAACCAGATTCTCCGGTAAACGTCATATTGTTCGAGCCTGAAGGCTCTGTTTGTTGCGTTTAAGGGGGTTGATCTAACTCCTCAGTTTGAAAAGACGAACTATATCTAATTCTTGGGGTTTGTGTTGACAACTGATTAGTTGAATAGTTGTCGCCCCATATTGAGAGCGAGGGTGATGATTGCCTATTCTGTTGGGTGTAGTATGCCTCAAGACCCAAGAGGGGTCTGCCATATGCATCGAATCCCGACATATTCGGGGGGTATATGAATACCCGCAGAATAATTGGAAGGAGTGAAGGTGATTGAGATAAGATGAAACTTCTCAAAGAGAAGGTGAAACAGTTGTTAGTTCATATTGGGTTCACCAATTTTGTACGCTTGAAAAGCGACAAAGCGAGCCGAGAATCTATAAGTAACTCTTCCACGTACTCCAACCTCTTGAGGTCGTTAGCAGAGACAGCGGGTGGGGAAATTTAGAATATGCGTGGGATGTAGACAAACTAGTTAGGTAGTCTAATGTCTTTGACACACACTAGTGGAATTTGTGAATCTAAGGCAAAGAAGGCCCTTCTAACTTGGACTGGTGTGATAGATCGATCGCAAGGATGACTACTCGAAGGCTCCAATCAATATCGAGCTCTGGCATGATTCGATCTATGGGTTGTGGAATACATGGAAAATGACCTGGGATAGTTTCGTGTATGTCTCCTGATAAGGTCATATAGTGGATGGTGAATATAATTGACTCTACGGATGATTCTCTGGCCTAGTCCAGAATTCTCTAGCTTCGTTAGCCACTATATCTAATAAGGACAATTGTTCGATGATGATGGGTGGAAGTGGAGTGGATCTAAATACCAAGGTGTGTAGGGTAGTGTCTATATCTGATTGACTTGTGGACTCGTTGGGCTGTGGGATCTGTGGATCACAACCATAGACTCTTGGTTGTTGTGGTCCTATTATGGTCATACGTGAAATCAAGTTCTAATCCCTAGTATCCAGTAATCATATGCTTTCTCAACTTCTATGTTTAGGACCAATAACTGTGTGATTTTCTCATAATATCTCACAGGCGTTCACACAACTTGTATCCTTAAACCGGTGTCTATGTCTGTGAGAGTGTCTCCACGCACTCCAACTGTGGGACCAAAGGATCACAACCAAAGGTTTGTTCTCTTCGAACCCTTCTACGATTATGTGAGTGCTTTACCTAGGTCAATCTGTAGTTTGGTTGGTTTGACCAAAACGTGTGTGCTTGGTCATCTTCTATGTTTAACCCTCTTAATTGAGAACCGATCGCTTGTAAATCATGTGGTTTTTCGAATATTTGTATTCTGATTTGGTCTATGTCAACTATTTCTGTGATGAGGTTTGGTTGAGGCATGATTGGCTCAAATATATATTCCTAGGCTCCGAGATCCCGTGATTGTCATACGAAACGAAATGTAAATCTAACTGTAATGAAGCAAATTTTAACTACGTGGACTAAATCTAACATATATATAACTTTTATTCTTCTAAGAAATATTTTGACAATTTTAAGGAAAGCAAACTATTTTAAGCGTATCTAGGAATAATAACCAAACAATAATTTAAAACAGACAAGATAACCGAGTGTAGTTATTTGCCTGTGCGATTTGTAGAATTATTCTAAATAAAAATAGCTCGCCTAATTTATCTGCAAGATTCTCGATCCTACCTCAGAAGTGAGGAGTGAATCATAGTTTCTCAGAAACTATCAATCCTCACAGCTTCCCTGGCAATATCGAGAATAGAATTTACTGAAATGAAGCAATTTATCTACTTTATTTGATATGATTCTAACTAGAACTTTGAAAGTTAAAACCTGGATTCCACAGAACAGTGGCGAATCCGATGGTGTGTGTGATCTTTTCCCCTCAGTGTGATCTCCTCGTTCTTTCGTGTTCACGTGGATCCAGCGCGTGTAATGCTAGCACCGATAGGAGTAGATTTTAGGACAAGGATAGCTCGAATGCAAACCGAAAATGCGAGTACGAGAGGGACAATGCAAGAGTACAAAGCTTGGCTTATGTAATTCCTAGCGGGATTTTACTGCAAGTCATGCAATATGAAGCGACCAGAACCTGTAACTATCTTATTCGAAGAGCAAAACCTACAACTTTAATGGCTTCCTAAGCTATTTTGTTCTAATGGATTGGATAAAATAACGACACTGTTTGCACAAGCTGGATATGTGGCTTACCAACAGCTGAATAAAGCTAACCAGGCATATAATGAACTGAACTAAGAACTCTAAGCAACAATGAAAATTAAATCTACAGCAAAGAGAAAATTCAGAGGCAAGCTTGGACAGATTGGATGAAATGACAGCACTGCCTGCACAAGATGGGTATGTGGCTTACCAACAGCTGAGTAATCTAACTAAAGATGCAAGTGAAAGGAAACTATGGCTTCTTAAACAAGATAACAAACTAAAATACTAAAATGAGGAGATGAGAGCAAAGATCAGTCTTCAAAATCTAGGCTATTTGTTTGAGCACAAGCAATGCATTTATAGGAATTCAATCACCCAAAAATCAAAACCAAACTGAACTCCTAAACAATAAACAAAGGAAAAACACTATTCCAGGGGACCAAAAACATAAATGCATGCTCAAGTCGGCAAGGAAAAGCTGGTGAAACGTGATATTTCACGTGAGTCGCATCAAAAGAACGTTCTAGAAAATGCGCGCAGGACCGCCACTCTGAGCAGGGCGGCGGTTACAGGACCGCCGCCCTGTAGGGTGGCGGTTTCATCACTGAAGATCAAGAGGCCAAGGAAAGAGGGAAAAAGGGGAAAACAAAGGGTGCGGGGGCTAAGTGGGGCATGCGGGATGTTAACACATACTCCGAGGGCTTTTCTAGATCCCGAACACCTTGCGAAGAGACCTATATCATCATTTGGGAACTTGTTACACTGTTCCGGCAGTACAGTACCTTACAATTTTGGGTACATACAATTTCCCCCAACTAAAATATATGTTGGCCTCTAATGCATCTCTGCAAGTCACTAATACAAATAATACTATTTCTCCATCTTCTTTGTGGCACAAGACCCATGTCATAACCATATCAATAATCACCTTCGAGATATCCAAAATTTGTGAAGAAAACATGGCACTCAAACAAACCATCGGTGAGCTCGGATGATACTCATCACTTCCTTTATCCCACATGTTAAGACTCTCTTCTTTGTGGTGTTTAATGGAACATCATAAAACATTTGGACACCCTTAATGGGAAGCCCTAGAATCACATTTACATCCTGCAATGTCATGGGAACCTATATCATCCATCAACTAAACCTCCACCTAAAATTTTTGGACATAAATCTAATGGACCAAAAGAATTTTTAGCAAATCTAGATCCAATGAAATCTGAACCATCTATATAATTCCTCCAACTAAATCCTTGTAGATGTGTAATATCCTATGTATATGACCTATGAAATAACTCTAATAACCATGTCATATCCAATGATCTCCACAATCATATCCATCATGGCACCTATAAAGTATCAATTGAAAAAAAAAATCCATCAAATCTCAATCCATAATCACCATAAAAAAATGCATCTAAAATTCCCAAAAATTCAAACACAAAATGTTTCTAAACTACATTGTATTTTCTGACTTAATGTTATATTTCACTCAAAACAAACCTCTTTCCTCTACTATATTAACCAACCTATAAAAATGTCACCACACATCATAAAAAACTACATTACATCATGTCTACTAGAGAAATGCAATCGATCATTCTAGCATGGCCAATCTCATATGTCTCAAGGGTCTACAACCTTTTTTAGAAATAAATTCAAAACCTAACCTAATGACTCCAAATAGTAAAATGCTTCCAACCCCACCTAGAACTTGACCCTAACTACATTTTGACTATCTTTGGGAAAATTTCACTATCTAAATTTTTCACAACATATATTTTTCTATTTTTCTCCTAACTACCCTTTCCCAATTTGAAAACAAAACCTACCATGGTATTTGTACCACCACATTCCTTGTCTCAATAACCTCTTTCACCACCTTATACTCTCACCATCATCACTAATATCACTTGATTTAGATGACATCATAGCTTAGTTTCTCTTAATTTCAATTGATTTAGATGATTATTTTCGATATTTGAAACTTCATATTTTTCAAAAAAAAAAACCTAAAAGAATTCCATAAATTATGTGACAATTGTGGGTGTGAGCCACCCATTTCAGCATATTAAACACACGTCTATGAAATCATGCCAACATTTCCCATTTTAAATCAATTCGACAAGAAAATTGTATCCCTCTTATGGCCTCCTAACTTGGTGATTTATGTTTAATTTTAGTAATTATATTCTAGGGTCTTCTTTCATTCTTGTTTATTCATGTTTCCAAGAAGCATTTTGCGTCAAAAAATCAAGTCAAGTGATGCCACCACTTAAGTATGAGATATACATATTTCATTTGCTGGAGTTCATTATTATTTTATAGAACTTACATTATTACTTTACTTTTATCATTTAATTTCGATTTTACATGGTGCATAGATATTTTTTTAAAACCATCATGTATTTCATTATTATGACATGTATTACTATTAATCGTCGGTTAGGGCATATGTATACACCTCATTTTTACACTTTCTCACCATTTCTCTTGTGCATATGTTTTGATATGTTTTCCTCTTGAGTGGGTGCCTTAAGATGTCTTTTGGTACTATGGCGTGATCAGACTTGGTCACATAGGCTGAACCATAATATTTAATAGATGTTATTATGTCATGGTTCCCTTACTATTGCCAAATTTTCTCCCCTGTTTCACACAGTACATCCATCATGCTTGCTTTTTCATTATGGATACTTTCTTATACTTGTTTCATGTTATTATCTCTACTTTCAATCCCCGCTGACCTTTTTCATTTCCTCTATTTACCTTTTGGATTCCACCGAAATGATTTTTTCTCCTTTTTACTTAAGATTCCCGAAGGACGATCTCATCACCCATGGATAATGGTGTCATGTTTGGTTTATCCATAGTCAATGCCATCACCTATAAGAGATGTCATCGGTATATATACCCCACCACCATTTTCATTTTCACCAACGCACAATCAATTGATCATGCATAAAGGCACTATAGCTCACACATTTTCAAAACTACTCATTGGACTCAAAGAATTGTAGCTTACCTCTTTTACATTTGGATCACCATAGTCAATTAGGATTAGAGATATTCTTGTTGATTTTTTCCCTTCTTTTCCCATATAAATTTTCTCTCGATGTTGTTGTCTCTATCGAGGAGTATGAATTAAAGATAACACACATGCTACAAGTATCTCTAACTCTTCTTAGTATTTTATTTTGTACTTGTGTTTTGTTTATTGGTCATTAATTTTTATAGACTAGAGTAAATGTACATTTCATTTGATATATTGTATTTTCATATTATCCAAAGTGCCCCTTGATTTTATCCATCCTTTGATTACTCTTATTATAAATCCTAGTAGGACACCTGTATTTATCTTAGGTATAGGCCTTCAAAACTGTTATCATCTTAGGATTAAGGTCATTATCCTCTATGATTACAACACTAGCACTTCTAGAGCACATTTATATCTACACAAAGGTGTGTCCAAACTTACATTTGATTCATGTATATTAGAACCCACTGGGTAACCTATCTTTTCCATCATATAGATTACTCACACTACATTGTTTTCTTTCACTAGTGATTACTTCCCTACATTGATTGATATGACTACTTCATACTATTAAGTATTTTATTCATGGATTGCTTTCTCTACTTGTGTGTTACTTTTTATTACATTTTTGATAGTTTTGTGGTGTTTATTTCCTTTACTGCTCCATACTTGTTTTGTTTTGTTCCTTAACTGTTATATGAAAATGATTGATTTTTTTGCTTCATGCTCTTATGTGTTAAATTTCTTGACTATTGTATGTCATTGATTTACATTGACTACTTTGTACACTTGTGTTAAAACTATGTGGTGATGTCTTTCTTGGTTGCATTATACTCTTGTTTGAGTTGTGATTATGTTTGTTTTGACTAATTTGTGCAATTTTATATTATTTTTGAGTTTTCTATGTTCTTATATGATGTATATTGTGTTTTTTTGTATACTTACATGCTTGATGTTTTGTGTACTTAGTAGTACACTTGTATAATATGTGCTATATTTTCTCATATATGATGAATGTCTATACATGAATTCCCATTGCTTGTTCACTTTATGCTTATACACCTTAGGGGAATACTAACCCTCCTACCTCATATAATACATTATTGATTATATCCTTTACAATGGAACAAACATCTTATGATACATTATTAAATATATCTTGATAGTGAATATCCTAACATATTGCCTAATTTTATGAGTTGTTTCTAACTAACTTACAACGTGTTGGTCTGAAAATCAGTCGCATGGGCAGACCTATGGATAAATGAGCCAACAGTGTGCAGGGCATAGCCCCTCTTTGAGTCAACAAAGCGAAACCCCGGTTTATTGCTATTCTACCAGGCGGGAATCATGTGCAAGTCTCACAAATTCTACCTTCGGGGTTTGGGATCTCATCCCGATAGGGGTGTTTCCATTTGTGAAAAGAAAGGAAAGGAAGAGGGATGAAGAAAGAGCAGTCGAAGGGAGAAAAGAAATGAATTCCAAAGTAGAAAGGTCGGAAGGTTTATGTTTTGGGATTGGTAGTAAAAAGCAGAGACCCAAACCTACTTACATAAATGAGCAAAGCAATACTGATGATAAATAAATGACAATAAAACAGAAGCAGATCCAACAGAATAAACACACAGATCTAACGTAAGAAAGATCTAATGCACATAACACATGTATTCAGCACAAAGTCTAAATATTGTATTAATATTTTCCTTCTGTTATAAAAAGCTCAAAGTCTTTTCTCCTCACTTCTATTTTTCATCTGAAAGATGTTTATCCATCCATAATACAACAAGTATTGGGGTATTTATAGAAGGAGAGAAAAGAAGGCAAAAAGGAGCCAACAACTTATTTACAAAGATATTTACAAAATATCTAAAAGTCATGTTGACTTTTTACAACTTGATGGATGACATCATCCCATGATGCAACATGGATGATGTCATCAATTGTATCAACATACTTCAGATATTCTCGAAAAGAAAGTCAAAGAAGAGAGAGAGAGAAGAAGAAGAAGAAGAAGAAGCTACTCGTCATCCTCATCCTGTGGTGAAAAGGGGTGGATGCTTTTGTTGTTGCTCGTGTGACGAGATATGGAATTGAGAGCGGTATTCCATTAACTTGTTGATCATTGGCCCTAGCTGATCCAGGGAAGGATCCTTGTGCCTATCACTGATCACCTCACAAGTTTCCCACTCATCACGTGAGTTTCTCGGAGAGCTTAAAATAGTCTTTTACTTGATAGGTAACCCAATGAAGTCCCGACAGTCCAGAGGTTATTGATAGACTCTGCGTCAAAAGTGACCTCTCCGGCCCCATCCCTTAAGAAAGCGATCTCTTTAAAGATCTGGGTGGTTTCATCGACTTTCCTTAAAGTGAAGGAAGGAGTAAGTAACCACTGGCGACATGTTAAGAATGATACTGTTCCATTTGATGCATCGCATCCAGGCTTCTTCCTTCACTTTTTCAATCTTTTCTAAGACAAATTCTAGCTGATCCACCCGGTAGTCTGAGTGGACATGATTTTTGAGGGCCACAGGATGGCCGAAGATGCCAAACTTAACCGGATCTTCAACTGAGCAGTCGAACATTTGTTGGAAGGTCTCGTGCTTTGTAGTCTAGCATGTTCTACCTCTTTTGATATGGGCCCCGCTAATGCTTGGAGCTCTTTATTCGCCTTGTTGATGTTCAAATACAAGTTAGAGAACTCGCGATTACTTTTCACAGCTGTCTTTGAGGATTTGGCTCCTCCAGTGGAAACTTGACCATACCTTGCTCACCGATCTTTATGTACTCATTAATTTTCTCTGGTAGAAGCTCAAAGTCTCGGCGGCGAGTTGTGGGAGGCACACTACCCATCTTACGTAAGGCTTGGAGCAGATATTTGTTTTTCTCTTTCAATTGCCTTTTCTCTTCCTTTGTCTCCACAAGCTTCTTACGAGAGGGTGTCAAGCTATTGCAGAAAGGGCTTCCCCTTGAAGGCTTTTAGAAGATGTCCCCATTGTGACTTGGGTCACAATAAAATCTGTCGGAGACAGATCTTTTTTCTCCTTGAGGGGATTGGGGTACGCGATCTCCATAACCCTCTCTCCCACAGCACTTTGAGAGAAGCGTGTAACGGGCTTCTACTTCTTTGCCCCCTTAGATGGGATTACAGAAAATTCCATCGGAGCGATGGGAACTTTCCTCTTTTGCTGACTTAGCTGCTGGGAGATCCAGGCTGGACCTATGGGAGAAGGGCCGGAAACGGAAAAGGGGCAGCTACAGTAGTGGAGGGGAAAAACGTGGAGACACGTGGAGGCGGCATGGAGAGAATAGCCGAAGAAGTGCCCATGGGAGGAAGGGATACTGCAGATGTGGAAGACATAGGAAGGGAAGGGAGCTCAGAGATGAAGGAAGAAATGGAGGAAAGATCCATGAGGAAGAGAAGATAGACGAAGAAGTAGGGGGAGGAGTAGAAGAAGGGGGAGAGGACACGACCAAAGGAATGGCCGCTTGAGTCACTCAAGGAGGGGAAGGAAGGGAAGAAGAAGGGATAGAAGGGACCTCGGCTGCTGTAGTAATGCCGACATCTTGAGTGGATGGGCCTATTAGAACATCCTCTTCTGCTTCTTTTTCTGGTGAAGCCAAAGTTATAACCTGTTCGGGTGCGGCGGAAGGAGGACTTGCTGGAGCTTCTTCCTGAGTGGTGTTGGATTCACCCTCTATGCCTTTGCCCTTGCCTTTAGGTTCTGTTTGGATCAAGGAGGTGCGTTACCCAATGGGGAGGTTGTGAAATCAACCCCGAGGTAGATTAACCCATTCATCCGGCACCAATGCTCTGTCCTGCGCAGAGTCTCCTTGATCCTCTCCTCAATCGTCTGAGGTGCCTTAGTTCTATCAATGGCCGGAAAAGGCCAATTGTCCCCATCCGTGTTAGTATATACTTGGTCTATTTCATCTTCCGTAGTCTGGAAGCCTTTGGGGACAATTGCTACCCCATATTGGATGATTTCTGCCAAGGCTAAGCGAGAATGATCCTTTCTCCTGAGCTCAACCTCATGGATGACGTCGATGTAGATGTCCTCGATCTGAGGGACATGGATTGGATCGAGCTTTACCCTTGGCGAGACAATTCCTTGGGTCAAGGTAGGCTGGCAATTTGGGAAATCATGTCTCGAATTGAGCAGCTCCGGCTCTGCGAACATGTCCTTTGCCTTGTGGTGGGTAAGGCATGTATATCATCCTCTCTTGTGAGGGGAAAGGAGTTCCACCCTTATTTCTTTTAAGGCACTTCTCATGATATGTGATCAGGCTGTCTTGTGACTCAAAAAAATCAGCTTGGGCCCAGCATACCTCGGCAGTCTGGTCGGCTCTCCCAAGAAGTTGGCTGCCCTCAGATAGGTGAATGTGGGAAATTGGGTGAACAAGGCCCCCCATTTCTCAGTAGCTGCCACTATGCTCTTGGTCATGCGACCGTAAGTCATATTCGGCCTCAACAGGCAGATGATGTGATAGAAAAACACATCATTAATCTTTGTGAACTGAGAGATGCTATTCTCCAGCCTCAATTCTAGGTAGTACTCATATATTTTGACCTGAGGCCAAACTCCACTTCGTATCAGGCCTGGGTAGTCTCTCTCGACAACGTTGCAGCATAGACAACATAGGAGTTCATATAGAATCTTCCCGTTGTAAGGAATTGTTGAAGCTGCTCAGAGATTGTGCTGCTTATTATTTCTCCCCAGCAAAAGCGTTGATCGGGCACGTTCTTGTTCATGGTCTCTAAGTATCGCAGCATCCATTTATGGAAAAAGTGGGTGTCAGGAAGCCCAAAAACCCTGCTCAGGAATGTGATGGTGTCACTGAGCTCTTCTGAGAAGTCGTTGCGGTGGATGGTTTGAGGCCATCAGATCACCACCTTTTTATTTTTCAAATAGACTTCGTTCATCAGCTGCATACACTGATCTTCGTTATCATCCGAGGCCTTAATACAATCCTCTCGGCTGACGGCCACAAAGTGCCGGTGATGAGGGATGCCGAGTATTATTTTGAAGTGGCGGGCAGTGAGGTTAATGACTACCTCGCCCTTGTTATTTACTGACACATCTTGTGTCCTTGTTGTAAGCACCGGGTGACCACCATCATGAATTCATTGTCGCCCATGTGGCCGGGGATTCCTCCAAAGAAGTGTAGGGCACTTGCCTATCAGTTTGTCCATCCATGGACTTCTCGTTACCTTCTCTCGATTTCGACCCGGAATTCCTCCATATCAATGTGACCCAACTCTGAGTCCCTGATATCTAGGTCGCATTCACACAGGGAGTTAGGCATTCTGACTCTCGATACTTGTATTTCATCTCTTCTTCTGTAAGTTTGGCCTTGCCTTTGGATTTGGTAGGTCTCCTGCTTGATGTAGACATATGTTCTTTTGAGCTTAGTTGTTGATCTGCATGAAGAAGAAACAAGACCCAATCCAAAAAGGTTGTATTAGCCATTTGATCTTCCATTGAAATGTTAACAGAAGAAAGAGTTAGTGATTTTGAGGCTCAGGGCGCAGGGCGCATGAAAGCTGCAGCTTACAGGGCTAAATAGGTAAGGTGCACGAGAAAGAGGTATTGCAAAGGTTAAATCGGTGCCAAAGGTGCATGGTGCATGGATCTGTAGGGTAAATTTTGTAAAGGGCACATGGAGACATCATGTTACATAGAGACAGGATGCGCCAAAGGCGCATAGATTTTTCATGTTGCATGGGGATTTGGTGTGCCCTTTGGCGCATGTATGGTTTGTGTAACAGGAACTTTTCGTGCGCCAAAGGCAGCTTGGCGCGGCGCACGGAGGGTTTACACAACATGATGATTTTGCAATGAGGAAAGCACCTGCGCCTTCCAAGTTTTGCACTTGGCACAGATTAAGCTGATGTTGCGCAGATGCAGGGTGCGCCAAGGAGGCGCATGTATACGTGATGTAACAAATAAGGTTGAGGTGCCTAAGGAGGGCGCAAGGCTAGCGCTTGCAGCATGTGAAGGAGGCGCGCCTTGAGGGCGTGAAAGTCTTTGATGCGACAGGCATGCTGGGTGCGCCATAGGCGCTGATTTTATTCATGTTGCAGGGGTGACAGATGCGCCAAGGGAAAAGGAAAGCAGAGTCTTTTTCAGAGTTTTAATCACCCTCAAAGGGGTCTTTACAAGGTTTAGCTTCTCTTTTTTCTACTTGCAGGGTTACTTGGGTAATGAAATGGCTTAACCAGAGGGGATTTGAACCATGCTTTCAGACAACTTCCTCTACCAGTAGATCTGGAAAGAGGGGGAGGAATATGGAAAGACAGCAAGGTGGGGGCTAGTTCAAGATTTCAATCCAAAACCAAACCAACAAGCACCCAAGAACCAAAAACATAAAACATACGAAAGAGATAAGAACCTCTTACCCGGATAAATAGTGAAAAACGTGCAACGGGTCCACAACGCGTTGAAAATGACAAGGCAGGGGCTGACAGGCTCAGAGAATATAAAAACGCGATGCTCTGGTGATAATGACATTTACAGGCAAAAACATATATATATATATATATGTGAGTTAGTAATAAATGTGCCACCAACTCTGTAAAGGGCGCATGAAAATTACTGTCGACATAGGAAAGCATGCGCTCTTTAGTGCACCAAAGCATTTTCCAGCATGGAACCAAGTGCCACCTTTGGCACACCAAAAGTGGTGTCGACATGAGATTATGTGCGCCAGTGGCGCACCAAAAAGTGGCGCAACAAAAGGGTTGCTAACACGAAGGCGCATGCACCTTGGCACACACAAGGAAGACTCAACATATCAAGACGCACCAAAAGATGTGTTGACATAGGAAAATACGCGCCAAAGGTTTTAAAGGGGGCGCACCAAAAAGTGATGTTACATAGTAATTCCATGCACCCAACCAAAAAGACCAAAAATGACTAAGTTCAGAAAACCAGATTTCCTGGAAAGGGATTTTGCAACGTTCCGAATGCAAGGGATCCCTAATGAGGGATCGGAACAAAATTTTCGGTATGGTTATCGGTAAAATTGCCCTTGTTAATTTTACGGGATAACAGTTGGCTCTTTCTGGGGACTATCCCTGAGCAAACTTGGGGTAGAGAATCCCAGATCTCATGTGCCTATCCATTGGGTAACAGAGTCAAAAACAAGGGTGACCGGAGGGAGAGTAAAAGAAACACACAACAAACCGAAAGCAAACACACGATGAAAACAAACACACAACCAAAGCAAACTGTATAAAGAAGAGAGCAAGCTCTACTTCTTGAAAATTTTCAGGTGTTGCCCACTATAAGGAAGCGGGAGCTCGGTTCCATCCAGATATGAGAGATAGAAACTATTCTCTCCATTGAGCTGCTTGATCTTGAAGGGCCCTCTCCACAGGGAATCAAACTTTCCGTGCATGCCCTTTGGCTCTCTTCGCTTGTCCCACAGAAGGACGAGGTCTCCCACTTGGAAATCCTTTTGCTTTGCTTTTTTATCGAATAATCTCTTGACTTGATTTTGATGTTCGATGATCCTGTCAACCACTCTTACTCTCTTTTCTTTGAGCTCTGTCAGATACATGATTCTCTTTTCAAGAGAATTTTAGAAAGTTTCATCTTCGATAGCTCGTGCCAAGCGCAGAGCAAGAAGTTCCGCAGAAATGGGAAGCTCGGCATCAGTGCCATATAACACTTGGAAAGGTGACATACCGAGAGACCTCTTGGGAGTAATACGATCGGCCCACAAAGCGTCATACAAAGACTTGTTCCACATTCGCTGATTCTCATCCACTAACTTTTTATGATGGTCACCAAGTTCTTGTTACTGGATTCCACTTGACCATTTCCCTGAGGGTAATAATCTGAGGCATGAGCCAAAGTTATCCCGTATTCATAGCAAAAACTAATAACTTCTCGCGAGGAGAAGTTAGAAGCATTATCAGCAATAATCTTGTTTAGAATGCCAAACCTGACAATAATATTTTCTTTAATGAAATTGCAAACCACCTCAGAAGTGGCATGCTTGACAGGTATGGCTTCCACCCACTTGGTGAAGTAATCCATTGCTGTAAGGACATAGTTATGTCTAGCACTCGATTGAGGATTGAGTGCACCGATAAAATCAATTCCCCATTTCCTGAATGGCTCGTTGACAATGACAGGCCTAAGGGGAAAAGCAGCCAACTTTGGCTTGCCGACAAATTGCTGGCAAGGTTCACACTTTGCCACCCAGTGTTGTATCTTGGAAGAGCGTCGCCAATAGTACTGCTCGGATGATCTTATGTGTTGTCACAAAGGAAGAGAAATGACCCCCACAGGATAAATTATGAAAACTTTCGAGTAACTTTACCTGTTGTGGTTTGTCAACACATCGCAAAAAGACACCATCTATCCCATGTTTATATAAACCGTCATCCCGTATGACATATTTAGCTTGCTTTCGAGTTTTATAGTGCACTTCTCCTTTGTAATTAGGTGCATTGGGCATTCACCGTAGGTGAGGAAGAAAGTGATATCAGAATACCATTCATCGCTAGTCACAATAAATAGGACCAGAGGCAGTGAATTGGGTTTTTCCAGCTGATCCTGTGCTTCATCGGTGTAGTCAACCCTTTCATTAGGGTTTTCTGAATCTTTCTTTTCAGCCATAAGCTGACATAAGCCCTTGTCCCTTACCAGCTTGGTTGGTTTAATATCCAGAGTCATACTCCACGGACCTTTGCGATCCAATTTCCTCGCAAGCTTCCTAACTCTGTTGAGTTAGAATTGATTTCACCACCGTGTCGGGGACCAAACCACCGTATGAGAGTTTAGAATGTAATACCTGAAATTCTTCCAGCAGACACTTAAAATTGGTTACTTAATTTAGTGTCCCTCTCATCCATTTACTTGCTTAGGTAACTCTGGGGCAAGTTTTACGTCACCAACTATCCCCTTGGGATATTATCCAATTTGTGATTTAATCACTTACTCCAAATTTAGTTCATCCCATCACATCTTACCCATGAGTGATTAAATATTAAATATTTAATTACGCTTCTTCCCATGCATCTTAATCACTTATCCACCCCAAATTTATTCTATCTATGTATCACATCCATATTTGCTCTTCCCTAAGCGGGATATTTCCCGTAGTCGGAATAAGTCTTATCTTTCTCGAAATCGATCATTTTTGGCCACCTCGGGAGTCTTTTCCGCGATCGGCGCCGACCCATATGGTCGGCGCCGATTTTCTAGGAGCGGCGCCGATTATAAAAGCAAGCCCAGAGCTCAGTTCTAGGGACCGAAAAAGAGACCACGAACGAGCGAAAAAGTGAACAGATGAAAAAAGGAAGCACTTACGCACGAACAGAGAGCGAGAAAGATACAGGTTGTGAGAAAGAGAGATCTTTTTAGCATCAATTGTATCAAATTAGGGCAGATCCTGTCCGAATCAATCCCTGAGAGGAGCACCGTTACTCTGTCCCTGTCACATCAGCATCGCACACCACCATCTATCATCTGGTGACTCTGTTCCAGTGTCTCGCCAACTTCGGCACATCCAGCAGACCACATTCACCTTCCAAGTCCCTGATTGATCGATCTACCTCCAGTCGACGCCGATTCTACCCAGTCGACGCCGATCCGTCTCAATCGACGCCGATCTTAGTCAGTCGACGCCGATCAATCTCAATCGACGCCGATTCTACCCAGTCGACGCCGATTTCCCTGCAGATAGGTAAAAGGACACAGGTAACACAAATCCTGCATTATTTCATAGTTCCCTGTTTTCTGTACTTTCTGTCTGCTGTTTAGATTCTGTCTTATCACTGCAATCAGAAAATCTAGCTTTTTACTTACATCTTTTATCATGCATGCTTCTTTTCTTAATTGAAAACGTGGACTGACATCCGCCGAGGAAGCTTATCGCTTCCCGGACCCGCTTCTCGGGCAGTCCACCTAAATACCTTTTAACGTGGTCTTTTTCTGTCAAGCAATCGGTGTCTTGCAGGTTACTCGGATCCATTGTGCGAATTGCTCGTGTGCGCCCGTCTTATCTACATCGACTTCCTCATCCATCTACATCTTCATCAGGTATCGATTTTATTGGAGTTTTTCAGGGTTTTTGTGTTTAGTTTGGTGCATTAACTTGGACAGGTAACAAGCGCGAAATTCTTGATCTACATTCTGGCACGCCCGGTGGGACCTAACCAAAGTCCCTTATTGGTAAGTTCATTTCTTTTCTAGTTTTGAGCTTTGTTCTTTTTCTTCACTGATTCCTATCAGTTCTGCTTGAGCATTTCCTTTCATCATTTTAGTCTTGCTCTTTTTGTGAAATTTTTGTTTCCTTGGAATTTTCCTAGTTCCTTGAAATAGAAATTTCCGTTTCACCATTATCTGGATATATCTTTCTGGGTTTTGTTTGGTGTTTTCTTAACCTCTTCTTGCGGAGCACTTTGCTTGTTCATGGGATTGTTCGAGGGGAAGAGCTCAACAACGCGCTTTTTGAAGTCCACACACCTTGGAGAGCTAAATCTACAGGTATTCCTCTTTTACGGTGTTTTCTCCTTTTTAGGATTTCTTTGTCGGTTGCCTATCACATCCAAACACTTCAATTTTTGGTGCTTAAAAAGAACTTAATCGCATTTGGGAAAGAATCTGTTTGACTTGCCTTCATCGAAATCAAACACTTCATTTTAAGTGCTTAAAAAGAACTTTTTCTTTGTCATTCTTTGCATGTTTTTCATCTAGTTTTAATTAGGCTGGAAAATTGATCAAAATCGGTAGTGACACTATTTGATTTTTATTTTTCACCCTTGCACACAAAGCCAAAATCACTAGGTATAAAGCATTTAAACAAAAATTCCTTCCCTGGCCTCGCCTACTTGGAAGTGATATCCAAGAGGAAGAGCCTACGCGGTACTCGGGCCGCGCTATAAATTCACGGAAGATTTTGGTATATATTGGCAAAGCACCCGACTCCCTTATCGCAGCGGTGTGTGAAGTGTGGGGGTAGGCCCCTATATCAAGCCACGTACTGGTCTTTTACTGAAGTGCCTTCGGGACTCCTCACCAAACATTACCCAAACCATCCTTAGTTTGGCTATCTGAGTAGTTCCTGTTCTAAAAAGCCTTCCTAACATTTTCTTTTCTTAAAAGCATCAAAATTTAAAGGAGATAATCACTTACTTGCTGCTTGAATTATCATGTGCACTAGTTAGATCAATCTTCTTTTAACTGCGTGTTTATGACGGTTATCACTCGGTCACAATCTAGAAGAATGGCTCAAGCTGGTTCCTTCTTCCTCCGAGATCACCACTAGTGTGGAGGTTTGGCACCCCCAATCTTCCTCGGGACCATTGTTAGTTGGTTCCCCATCCTGTCATATAATCCTTTCTATCAAGCCAAGCAATCCCATCACGTCCAACTTCCCTAGTCCTTCGGAAATATCATCGGCTCGGAGTATGTTCCCCTTGGGATCCCGAATTCAGGCATTCCTCGACCGCAATCCGATAGCCCTCATGGACTACCTAGTACACAAATCTATTCAAATATCTGATCAAGGACCACCAATCCAACAAGTGTACGATTATCCTCGTGGATCATCCCAAGCCTTTGTAGAGCAGTTTGCATCATCTCTCTTGCCTCGAGTCACGGAGAAGAGCGAGGCCCTATGCCCCCTTTTCTCTTCCACCTACCATATCGACTAGTTCTCAAATAGTCTTACCTATTCCTAACACATGATTACCTCGAGTATTCCACAACCTACTTCGAGAGGTCTTCTGCCCCGGCTATAATGAATGCGTCTGCACACCCGCATATTGCTGTTAATTCATCTATGCCCTCCATTATTTCCCAAGGTCAGTACCTCTTCATGAGCCAAACCCCTCCGAATAGTCAGTTGGCTCCTACTTCTCATCCTCTAGGGGGTCTTTCTTCCAATATTCCAGCAACTGTGACCTTCGCCCATCCTCTAACATCGGCACCCTTAATACCTAATCCGGCAGTAGAAGGCCCCTTTCAGGTCTTGTTCCCCAATATGTCCAATCAAGCCGGCACTCATATTCCTCAATCTGTCTCGATTCAATCAACAAACATAGGAGTCCACCAATCACAGGCTCCGTCCGTCACCCAACCTTCATTTTCTCAACCACTTATTATCTCACAGCCTGCCTATACGCAAGCTACCTCACAGCAAATACCCCACCCGGTGTCACCCAGAACACCTGGTTATTCCTCTTATCATCCTATCCAACAACAGATGAATCCCCCATTGACACCTCAACAACATCCACCACTTGCTTCTTATGTAGGACATACCAATGTACCTCCTCCTCAATCTGACGTGGTTCAAATTCTCTTCAAGAAAATCGCAGACTTGGAAGCCTCCACAAAAGGGGCTCGTCCTTCATACTCCTTTGAAGAAGTGTGTAATGAACCCATTCACCCCTCGGTGGCTTTCAAGCCTTATCCTCCCCAATGGGAACTTCCTAAATTTTCAAAATTTCATAGTCGGGAAGACCCTCAACAACATTTGCAAGCATTCAAACATGCTTGCTACCTCATAGTCCAAGATTAGGAGCTTATGCTCCGTACCTTTCCTATGTCTCTAGCGGGACTGCTTTAGACTGAGTGAATAACATTCCTCAACATTCCTGTTTTCTTTCTCTCAATTGGCCCAAATGTTTGTTGAAAACTTTTCAATAAATATCGCGCATAAGATCTCGATCACAGATCTTTATAACATTCGCCAATTCGATGATGAGTCTATTGCAGACTTTGTCGCTCGTTGGAGAGGGATAATCAACCAATTGTCTTTCTCCCTTCCTCAATCCCAACAGATCGAGTTGTTTACTCGATCTTGTGCTAATCACATTTCTTCTACTTTAAGGATCCAAACTTTTCATACCTTTGAAGAAGCCTTCACGATGGCACGCAAACTTGAATCTCGCGCCATTGAGCAAGGGAAGCTAAAACTTCGCTCTAAATCTAAACCAGATTTTTCTCGGTTTACCAAACCAAATTCTTCCCCTTCTAAAGACAAAAATCAAGGATCCACCAATGCTATCGTATTAAAAGCATCACGAGCCGACAATACTTCTAATCAAACACCACGAAGAGACCCCTCATCTTCTCGAAAAGGGACTTCATCATCTCGATCCTTCGCTCCATTGGGGGAATCATATGCCTCTATCTTAGAAAAAATGTTGGAAGTTCACATGATCGAACTTCCCCCCATTAGGAATATTGATGAAAACCAAGAACGTCCATTCTGGTATAGGGAAAATGATTTCTGTCATTATCATAGAACCAAAGGTCATGACATCGAACGATGTCAGACTTTCAAAAATCTTGTCCAAAAATTCATTGATAAAGGCGAGCTCATTCTGGATAACCCAAATGCTCCCCCAAATCAGGCACTCGATGTTTTTAAACAACCTTTTCCCAATCATGCCCCGAACCATAATGCTTCAGAGTCTCAAAAACCAAACACTCATACCATCAACTTCATCTCTACCGAAGAATCTTCTTCTGAAACCAAGCCATCTGCAAACACATCAATCGAATCAGAACCTCCTTCCACTTCATCAATCACTGGAGTTCCACCATCTTCAGATAGCCCGTCTTTGAATATTCCTACATTACTAAGCACGGAGTCATCTCTCTCCGCTCCTTTGTCTGACCTTCCATCCATACCCGAGACAGTGTCATCCTCATCTGTCTCATCTTCAGACATTCTTTCAATACTCGAGGCAATTACATCCCTTCGAGTTTCCACTACAGGCACATCCACTTCTGTTGCTCCCATTCCCACTGCAACTATGTCCTTGGTAAATGTACCTATAATTGTGCCGACTTCGACGGAAGCGTCTTCGATTTTGACCCTTCCTATCTCTTTTCCTACAGTGGTTTCACCCATGATTACTGCATCAGAAGTAGTCCCTTCGCAAGGAACTGCTTCTTCATCACCCCCTTCTTCCATCACCAATGTTACTTCGCCTATTAAGGAAAAATCAAAAGAAGTAGCACCAACACCTATACACTTGGTTCCGGAACCTAAACCGAGACAACCAAAATCTAACATTACACCATCAATACCTCCCCACCTGCTTCCTCCGAAGAGGTTACAATCACCTTATGCCGTTGAAGTTGTCACCATCCCTGAAAAAGGAAAGCCCATATTTCGGACCATCAAGACTCTTGGTGCTCTTCCACAAAAATCTCTCTCTACGCCTCATAAACGATTGGATTTGCCCGCTGAGAAGGCGTTTTCTTCTACACACTTATCAAAGCCATCGTCTTCTTCTACAACACATTCTTCACCAATACCTCGGAAAATAGACTTACCTACTAAAAAGACGTCACCTCTTCTATCAGGATCATCATCTTCATTACCAAAAACCAAGGCACCCTATCTTCCTCCAATTTCACCTACTTTGGGAGCTTCTTCCTCTTCTAAACCGACATTATCTAAATCATCAGTACATTCGACCAAGCAACCCCCTTTGTCTCCAAAGACCGCAAAATTTGTCACATCTCCATCATCTTCAAAATCTATTTTAGGGGCTCCTCCTCCACCAAAGTCAATCATGTCTCACTTACTCCCATCTCAAGTGCCCAAGACTGCTCCTCCAAATGTCCAAACAAATAAGAGGATTCCTAAAAAGACTGTTAAACCTAACATGCAAGTTCTTTTACCTCGGCAGTCGGTTAATGTAAAAGAACCACCTTCATCATCTCTATCCTCCTCTTCGTCTACCGGATTCTATACCGAAATCCTTCATCAACTTATCCAATCTTCATCCATAACCCTTCCTCCGATTAAACCTTATAACCCTAAAGGAGTTAAACCTACCTGGTTTAACTCTGATCTGATTTGTGCTTACCACCGTACCCCGGGTCATGATACTGAGGGATGTAAAGCACTTCAAGCTGTTGTCAAGAACCTTCTGGAAGATAGTGACCTTTTGCTGGAGGAGGAGGAACGAGTACCTCCTGTCATCTTAGCCCCATCTGAGCCTCAACCATCCATTCGGACCTCTGGTGATTCCGCTCCACTTGATCTTCCTCCTTCTCAAATTGACACAATCCATATCGCCACCAGAACCCAACACTATGATAACCCATCTTCATCCTCAGCATCTCGACCACGGGTTGTCATTTCTGCAGCCCCTGAAGGCGTGTCTCCTTCCTCATCAGCCCCACGACCTAAGGTCTCTATTCGTGCTGCACCTCGGGCTCAAGTTCCCGTGTCTGTTGAGGAGAGTGTTATGAAACAACTCACCCAGGCTCCGGTCAAAATGTCTCTTTTTGACCTCATCCAATCCTCTCCACAACATCGCCAGGCTCTAATCGATAATCTGCGTCGCATCGCAGTGAATTCAGATGAGCCCCAGCCCTACGAGTTGGTTGTTGGATTGAATAGACTATCAACCACCATTTCTTTTGAAGATTCAGAAATTCCTTCTCTTTCTTCCGAGGATTTGGAGGCTCCCCTCTTCATCACAGTCCAAATCAATAACACTACCTTAAAACGTGTTATGATCGATAGTGGAGCTGCACTCAACGTCATCTCCTCGCACACATTCGAACAACTTAAGTTACCAAAGAATGTGGTGTCACCCCCGCCCTTTGCCCTTCGATCATTTAACGATCAGCTAGCAGTCACTCTAGGAACTGTGGTCTTACCCATTCGAGTAGGTAAGAAGCTGCTTCATGAACTCTTCTACATTGTCGAAGGAAAATTTCACTATAATATGATCCTCGGACGCTCCTGGATTCACGCAATGCATTATGTTCCATCCACCCTCCATCGATGCTTAAAATATCAATATGAGGGCAAAATATGTACCCATCCAGGAGATCCTTTTCCTTCCGCACAATGCGACATGACCACAAGATCTGCCCCTTTAAAAGAAAATGCATGTTCTCCTGACGGGGCCTCATCTTCTTCCATACCTGCAACCAAACTACCGGATTTACAAAATCTAGAAGAGACATTGCAGCGTTTCTCACTAGGAGAGCTTCCTCTCTTTTCTTTTGATGCCCATCTCAAACCTAATGAGTATGGTAGACCAGACAAACAACCTGAATATCAACCAGGTCTCGGTCACATCGTCACCATTGGTCTGCCCAATCAACAGACTAATTTCATCTACGGTGGTCTTGATACGCCTCACTATCACCCAGATTCTCCTCCTAGGACCAAACCTTACTCAACAGGGTTTGATTATCTACAGAATCCCACGTTTGCAAAAACTTATCTATATCGATGCGCGTGGAAAGGTTTTGGCCTGGGAAAATATGAACAAGGTATACATGACCTCAAATCCATTCCTACTCTCATGCCACATCAGAAATTTGGTTTAGGATTTAAACCCCTTTCAAAACCCGCCATCACTATTCTCGATGAGCCTCTTCCTACTGAAGAACCATCTTCCCCACTCGAATCGAAGCATCACTTGATGTGGACGATGACATTTCCATCCCACCTAACTTTTTTTTTTTGATCAATACCATTTCCTTAGGACCGTTAGCCTATGAGACTAACAATCGGTCCGCTTCTATACCATTAATCTTCCCTGAAATAGTTGGAGACGACTCTCCTCACTATCAACACTATCCATTTGTGCGGATGATGATTCCGTCCTCACTTATCTCAAAGCGGAGGATTCTTATCTTCCCAAAACTATTCCTTCGACACATCTACCCTTCTCAGCGAAGCCACTTTATCGACCTTAATATAGGGACTTCAAGACCCTCGCATCATTAAGGTCGGCCGATCTCTTAATCCACGGGAATTAGGGGACTTTACCACTTTTCTTTCCAACCATCGTCAAGCCTTTGCTTGGTCATATGAGGATATGCCAGGACTCGATCCCGATATTGTGGTCCACAATATCGTTACCCTTCCCAATATCAAACCAGTTAAGCAAAAATTGCGTAAAATGCACCCTAGAGTAGCCCTTCTTGTTAAAGAAGAGTTACGGTAACTTGCTCTCGCTAACTTCATCCAACCCATCGATTATCCACAATGGGTGTCCAATATAGTACCCGATGTAACTAAGGCTCTTTGGGAAAATTTGAATTTGTACCGACTTCCGGGATCTTAATCTTGCTTGTCCAAAAGATGATTTTCCTCTACCTAATATCGACCAACTCGTAGATTTAACTGCGGGTCATGAGATGCTTTCTCTTATGGATGGTTTCTCTGGGTATAATCAAATCCTCATCGCACCAGAAGACCAACATAAGACTTCCTTCATAACTCCTTGGGGGACCTTTTGCTATCGTGTCATGCCTTTTGGTCTTAAGAACGCAGGAGCAACCTATCAACGAGCAATGACCTACATCTTCCATGATCTCTTGCACAAAACTGTGGAGGATTATGTTGACGATCTCCTCGGCAAGTCCAAGCGTCGTCAGGATCATCTTTTCATCCTTGCACCTCTCTTTGAGAGGCTTATCCGCTTTTGTCTTCGTCTAAATCCATCTAAGTGCGTATTTGGCGTTCTCACTGGTAAACTTTTAGGTTTTATCATTTCCATCAGGGGTATTGAAGTCGACCCCGCAAAAATAAAAGCCATCCTTGAGATGCCTCCCCCGTCTAACTTGAAGCAACTCCATAGTCTCCAAGGGCGTCTTCAATCGGTGCGTCGTTTTATCTCCCAATTATCGGACCGTTGTCAACCTTTTCATCATCTCCTCCGTAAGAATGTTCATTTTGAATGGGATGAGCATTGCCAAAAGGCCTTTGATGATCTCAAAGCTTATCTTCTTTCTCCACCCGTGCTTACACCTCCACGCGAGGGGGAGCCTTTCTATCTTTATATCTCTGTGACTGACCATGCTCTGGGAGCCATGATCTCGCATCGGGACACTTGTGGTAAAGAACAAGCTGTCTATTACATCAGTCGCACCCTCCATGAGTATGAGACACGTTACTCCGAAGCTGAAAAACTATGTTGCGCTCTCTTCTTCGCAACTTCTAAGCTTCGTCATTATCTCCTTAATCACAAAACTTATATTGTCACAAGTGTCAATCCACTTAAGACAATTCATGCAAAGCCTTATCACAATGATCGTATCACTCGTTGGCTCATGCTTATGACAGAATTTGACCTCGAGTTTATCCCGCAAAAGGCTATCAAGGGTCGGGTTATTGCGAGATCAATTAGCCGATGCTCCTCTTAGGACACTCAAGACCCCCCTCAATTCCCGATGAATATATCCAACAAATTGATTTTGGTCTATCTCCATTTAAAGTAAAGCTCTTCTTTGATGGATCCAAATGCCCGAGGGGAGTGCGGGTTTCGTGATGATTCCTCCTTGGGAATACGCCTATCCCGATTGCACACAAATTAAACTTTGAGTGCACCAATAATGTGGCTAGTATGAAGCTCTTGTCTTAGGTCTTCAAATGCCATTAATCTCGGCGCTCGTCATATTGACATCTTCGGTGATTACGAACTCATCGTTAATCGGTCACGGGTGTCTATCAATGCAAGAATGATATCCTTCAAAATATCGTGATATCATTCTCGCTCAACTCCAATCTTTTGATAAGTTCACCATCCAAGCCATTCCTCGCACTTTGCAAAATCGATTCGCGGATACCATGGCCTCATTAGCCTCACTTATCCCACCTTTCACCGAAGACTCACGTCTTTATGTGGTGTCTGGCGATTAGACCAACTATCTCATCTTCAACAACTAACCTCAATCAATGCTTTGTCACAACCCATACTCGGGATGAGTGGTATCAATGATTGTTGATTATCTATCTCATTCGATCCTTCCTCCGGATCGACTTCCAATGGTAGAAGGTCTTTTGTCCAACGCGCCAATCGCTATACTATCCTAGGCGGGATTCTTTACAAACGTGGCTTTGATGGTATTTTGCTTGATGCCTCAAAACCCATGAATCATCTAAAGCTATCCAGAGTCCATGACGGTATCTGTGGTGGACATTTTAGTGGCTTAGCTTGTGTGCCAGCGCATTTTACGTTTGGGATATTATTGGCCTTCTCTTAATCAAGATTGTTGTGAATACACTAAGAAGTGCGTCAAGTGTCAACAACATTCCAATCTCACGCACATCCCTAGTCAGGCTTTGCAACCTGCGGCGGATTTGTGGCCTTTTTCGCAGTGGGGTCTTGATCTTATTGGTCTCATCAATCCCCGTTCTTCACAGCGTCATCATTCTATCATTACTGCCACTGAGTACTTTACTAAGTGGGTAGAAGCTATCCCTCTTTCTTCAACAAAGGCTAAACCCATAGTTGATTTCGTCTATCAACACATCATTTGTCGCTTTGGTGTTCCACACAAGCTAATCACAGATAATGGTAAGTCTTTCAAGAATGCTGATTTGCAGAATCTCTGCAACGCTTTCAATATCAAGCTCAGTTTTTCTTCTCCATACTATCCTCAAGCTAATGGTCAAGCCGAAGCTTCCAATAAAACTTTGCGTAGTATCCTCGCAAAGGTAACTAGTCGAGCTGGTAGGGATTGGCATTTACATATCCCTTTTGCTCTCTGGGCTTATCGGACTAGCATTCGTACTCCTACTGGTGCTACTCCCTTCTCTCTCGTCTATGGGTCTGAGGCCGTCCTTCCTTTGGAGGTCCAAATCCCATCTCTCCGTGTTTCTCTCAGAGAATTTGTCTCCGATGAGGATTATCGTCAAAATCGTCTAGCACAACTTGAATTATTAGATGAGCGGCGTCTCAATGCTCTTGAGCATCATCAAGTCTATCTTGAGCATGTCAAATGTGCTTATAACAAGCACTTGCAACACCGTGACTTCAAAATTGGTGACCTTGTTCTTAAGGAAAATCAAAATGTCACTACACTCGAAAGAAGTCAACGTGGTAAGTTTGCTCCCAATTGGATGGGCCCCTACATTATCACTCATAAATATGGAGTGCAGGGCTTATCGTTTATCCTCCATGGATGGTGTACCTGAGGCGGAACCTCTCAATGCCTTGCATCTACGGCCCTTCTATTGTTAAAATCTATCTTACACAAATCTAGTCGCAACTCAGATCTTCCATCCGTCCTAATAACCAGTCATCTACTTTCGTGGTGATTTGAAATTGTGTGGTTCTCCGCCTATTGCCTCGTTTACCTTAAATATGAGTATCGCGGCTCTACTCATTGCACGTTTCTTTTGGATATGTTCCTCCTCATGGTAGGAATACCTTAATCACCACTTCATCTGTCCCAAGTACTTATCTTAATTGGATCTACTCGGGGCATGAGTACATGTTCTTCTATGTTCTCTTCCCCTCCATCTGATCTATCTAGGTCTAAACTCAGCTTCTTCCAAAGAGTTTCAAAAAAAAAAAAAAAAAAAGATGCTATCCAAAAGATAGACTGATCCCTTGAAGGACAGCTATCCATACATTATCAAGTGAATCAAAAAGAAAATAGACCATACCCTCGAAGGATGGCTATCATTAAAATTCAAAATACAGACCGCTCCCTTGAAGGACGGCTGTTTCTCAAAGAAAAATTCAAGGCTTCTTGTAATTAGTCAGCCTTCCAGTCAGTTTATACACTCTTTAGCATCACTGAAAGACTTCCCGCATCGATCAGTCTTTCCATATCAAGCAAACTTCCCGCATTGATCAGTTTGCTTTTCTGTCAAAGTCATGAAGCTGAGATTTAAGACCTTTTGTCGATCATATGGAGAATCCTATTTTCCTATCATGGACATGTATCCTGTCCCTTGTAAATTCCGACAAGATACTTACTTTTCTTTCCATTTCTATCCTAGATCTGGTTTGCGACTAGTTAGTGTCAGGTTTATTTTAATCTTATATAGGGCCTTGTATGCTTGGTCTTTCGGTTTCTTATCTGGATTTTATCTATGGTCGGTTGGAAGTCCGACTTATCATTTCCCTTCTTTTCCGAGTGTCTTCTCTTCTAAGTCACGGTTGTTTCCACTTACATCTTTGGCTCTTGCAAGGAGTATTCCCCATTTCTTTGTCTTGCATCCTGTTAAATTGACATTTCATATGTTAATTCAATCAAAATTTATCTTCTATCAAAATTCCTCTTATCTATCAAAACATCTATCTTTATTCATTTCTCATTAAAATTACATCTATCTATACATCAAACACATCTATCTATTTATCCATCAAAATATTTAAAATATGTACATCTAAGGTACATTATATCTAATCTATATATCAATCACATCCATCAATCTATCCACCAAAATGTACATCCAAGGTACATTATATCTATCCATATCTAATCCAAACATCAAACACATGTACATCCAAGTTACATCACATCCGTCTATCAAAGTTATATCCACATATCAATCTATCTAATCACATCTATTTCTATCATCTTTCAGTCTATACCTATCCAATCACATCTATTTTATCCTCTATCAGTCTATATCTATATCCATCTATCCATGTATATCCAAAATTAAAAGCATGAGTACAATTATATGACAAATAATGAATCTATATCTATATATACATGTGTGTCTGTACAAAAATGGATGGCTTCTAATCAAGCCATCTATACAATGCCTTCCAATCGAGGCTACATCACTATACAGATACAAAATCTATCAAATCTCTATATAGTAAAATCTGAAGCGTGGAGGACACTATCCCCTCCACCCTCCTCTGCACCTGGCTGTCTCTCCTGGCCGCCGCCTATCGAGCTCGATGCACCTGCTGCTGGAGGTCTCGGCCCACCTCGATCTCTCCCAGTACTCCCTCCACCTGAGGCTCCGCTCGCCGTAGCCGTCGCTGCTCTCCTCCTCGCCCCGTATCGAGGCACATCTGGGGCATGCTGCGCTAGGGCATCCTCGTAGTATCTCACCTCAGCGAGGAGAGACTGGTATGTGCTCAGGCTCACAGTACCCGGTGCTCGTAACGATGCTGCCGGTCTTTGCTTTGGGCTCTTGCCTTCTTTGGTGGTGCCCCTCCTAGGGTCGTACCCTGTGTACCAGAATATGATGAGGCACCTGTCTCCCCATATTTGGCCCTGAGGGCCTCCCTGTGTCGAAAGTAGCGGTCCCTCTGCTTTGGATCACTTGTATCTCGCTCTGGCGACGGTGTCTCTCTCCACAATCGGGCATCCCTCTCCTCCGTCAAAGCCACCGATCTCCTCCGAGAGCTACACAGTGTGTGCGTGTGAGGGTGGCATGCTCTCCCTCTAATGTCCCAAAGCGTGCAGCTATATCCTCCTCATCAGCATCTATAGAGGGCGGGAGATGTCGTGGAAGCTCGTGTCGTACCATGCTTGGCGTAGCCCTCATCCACCCCGCGTCATCATCACTTTCTGCGGAGGGTGGGGCCTCTCTCAATGGGTCTGCCGGGATCAAAATCGCAAATCCATCTCTCTGCTATCCCGCTTTATATGGCGTGTGGTGGCGTGCTTGTGCATGTACTAGGCCAAACTGTCTCAGTATCCGCATAAACGGGACTCGCTCCCACATATCCGGCCTACGGCCCCTGACCACCCGGCTCCGTCTCAGTGCTACCAAGTGGGCATCCTGACCAACCCATGTCGGGAATGCCCGATATGGTCTCCAGATGACCTGATCTGGTGTCAGCGTCCTGAAACGCTCAGAGTACCACTCGGCTGATCTACCTGTATCTCCTGCGGCCATGTCAGCCCGCCATCTCTGAAATCCATAGTCAACACCTCCCACTGCTGCTGGCATCCAAGGAAGCCCGGATGGCCTGATCACCGCTATGTGCTCATATGCCCAGCAATGGAGCACAAAGCTGACGTCAATCCCTGTCCTCCGGCCAGTGGTGTACATCCATAGCTCATGGTAAATCTGAGCTATCAGGGCATCGGCGAAGGCAAAAACCTGTCTGTACTGCAAGATGTCGCACACACAGTCTAATAGTAACAATGGGAATCTCCCACCTCCTGAGTCTGGCAGGGCAAAGTAGGAGATAGCCATCTGAATCAAGGCTATCCGCCTGCTCCTAGGGCTATCCTGCCTGTACTGTGAGGCTATCCTCACTGCCCCAGATACTATCTCCGAGTCATCTGCTCTATCTCTGTATAATCGCACCAGGGCCCTCTGCTGCTGCTCCCGGGGTGTGATCTCGATCGGGTCCCCAGTAATCGGTAATCTGAGGATCCTGAATACATCCTCATGGGTGATCGTCATCTCACCCGTCCTGAACCAAAATGTGCACGTGTGGCTGTCCCACCGTCGCACTAGTGCCCGCATGAGCTCTACATCTCGTGGCACTCGTCTATAATATCGGAAACCCCCGAGCCCGGCTAGCTCTAAATGCTGCCAGTCTGCATCTGTCACATCAGGGAGAATCATCTCCAATAGCTCAGGAATGGCATCCCTCATATGAAGAGCCTCTCGTGCCTGCATCCACGACATCAAAAGCATAATTAGTCTCTTATTTTCATAAATCGCATCCTCCAAAACAATAACATCAAAAATAAAAAAGCAATGTTGAACATCTATCAGTCGGCGTCGATTTGTTAAAATCGGCGTCGTTCATTTCAGTCGGCGCCGATTAATACCAATCGACGCCGATCCAAAAAACAATCGACGCCGATTAAACCAATCGGCGCCGACTGCCTGGCCGGACGTAAACCAGACCCTGGCCTCCCATGCACAAAAAATCAAACAAAAAAAAAAAAAAAAAAAAAAAAATAATAAGAAAAGTGGGTTCAAGAATGACCACTTACCCCAGGTCGTGTCCTCCTGCGCTTCTGTCCGCTCCCAGAGGCTTCCATAGTGTTCAAAATCAAATTCTGACTTTCTCTGAATCAATCGTCACGTTGCAAATAAATCGTTTACGTTTTCCGTTCGCATATTTATATGTGCCTGGATTGGTCGGCGCCGATTTTTTGGGTCGACGCCGTTTGTTTTAGTCGTCGCCGATTGTTTTGGTCGCCGCCGATTTTTCATGTCTATTTGCCATAGTGTTGATGCTTGGCTTACTTATCTATCTGATCATTGTTGTGTGCTGAATTTTGCCTTTTGGCACATATTTTCGATATCACCATCTATTTCGAGTTTGTTCCCTTTGCGTGGAGCACTCGCTTTGTTTGGCAGCTTAGAGTTACGCGGGTGCAGCAGGCAACTAACGCGTTCGCTTTGTATGGACCGTCTAGTTGTCCCTACCAATGTGTCTCTCTTTAGATGCTGACTATTTTGCAGTTCTCCTTACACTCATGGGTCTGTAGGCACTAACGTCATCTCATGAGGAGACCGGCTAGTTTGCCCTACCAATGTGAGTTCCTTAGGTTGCTGCCTTTTTTTTTTTTAATGCGTCATCAATGATCAGATCTACTCCAGGACACCCGACTGGGGCATCCTGCATTTTTCATCTACCTTTTTCAAACTTGGGATCGTCTGTTCTATCATCCATCCCATCCCTAGTTTGAGGGGGATCACATCACCACAAATTCTTCTCTTCTTCCATTTCCTTGTTTTTGTCTCATAACCTTGCTTATCGCAAGTTACTTGACAAAAAGGGGCAAAATGTAGACACTTAAAATTGGTTACTCAATTTAGTGTCCCTCTCATCCATTTACTTGCTTAGGTAACCTGGGGCAAGTTTTACGTCACCAACTATCCCCTTGGGATATTATCCAATTTGTGATTTAATCACTTACTCCAAATTTAGTTCATCCCATCACATCTTACCCATGAGTGATTAAATATTAAATATTTAATTACGCTTCTTCCCATGCATCTTAATCACTTATCCACCCCAAATTTATTCTATCTATGTATCACATCCATATTTGCTCTTCCCTAAGCGGGATATTTCCCGTAGTCGGAATAAGTCTTATCTTTCTCGAAATCGATCATTTTTGGCCACCTCGGGAGTCTTTTCCGCGATCGGCGCCGACCCATATGGTCGGCGCCCGATTTTCTAGGAGTGGCGCCGATTATAAAAGCAAGCCCGAGCTCGGTTCTAGGGACCGAAAAAGAGACCACGAACGAGCGAAAAAGTGAACAGCAGGCGAAAAAGGAAGCACTTACGCACGAAGCAGAGAGTGATAAAGATACGGGTTGTGAGAAAGAGAGATCTTTTTAGCATCAATTGTATCAAATTAGGGTAGATCCTGTCTGAATCAATCCCTGAGAGGAGCACCGTTACTCTGTCCCTGTCACATCAGCATCACACACCACCATCTATCATCTGGTGACTCTGTTCCAGTGTCTCGCCAACTTCGGCACATCCAGCAGACCACATTCACCTTCCAATTCCCGAATCTTATCGCACAGTCCCTGATTGATCGATCTGCCTCCAGTCGACGCCGATTCTACCCAGTCGACGCCGATCCGTCTCAATCGACGCCGATCTTAGTCAGTCGACGCCGATCAATCTCAATCGACGCCGATTCTACCCAGTCGACGCCGATTTCCCTGCAGATAGGTAAAAGGACACAGGTAACACAAATCCTGCATTATTTCATAGTTCCCTGTTTTCTGTACTTTCTGTCTGCTGTTTAGATTCTGTCTTATCACTGCAATCAGAAAATCTAGCTTTTTACTTACATCTTTTATCATGCATGCTTCTTTTCTTAATTGAAAACGTGGTGACATCCAGCCGAGGAAGCTTATCGCTTCCGGACCCTTCTCGGCAGTCCACCTAAATACCTTTTAACGTGGTCTTTTTCTGTCAAGCAATCGGTGTCTTGCAGGTTACTCGGATCCATTGTGCGAATTGCTCGTGTGCGCCCGTCTTATCTACATCGACTTCCTCATCCATCTACATCTTCATCAGGTATCGATTTTATTGGAGTTTTTCAGGGTTTTTGTGTTTAGTTTGGTGCATTAACTTGGACAGGTAACAAGCGCGAAATTCTTGATCTACATCTTCACTACTTTGACAATAAGCGAAGGCATGCTTTTCCTGGTTGAGACATTTTTAGTTCGTGAGGCTTGAGGGGAGAGCTCATGAACGCAATTGGAGATTCAACATCCTCCGAGTTCTTTTGCATCAAGATTGTAGACACAGTATGCTCAGATGCGTAACTATACATGATGAAGTCCTTGGAGAAATCGGACATACCAAGACTGGTGCATGAGCAACGGAAGCTTTTATTTCCTCAAATGACCTTTTCCCTTCTTCGCTCCATCTGAAAGTTGGTGACCCCTTCATCATGTTCAATATGCGACGAGTCTTTTCAACAAATTCAGGAACAAAACACCTGAGAAAGTTCACCTTTCCGAAGAAAGAATGAACACCAGTCTTGCTTGTAGGCAGAGTAAGGCTTTGAATAGCCTTAACTCTTTCGGTATCTATCTTTGTTCCTTCTTTGCTAACCACATGCCCTAGCAACTTTCCTTCCGTGACTCCAAAAACATACTTTTTTGGGTTTAGGGAAATCCCATGTTCTCAGCACCTGGCCAATACTTGCTCCAAATGATCACAATGATCATTTCGTTGTTTAGAGAACACGGTTAAGTCATCTAGATAAACCACAATGACTTTCCCCATCATACCTTTGAATGTAAAGTCCATGGCCCATTAAAATCGGTGCCAACATTAGTTAGGCCAAAAGGCATCCTGCTTGTAGGCAAATGTACCCCAGGGAGTAGTGAATGCTGTTTTAAATTGATCTTCAGGTGAAACTTCAATCTGATTGTAGCCTGAAAAACCATCAAGCATGGACGATCTCTCGATCCATTCATCTTGCGAACTTGATCCATTATCGGAAGTGGGTAGTTGTCTTTCAAGGAAGCCTGATTCAAATTGCGAAAGTCTACGCATATGCGTATCTCACCATTTTTCTTGCGCACTGGCACAATATTTGCTACCCAAGTACTGTGATGGATAGGAAAGATGATTCTCGCATCCAGCATCTTCTGAATTTTGGCCTGGATAGTACCCGAGATCTTAGGATTATAGTGCCTCTGCTTCTGGCGAAAGGCTTTGACATCTTCTTTCAACGGGATGTCATGCTGAACGTCCTTTGGCTTAAAAGACTTTAGATCGGCATAGGACCATGCCAACACATCCATATATTTCTTCAGCAACTTGACAAATTTCCGCTTCTCCTCAGGCGTGCAACATTTGCCAATGTTCACAAATTATGGGTGCTCTACCGAACCTATATTGACCGGTTCGGTTTCTGGGGATGAGTCAGGGTCATCTCGCCTCTTCTTTTTCACAAAATGGTTATGCCTGTCGAAAACCAGGCCCTTTGGAATTTTATTTCCTTTGAGCTGACATATGCCGTCGTTCCCTTCAGATTCATCGTCTTGATCGGTGACTGATTCACGGCAAGTGGAAGTAGATCCTTCAAAGTGCAATTCTTTAAAATTTTCCGCCTTCTCTAGAAAGGCAATGAGTTGATTATCATCGTTGAATACTTGCCAGTGCTGAGAATTGTCCGGCATGCTCGGGTCGAAAACCACCTCAATGGTGTATTTTTTTTTTTCAAACCTAGGTGAGGGCGCATGAGGGATGCTGAAACAACCAATGAATCGGCCATGTCATTTTGGGCTCTTGGAATGGATTCAATCGAAAAAGCATCAAACTCTTCAATGTTGTCCCATACCGCATTACGGTAATGCCTGAGCCTTTCATTCTTCACTTGGTAAATCCTTTTAACTTGATTCACAACTAGCTCCACATCACCTTGCACTTTTAGATTCTTAATCCCTCTTTCTTTTGCGGCTTGCATGCCAAGTAACAAAGATTCATACTCAGCAGTATTATTTGTGTTAAAAACTGCAACTTGAAAGAGAGAGGAATGACTTCTTCCTGGGAGATATTAGCACGGCTCCGCACCACATCCGCTGGTTGCACACAAATGCCATCGAACCGCAAGGTCCGAGATATTATTAAGATCTCCTTCTTGAATGAGAACAACCATTTTTTCGGACTTTGGTAGACAAGAAATATTTCCCCATCCCGATGATTCAAAAAGGATTTGAGCTTTGGGGTCCTCAGAGCTAGTAACCAAGTACTTCTTTTGTGATTCGGCTCCAAAGTCTGCATTACACCTTTGACAGGAATTCTAGCTTTAGACCAGTCCATATGAATCTCTCCACCAACTTCGCTACAAAAGCTTCTTCCTAGCAAAATTTCGTAGAGGCTTTGGAATGTCAGCAACGAGAACTGTCATCTTTACTCTCTTCTCTGGGAATGCCACAAATGCAAATTGCACGTCTTTGATTTGGCCAATCAATGGAACCTACTTGGTTTCCAAGGAATAACATCTGCCAAAAGGCTTGGTGAGAGTGAGGCCCAAAGCATGGGCGACTTTTTCCGGCATGACGTTATCAGAAGCCCTAATCAATTATGCAGTTACTCAACTTGTGACCATTGATTAGGAGGGAGAGATAGAAAGGCTCTATCTTGCCTGATGCAGACGTTGAGGCAACATTTATGCGGGATTCAGGGGGAGTGGAAAGGATTCCTTTTGGGGAAACTTGCTTAGATACAACAACTTGACTTTGAATATACTTGGTCAATCTTACAAGTGTTTGGGATTTAACTGAAGATACTTAGCTTCGGACATTTGGATCTTGGTCTTTTTGCATGATCTATGATATCAAATGCGGCCAAGGGTTGCGTTAGTGAAGGAATGACTCCCTCACTTCGTGATGGTGTAATAGGATTACTGGTCTTGGTAGGAACATGAGAGGACTGATTTGGAGGAGAGATGGGGGGAAAGGATTTCCTTGTAAAAGATTTGCCAGGGAGTTGAGTAGGAAGAGGATTACCTCTTTTAGCAATGATCGGAGGCACGTTTGACACGGCCTTCTCCTGCTGGACATGGGCAGCAACTTCCGCTTCTTTTCCTTGCGAGCGAGTAAAAACAACGATATGACTATCCACTTGCATATCCCTGGGTACCCTCTTCTTCATCAGATTCTTCCTCATCAAATTCCATATACCCGATAGTAGAGTCGCCAGTCGGTTCACCGACATCTTGATCATCTTTGCCCTGAGATGAAGGTTCTTCATAATACTGCTCTTCTTCTTCGATTTCGGCCAGAGCGTTGGCCAGAGGAGCCTCAAGCGCTAACCACGGAGCGATTGCGGGTAAGCGCGGCCTTTGTGAAACATTGTTAGGAACAAAATTCCTCCGCGGAATATCCTGGTATGAGGAACGGGAGGCCTGGGCCAACTACTTCTTTAATGCAAGCAAGTCATTTGCCATCTTTTGAAAGGCTGGATCAGACGAAGTTGGGTGAAGGGCCCAAAGATTTAGGCTTGATGATTCCTTTTTCAATTCACGGATATTATCAAATTATCTTCTATTCGAATGGCGCAGCTTGGCGAGAATCAAGGTGGCCACTCATTCTTGAAGGAGCAAGAAACTAACTTTCGAGCTCATAGTGTTTATGAAGAAACACTTTTGATTTTCCGGTGTTGGAAGCATGGCAACAGGGACACGATTGATTAATGTATTGAACCTAGCGATAAAATCGTGCATGGTTTCATTTGCCTCCTTCTTCGGTGAGTGTTCCATGATAATAATGCAAATGCATCTTCTGAAGGTTTGTACCTATCTTCAAAAGCATCCCGCAAGGTGGCCCAACTCGTAATAGATCCGGCTAAGCAAATGCTAAAACCATTCAAATTGTGGGCCCTTGTAGAGTTTCCAGAAAAATTGAACCGACACGTCCTCATGAGTTACATCTAGGATACTACATGACATAATAAATGCAGATATGTGGGAATATGTGCTTTGATTTCCGCTCCCATCGATTTTGGGAAAATTCTTTCGGTTTCCGTGAGGCAAAGACGTGAACTGGATGTGGTAAAGCCAAGGGACCCATAGCATTTCCCCATGGTACCGCCATTTGAAAGGCTAGAAAAAGAACATGGGCTAGAAGCACGGTTCCACTGAGCAGCAAGGCACTACAAAGGGATGTGGATGCCCTTTGCGAAATATTTTTTCCTCGTGGAGGTGAGACACTCCTGGATGACCGGTTGGCCGAGCTTAGCATTGAAAAACATGTCGGTGTCACGCTGAAATTGTGCCTTTGAAGCAAATCGAAAATAGGGTCAGTTTCTCCACGAGATCCCCGCTACGCGTAAAGCGTTCACCTGTCAGTGTGTCTTTCGATCTCCGATTTTATAGCACGGATTCAAACTTTCTTTTTGGTTGTACTTGCTGATTTTCTGGCTTTTCTGGATAAAGCCAACAGCATGTACTTTTCTAAATATTTAAAAACTATCCTCTTCAGAAAACCGATTGTGGTTAATGACAAATAACAGTGAGGATAAAATGGCGGAGAAGATTAGTAAGCTGATTTTCGGATCTAATTTTGACTTTTTTCGAAGGGTTTCAAACTTTTGGTAAACAGTCAAAAACTCATATCTATGGCAAGAAACTAATTTTTATAAAAACTCAGCGAAACTAAAGGTCTCCAACTAGGCCAGATCTATGGATCTCAGAAGAAATTTTTTTAATTTGAGTCACTTTTGCAAAATTTTGGATTTTTGACAAAATATGCAGATTTGCAAACAGCAGCAATTTTCTTATATTTTTTTATTTTCTATCCTACCACCATCATAGATCTGATAGATCTATTCGATCCCCAGTAGAGTCACCAAAAACTGTTGGTCCGAAAATTTGTCACATGGGCAGACCTATGGATAAACGAGCCAACAGTGTGCAGGGCATAGCCCCTCTTTGAGTCAACAAAGCGAAACTAGTTTATTGCTATTCTACCAAGGGAATGCATGCAAGTCTCACAAATTCTGCCTTCGGGGTTTGGGATCTCATCCCAAAGTAGGGGTGTTTCGATCATGAAAAGAAAGGAAAGGAAGAGGGGATGAAGAAAGAGTAGGTCCAAAGGGAGAAAAGAAATGAATTCCAAAGCAGAAAGGTCAGAAGGTTTATGTTTTGGGATTGGTAGTAAACAGAGCCAAACCTACTTACATAAACGAGCAAAGAAATACTGATGATAAATAAATGACAATAAAATAGAAGCAGATCCAACAGAATAAACACACAGATCTAACGTAAGAAAGATCTAATGCACATAACACATGTATTCAGCACAAAGTCTAAATATTGTATTAATATTTTCCTTCTGTTATAAAAAGCTCAAAGTCTTTTCTCCTCACTTCTATTTTTCATCTGAAAGATGTTTATCCATCCATAATACAACAAGTATTGGGGTATTTATAGAAGAAGGAGAGAAAAGAAAGCAAAAAGGAGCCAACAACTTATTTACAAAGATATTTACAAAATATCCAAAAGTCATGTTGACTTTTTACAACTTGATGGATGACATCATCCCATGATGACCCATGGATGATGTCATCAATTGTATCAACATACTTCAGATATTCTCGAAAAGAAAGCCGAAGAAGAGAGAGAGAGAAGAAGAAGAAGAAGAAGAAGCTACTCGTCGTTGTCATCCTGCGGCCGAAAGGGGGTGGACTACTTTTGTTGTTGCTCAGGTGACGAGATATGGAATTGAGAGCGGTATTCCATAAACTTGTTGATCATTGGCCCTAGATGATCCTGGGAAGGATCCTTGTGCCTATCACTAATCACCTCACAAGTTTCCCACTCATCTGTGAGTTTCTCGGGGAGCTTAGAATAGTCTTTTTCCACTTCAATGAGTAACCCAATGAAGTCCCGATAGGCCAGCAGGTTATTGATAGACTCTGCGTCAAAAGTGACCTCTGGCCCCATCCCTTGAGAAACGATCTCTTTAAAGATCTAGGTGGTTTCATCAGCTTTCCTTAAAGTGAAGGAAGGAGTAAGTAACCCTGGCGACATGTTAAGAACGATCCGTTCCATTTGATGCATCGCGTCCAAGGCTTCTTCCTTCACTTTGTCAATCTTTTCTAAGACAAATTCCAACTGATCCACCCGGTAGTCCAGAGTGGACATGATTTTGTTGAGGGCTCTGGGATGGTCGAAGATGCTGAACTTAACCAGATCTTCGACTGAACAGTTGAACATTTGTTGGAAGGTCTCGTGCTGTAGTCTAGCATGTTCCAGCTCTTTTGATATGGGCCCCGCTAACGCTTGGAGCTTTTTATTCACCTTATTGATGTTCAAATACAAGTTAGAGAACTCGGCGATTACTTTTCACTGTCTTTGAGGATTTGGATCCTCCAAGTGGAAACGACCATACCACCGCCGCCGATCTTTGCGTACTCATTAATTTTCTCCTGGCTGAGAAGCTCAGAAGTCTCGGCGGTAGTTGTGGGAGGTGCACTACCCATCTTCTGTAAGGCTTGGAGCAAATATTTGTTTTGCTCTTTCAATTTCCTTTTCTCTTCCTTTGTCTCCTGAAGCTTCTTGCAGAGGGCGTCAACCGCAGAAGGGCTTCCCCACAAGGCTTTCAGAAGATGTCCCCATTGTGACTTGGGTCACAATAAAATCTGTCGGAGACAGATCCTTTTTCTCCTTGAGGGGATTGGGGTACACAATCTCCATAACCCTCTCTCCCATAGCACTTTGAGAGAAGCATGTGACGGTCTTCGCTTCTTTGCCCCCTTAGATGGGATTACAAAAATGTCCATCGCAGTGATGGGAACTTTTCTCTTTTCTGACTTAGTTCTTTGGGAGATCCGGAAACGGAAAAGGGGCAGCTACAGAGTGGAGGGGAAAACGTGGAGACACGTGGAGGCGGCATGGAGAGAATAGCCGAAGAAGTGCCCACGGGAGGAAGGGATACTGCAGTGCGGAAGACATAGGAAGGAAAGGGAGCTCGAGATGAGGGAAGAAATGGAGGAAAGAACTGCAGGGAAGAGAACATAGACGAAGAAGTGGGGGAGGAGTAGAAGAAGGGGGAGAGACACGACCAAAGGAATGGCCGCTTGAGTCACTCGAGGAGGGGAAGGAAGGGAAGAAGAAGGGATAGAAGGGACCTCGATTCTTTGTAGTAATGCCGATATCCCGAGTGGATGGGCCTATTGGAACATCCTCTTCTCGCTTCTTTTTTCTCGGTGAAGCGAGTTATAACTTTGTTCGGGTGTGGCGGAAGGAGGACTTGCTGGAGCTTCTTCCTGAGTGGTGTTAGATTCACCCTCTATGCCTTTGCCCTTGCCTTTAGGCTGTTGTTTGGATCGAGGAGGTGCGTTACACAATGGGGAGGTTATGAAATCAACCCCGAGGTAGATTAACCTGTTCATTCGACACCAATGCTCCCCTGCGCAAAGTCTCCTTGATCCTCTCCTCAATCGTCTGAGGTGCCTTAGTTCTATCAATGGCCGGAAAAGGCCAATTGTCCCCATTCGTGTTAGTATATACTTGGTCAATTTAATCTTCCATAGTCCGGAAGCCTTTGGGGACAATTTCTACCCCATATTGGATGATTTCTCGCCAAGGCTAAGCGAGAATGATCCATTCTCCTAAGCTCAACCTCATGGATGACGTCGATGTAGATGTCCTTGATCTGAGGGACATGGATTGGATCGAGCTTTGCCCTTGGCAGACAATTCCTTGGGTCGAAGGTAGGCCTGGCTGGGAAATCATGTCTCGAATTGAGGAGCTCTGCTCTACGAACATGTCCTTTGCCTTGTGGTGGGTAAGGCATGTATATCGGCCTCTTGTGAGGGGGAAAGGAGTTCCACCCTTATTTCTTTTGAGGCACTTCTCCCGATATGTGATCAGAAGCTGTCTTGACACTCTAGCAAAATCAGCTTGGGCCCACCATACCTTGGCAATGCTCGGCTCTCCCAAGAAGTTGGCTGCCCTCAGATAGGTGAATGTGGGAAATTGGGTGAACAGGGCCCCCCATTTCTCAGTAGCTGCCACTATGCTCTTGGTCGTGTGACCATAAGTCATATTTGCCTCAACAGAGATAGATGATGTGATAGAAAAAAACATCATTAATCTTTGTGAACTCGAGAGATGCTATTCTCCACCTCACCTCGGTAGTACTCATATATTTTGACCTGAGGCCAAACTCCACTTCGTATCAGGCCTGGGTAGTCTCTCTCTGACGCTGCAGCATAGACAACATAGGAGTTCATATAGAATCTTCCCGTTGTAAGGAATTGTTGAAGCTGCTCAGAGATTGTGCTACTTATTATTTCTCCCCAGCAAAAGCGTTGATTAGGCACGTTCTTGTTCATGGTCTCTAAGTATCGCAACATCCATTTATGGAAAAAGTGGGTGTCAGGAAGCCCAAAAACCCTGCTCAGGAATGTGATGGTGTCGCTGAGCTCTTCTGAGAAGTCACTGCGGTGGATGGTTTGAGGCCATCGGGTCACCACCTTTTTATTTTTCAAATAGACCTCATTCATCAGCTGCATACACTGATCTTCGTTATCATCCCAGGCCTTAATACAATCCTCTCAGCTGACGGCCACAAAGTGCCGGTGATGAGGGATGCCGAGTATTATTTCAAAGTGGTAGGCAGTGAGGTTAATGACTACCTCGCCCTTTTTATTTACGACACATCTTGTGTCCTTGTTGTAGCACCGAGCGACCACCATCATGAATTCATTGTCGACAGCGCTGACCGGGATTCCTCCGTGAAGTGTAGGGCACTGCCTATCAGTTTGTCCATCCATGGACTTCTCGTTACCTTCTGAGTTCTGACCCAGAATTCCTCCATATCAATGTGACCCAACTCTGAGTCCCTGATATCTAGGTCACATTCGGCCTGGGAGTCAGGCATTCTGACTCTCTGATACTTGTATTTCATCTCTTCTTCTGTAAGTTTGGCCTTGCCTTTGGATTTGGTAGGTCTCCTGCTTGATGTAGACATATGTTCTTTTGAGCTTAGTTGTTGATCTGCACGAAGAAGAAGCGAGACCCAATCTAAAAAGGTTGTATTAGCCATTTGATCTTCCATTGAAATGTTAACAGAAGAAAGAGTTAGTAATTTTGAGGCTCGGGTGCAGGGCACATGAAAGCTGCAGCCTACAGGGCTAAATAGGTAAGGCGCACAGAAAAGAGGTGTTGCGAAGGTTAAATCGGTGTCAAAGGTGCATGGCACATAGATCTGCGAGGTACATTTTGTAAAGGGCACATGGAGACATCGTGTTACATAGAGACGGGATGCGCCAAAGGCGCATAGATTTTTCATGTTGCACGGGGATTTGGTGCGCCCTTTGGCACATGTATGGTTTGTGTAACAGGAACTTTTCGTGCACCAAAGGCAGCTTGGCATGGCGCACGGAGGGTTTACACAACATGACGATTTTGCAACGAGGAAAGCACCTACGCCTTCCAAGTTTTACACCCGCGCAAATTAAGGCGATGTTGCGCAGATGCAGGGTGCGCCAAGGAGGTGCATGTATACATGATGTAACAAATAAGGTTGAGGCACCTAAGGAGGGCGCAAGGCTAGCACTTGCAGCATGTGAAGGAGGTGCGCCTTGAGGGCGCGAAAGTCTTTGATGCGACAGGCATGCTGGGTGTGCCATAGGCGCAGATTTTATTCATGTTGCAGGGGTGACAGATGCGCCAAAGGGAAAAGGAAAGAAGAGTCTTTTTCAGAGTTTTAATCACCCAGAGAGGGTTTTTACAAGGTTTAGCTTCTCTTTTTCTACTTGCAGGGTTACTTGGGTAATGAAATGGCTTAACCAGAGGGGATTTGAACCATGCTTTCAGACAACTTCCTCTACCAGCAGATCTGGAAAGAGGGGGAGGAATATGGAAAGACAACAAGGTGGGGCCTAGTTCAAGATTTCAATCCAAAACCAAACCAACAAGCACCCAAGAACCAAAAACGTAAAACATACGAAAGAGATAAGAACCTCTTACCCGGATAAATAGTGAAAAACGTGCAACGGGTCCACAACGCGTTGAAAACGACAAGGCAGGGGCTGACAGGCTCAGAGAATATAAAAACGTGATGCTCTGGTGATAATGACATTTACAAAGGCGCAAGAAACATATATATATATATATATATATATATATATATATGTTAGTAATAAATGCGCCACCAACTCAGTAAAGGGCACATGAAAATTACTGCCGACATAGAAAGCATGCGCCCTTTGGTGCACCAAAGAATTTTCCAAATGGAACTAAGCGCACCCTTTGGCGCACCAAAATTTATGTCGACATGAGATTATGTGCGCCTGTGGCGCACCAAAAAGTGGCGCAACAAAAGGGTTGCTAACACGAAGGCGCATGTGCCTTGGCACATGCAGGGAAGACTCAACATATCAAGGCACACCAAAAGATGTGTTGACACAGGAAAATACGCGCCAAAGGTTTTAAAGGGGGCGCACCAAAAAGTGATGTTACATAGCAATTCCATGCGCCCAACCAAAAAGACCAAAAATGACTAAGTTCGGAAAACCAGATTTCCCGGAAAAGGGATTTTGCAATGTTCCGAACACAAGGGATCCCTAATGAGGGATCGGAACAAAATTTTTGGTATGGTTATCGGTAAAATTTCCCTTGTCAATTTTACGGGATAACACAACGCATATCACTTTAGTACACATTATATATTGTACACGTTGAATGACACAAATGAATTATGAACACACTTGTTTGACATACATTACCTAATTTCATTTATGCCTCTAGGCCCTAGATTTCATTTATACATTGATTATTTCTTTCTAACATTGCTTCTTATACATTAGTTTTGAGTATTTTTACCAATAGATCATTTATTATTACACATTTCTCGTGGCACTTTGTATGGTTACACATTACTTTGTGTACATTGATTGTTATATTTTTTTATTATGGCATTTCTTACTATACAATTTCTTCTTTCATCACTTATTACATGTTGATTATAATTTTTTGTTACGTACATGACTTTACATAATTTCTTGTTGCATGCTTATTCTTGCACACATGAATTAACAACTATCACCATTAATACTAGTTAATTTTTACAAATCTTGTTAGTGATGTCTAGTTCTATTATGTCATGTTTTGTCATGTCATGTATTACTTCACTATGGATCCATTAGGCGTGGATTTTTGTGGTGTTATCATGCTACTCATCCTATCACTACAATGTTATCTTGTTGAATTTTACTAGAACTCTTTCATGACATGTTTCACTACTTTGATGTTACATACATACTAATAAGCTTACACTATTGTTATCTTACAACTTTGACATATTTTTGTGCTTAAATGCTAAATCTATCACAAACACTATGATGACATATTTTCTCCTATTATGATACACATTATTGTAACTTGCATTGTTATTTAATCTTACGAATGCTACAACATTCTTGTGTTAACTACTTCTATGTTGTGACTTATGCACATTGTATCATGTTAGTTAATACACTAATTTTGTTCTATATCATCGATGATGTTTCTTATCCAATTTTACATGACTAATACTTTCTCTTTTGAGATAATTTATCATTTGCAATGTCACGAAATTTACATGATTCTTACATCGGGCACATACTTAGCTTCACTTAGCAGACTCAATTATTAGAGAAAGGCTTCACTTAACAGGCATACTTGTTATAGATATCCACTTGGTATGCTCAATTGGTTGAGATAGGCTTCACTTAGCATGTATAATTGCTACGAATTACTTCATATAGAAATCCCAAGTGTTAATATTCTATAAAGTTAAAATTAGTCTTCCTCATATACAATGCTAGAGGCAAAAAAGTTTTCATGTTTCATGTTTTTGTCTTTTAAGTTATGTTTACAAATTTTGTATAAGCATCTTGATTGATATTAATACATGTTTTTGCATATGAAAAACAAGTTCACATGTATGGCTATATAAGAAAGGGACACACATTATAATCCCACACATACATTATCCTTATGGGAGGTCTTTGTTTCACATATTTTTAGTTTAATCAAACAAATTCCAATTATTAGATTAAAATGGAGGCAAATGTAGATACATAAATATAGACCTATGGTATTTGACAATTAAGCATTGAAATTTCTCTTCGGAAATTAAGCATTGTGCACTTAAATGATGATTTTCTACACACACCTTGTTTAATTAATATTATTTTCCACTAATTAAAACTTGTTATCCATCAATGCCTAGTCAAAATCATAATTTTAAAATATCAAACACATCTTCAAACATCTAACCTATAGCTCCAACTAACATATTGCATTTTGCACTTCACTAGGACGAAGTTGGCCATGACAAAGAAAACCATTTGGATGACTTTTCCTTAAGCCGACAACTTAATCCTCCAAAATCTAACAATCACCTTTTCAAATGCAAAAGTTACCCCAGTCATCCTAGTGTCAATTGAGAGGTATAACCTTTTGCAATAGTCACCTATAAAATCATATTCACCCAACTCATTTGTTAGGCCTCACATCTCACATTTTTTTGACTAACTAAGAGATCATAACAAAGCACCCAATTGATAAATCACTTTCTCAAGTATATCAACAAACTCTAAATTTTTCACACATCCTACATTACGCTCCAAGCCATTTTATAAAGTTACCTCACACCAAAGATCGTTGCCAAATGTTAAAGGTCATATTGGAGTTTTCATTTGTAAAGCACTTTACAATATAAATCTTGCAAACATATATCGGATGGTAAACTACGAGGGTTTCATGCCTCTTCAAAATATTGCTACATAAATGTTGCAAGATCAACTCAACCCAATCAGACAAACCTCTTTTTATGTACTCAATCAAAGGAAAAGCCCTAATCTACTTCACAACTACAACTGTGAAATGTCAATTACAAAAGATGAAACTATAGACATAAGAAAACACAATGCCGGAGGTGAAATCCATCCAAACACTACAAATGAAAAAAACATCTTGGAAACCGTCACCAAGCAACATTGTCCATAATAGGGGACTTCATCCTTCTCTCTATTCACATTTCCAAATGTTTAAGACAACTCAACAACACCATACACAACCTTCATTCACATTCTCATATCACTTCTACTCCATCTTAGTCTAAAATTGGTACAATGTCTTATAACCATAACTTATACTTACTTTATTTAACTCACTTGTGTAATTGTCATATTTATCTATACATGATTTAAAATATGGGTGTTTACTCTTATTTATTATATTATAATATTATTTTAATCTTTACACAAAAATATAGCATAATTAGATTGAATCCTAATTTTTTTATCGCACTCAAGATATAAGTAATTTTTCAATTAACTGCCCCTTTTATGGTTAACCAATTTTTTATTTTTAATAGTATATATATTATTTAGGGTAAAAATGGATGAAAGTTCGGTTTGTCCAAAAAAATTAAATGTTGGGAAAATAAATAATATAATAATGTTGAATATGTGCGTTTTGAGCTTGAAGGTCCAAAATATTGAAAAATGAAAGCTATTTTGGTTTTCATACACCCATTACCAAGATAGTAATAGTAAATAACGAGAGACTAGCCAAATATGACCAAGGCTGAATCGAACGAGGTTGCACAATCCACTTTAAGGAAGCTCCGCAAATAAAGAGCATAGACAATAATAAAATTGGGATATGATGGTGGCTTTCATGATTATTTGACCATGTCTATGATTTCTCATTATTTTTCTTAATCTGAAAATTTCAAAATGTTTAAAAAGTGGAAGAACGGTTAAAATATTATAATCCATGCTAGCCCCAATTTTAAAATAATAAGCATTTTTGTGTTTGATATAATTCACGTGTGAAATCAGATTATTTTTCCTCCCAATCTATAGTTTACAGTGAATTTTGAATGAGAGTTTGGAATAATAGAGACTCGAGTACATAAGATTCGATGGCCATTTATCCAATTTTGAACAGGTCCAAAGAATTAAATTTGGAACATCGTAAAGACTCCATAGGAATATGGGTAAGCAATTAGAAAAAATTCATGCCCTTGTTGCAAAAAGTGGGTAAGAAGCTTATTGTTGTAAAAATATTAAAGCATAAACCTGGGCAGCACAATCATGGCACAAAAAATCACCAAAGCTGTTAATGGAGATGAAGAATTTGATATTTTTCCTTTATACTAACAAACAAACATGAAACACCAAGTAAATAAGATAGATATCTCAGAGAAAATAACATTTGGAAAATAGTCATTAGCTGCAGGAACTAATGGATGAATTGTAATTAGTTTACAAAGCCACCAAAATCAATTCAAAGGAACAAGTTGATGTGGATCATGAAGGTTGTTCAAAGTTGTTTATAAACTAGAATACAAGGAATTTCTAGATCGTGTACAAATTTTGGCCATGCAGATGATTGACGCATAAAAATTGACTAAGAAGGTTTCATCCGGTGGAGTTTTGGCATTCCAGTTGATATATTTCAATTTCCGCGTCAAGTTTAGATTGGGGCACACACACTAGTGTTGGTAAACTTGAGCCATTTCAATTTCTTTTCCCTATAGGACATCCCTACAAGACAATAATGAATGTAAAGGAAGTCACCATATAAATGAAAACATTTTAAATCTCATAATTTTAATGTGGAAAAATCTTGGCCAAGAGATGCATCCTTCTTGTTTACTAATAAACTGCTTATTATATTTCCATTATATAAGTACATAGGTGGCATAATATGGACTAAAGTGAAGGATGCTATGGATTATTAGCGTTGACAACATAGGCATCAAAATAAAATTATTAGAATTAAAAACTAAATAAATCTATTAACCCGATAGAAAATTCACACAAATATTGAATCCCAACATCCCGCAAAATAAATATCACTCCAAAAAAATCTATAGTGCTAATATTATCTTTAGAAAAATAATTTAGCAAGAAATAAAGGGTGTTGAAAGAAAGTATGAAGGCTCTAATGTCCCAAAAACAGGCAACATCCCGAAGTTAGAATAATCGAGATACCTAACTCCGAGGAATTGAAGCATAACATTATAACTCAAGATTTCTCGATAAAATACATGAGCTCTAGAGGTTCTAAAGAAACATATATGCAATGAATTTTAGTACAAATTTATTGAAATAAATTTCTATAATCCCAAGATCTTGGTATAGGATTTAATAATTTTCCATTGATAATTAACAATTACTCAAGTAAATTGACATGTGTAATATTTGATCGTGAATTTCTCAAATCACTTAGCATACTCATCATACTTTTAGCTTAGAAAAATAGCAATATTGAGAAATCAAACAAATTGGATCATTTGTGTGAACCCTAGAGGCATACTAAAAAAAAAGTACATATACTCTAATAATGGGCCATGTTAATTCGTTAAAAATATATTTTAGCTATCACTATAATAGGTAAATATTCACACCACGTGCCCTTCTCGTGAAAGTGAAATCAATGCCCAAATTTTTACCATGTCACTCATGCAAGTGCATGAGAATTTTCATTGCACATGTCTACCAAAAAATAATTTCCAACTTCATCAATTTCTTCTAGGAATTGTTTTTTTAATAATGAATGTACCAATAGTTTTTAACCACTACATTAGATGTCTATGTTATTTCACATAAATCCAAGCTTTCGAAAAGAGAAGAGTTCCTCATTTATGCCATGCTCTTCAAAATATATGTGGAATTATTTCTAGATCTCCCAATAAAGATCCCTATGGATTTTGCACACGTATGAGATTTTGGACACAATTTTTTAGATAGATTTTTAAATTTAAATATAACTTTGAATTGCTATAATATTTAAAATTTCGAGATCCCACCGAGTTTGTAAAATCTTGTGATGTCTTGAGAAACTTTCCTTCTAAATAAGGGTTTAATTTCTTTCTTACTAAATACTTGGTCCTTGATAGCCTTTAGGAAGATTTTATTTTATATTTGAAGTATATTTTTGTCTTTCAAATATATGGATTTTATACCGATTGCATCTAGATAAAGGTCACATAGGAATTACAGGTGGTAGGCCCTTCACCACCTTTTGTAATTACCATAATAAAAATATTTGGTTGATTTTCTCTTCACAAAATCATCTTAGTCATCGGTATGTCCAATATTAGGTAATCGTAACACCGAAACCTTAATCTCCTCCCCGGTTATAATATCTAGAAAAGACAGAACTATCTATGTCCGTGAGAACCCTTAATAACAACAAATTGTTCTAGAGGGTTTATCTTCTGCAAAACTAAAATACAATTTAGAAAAAATGTTAGCCTTTAGAGAAACACACAAAAAAATATTTCTTGAAGGAAAAAAATATGGTACTTAATTTGGTTAGATTGGAACATACATCAAAAATCTAAAATCGTCAATGCCCGCATTTGAACACCGGTAGAAAATCTACCGATTATCATCAAAAATAAAAATAATTAGATTAAAGTGCACGATATGGTTTTGACCCATATAAATAGATTGAATAGATTGGCCTAGGCATTTATTTCTTGCATGAGGATAATGCACCCCTTCATAGTGTTATCAAACCAACTCGATGAAGAAGAGACTAGCATCTCGAAAAAAAAAATTGATAGATTAAGAAGTAGGAAAGATGTTGGAGGAGGTGTAGTCCTTGTATCTCCTACAAATATCAAGTATTACTCATGTTTCATGTTTTAATTCATCCTATATAATAACACAAACCAAATATGAGTCCCTTATCCATGGATTGCAATGGGCTAGAAAGAGGAATATCATAAATTTATAGACCTTTGGATAAAGTAAACTGATTTTGAACATAGTCAAAGGATCAAATGCAACTAATAATGAATTGCTTAAATCCTACAAACAAAGAGTATGGGATCTTTTGGAATATTTTGAATCTTTTAACATCCATTTCATTTCAAGGAAAGAGAATGAAGCCGCTAACATACTTTCTGCAATTGGGAAAGGTTTTATGTTGTTGAGAATTTTAAGAGTGAAAAATTCAACCACACATGAAGGCAATAATGAGGCCTTTTATACTAGATAATGACACAAATTGACAAGTGTTTGAGACCAATCAAAGCAGATTTTCAATTTCATTCAAGAAGAGGGTAAGTTTTCTTCAAGAAATAAAGATAAGTTAGAGAACCAATATGGAGACCAATTTTTTCAACTCAGATCAAATAAATTGCATTGGGTATTAGTGACCTTGGAATCCATTTTTAACCCCAATGACTAGTTCGAAAGGAAAATACAAACATAATAGTTAAGGGTGAAGATTCGTAACCCATCTCGATTTAGGTGATGGAAAATGTTTTGAGATTGACAAGGTAAGCACCCCACATTAAAATCATGCTTTTGTAGAAATTTTCCAAGAATTCAATGATAATTGTACATGGAGTTATGAATACCTTAGAAGTTTTGATCCTAGCTTAGCTCTACACACCATTGAGTTAGATCTAACTTCCAAGCCCGTAAGATAGAAACAGAGACCTATCAATCCACATATTGAGCCTATAATGAAGAAATAACTAAACAAGTTGATTAAAGAAAGCGTAATTTTTCCTATCATGTATTCATCTTGGGTTCCCAATCTTTTCCCAAAGGCGGAAAAGGAACAAATAAATCAGACTGTGTGTAAAATTTGGAGATTTAAACAAGGCATCTTTGAAGGATCATTACCTGCTTCCCTCTATGGAAAATATTTTACAAATGCTAGCAAGTTTTGAAAGGTTTTCTCTATTGGTTGTCTAATCAGGGTACAATCGATCATCGTAAAAGAGTTAGACCAGTTTAAGAATTCCTTTACCACGAAGTGGGGATCCTATACCTACAAGAAAATTCCATTTGGTTTATCTAATGTAGGAGATAACTTTCAAAGATACATGGACATGGCATTCAAGGGACTAATCAACAAAATTGTTCTTATGTACCTTGATCACATCACATTGTCTTCCAATAATGTAGTTGATCATCTTATCTATCCGAGACGGATATTTGAAAGATGTAGGTAGTTTGGAGTATCTCTTAATCCATAAAAGTTCATCTTCCTAGCTCATAAAGGAAAACTCCTTGGGAATATTATATCTAAATAAGGGCTAAGTATTGATCCGAAAGAGTTGATGCCATTCTTGCATTTCCATTTCCAAGTCATAAGAAATAACTCCAAAGCTTCTTAGGAAGGATCAACTTTGTTAGAAGGTTTGTTCCAAAATTTACCAATCTTTTCAAACCTTTGACATTGATGTTGAAGAAGAGTATGGATTTCAAGTGGACTACTGAAGGAAAGGAAAACTTTGAAGCCATAAATTAGGCTATTGCACGTGCTCCAACTCTCATCAACATAGATTTTTCCCAATATTTCATCTTGTACAATTTTGGAGGTGTTGAAACCATAACTTCCATATTGATGCAGCTGAACAAAGAGGGTCTAGATCCACCTATTGCATTCTTCAGCCACAATCTTGAATATTATGAGGTGGGATATTTATTCATTGAGAAATGTGTCCTTGATTTCATAAGAAGCTTAAAGAAATTTAGACATTTGGTATCTAACAACAAGATCCATCTATTAATTTCATAGGGTGATGTGAAATACTTTCTATTGAATAAGGATCTAAATGAGAAAAGAGCTGGTTAGATAACCAAAGTAATGGAATATGACATTGACATCAAGGTGAATAAGCTGATTTAGGGAAAAGGATTATGTGAACAATTAATTTCAGACCAAGAAGTTGATGAAAGGGACATTTTAGTCCTTCAAGATAACCAATAATAGCCATTTGATTCTTTACCCAACTCTTGTTGGACTCAAGATGTAGTGTAATTTCTCCAAACAGGCCAATTCCCTCAAGGATTGAACAAGGAAAAGATAAGGTATTTTAGACTTCAATCCATTCCATATGTGCTTGTTGATGGAATTTTATTCAAGAAATATGTGAATGGTGTTCTCTTAATATGTGTTAAAACATATCGATAGATCAGGTTTTGCATGAGTTTCATGATGGAGAAGCAAGAGGCCACTTTTCTCCAAGGATAACAATTCTCATAATCATAAAGGTTGGGTATTATTGGCCTAATATCTTCAATGACTGTATTTACGGTTCAATAAATGAAATAAATGTTCCTTCTTTACACGTAAAGAAATACTAACATCTCTTCCACTCCACCCCATATCAGTAGATCATCCATTCAAGGAATGGGGATTGGACTTCATTGGAGTGATAAGTCCAAATTCAAGCTTGGGCCAAAAATGGATGCTCAAAACCACATACTACTTCACTAAATAGATAGAGGCAATTGTACTTAAGGAGGAAAATGAGGCTAGAATTCTAGAATTCTATGAAGGCATTGTGAGAATGTTTTTGTTCCTTCCATGATCATTTCTAATAATGTATTATAATTCCTTGACACAAAGATGTTTGATTGGGTTATTAATAATGACATATACTTGAGCACCTTTTTAAACTATTACCCCCAAGTTAATGGTTAGGTTGATTCCACACAAAAAAATCTCTTAAGGATCATTAGAAGAACCTTAGATGAAAATTAGAGAACATGGAACATAAAATTGTAATCGTCCTTATGGGCTGATAGGATTACGCTCAAAAGATCAACCGGTAGTTCTCCCTACAAACTAGTTTATGGAAAAGAAGAAAGTTTTCCAATATCCCTTGAATTACCACCATTGGAGCTCATGAAATAGATGTAGTTATATGATGTTAAGGCCATGGAATTCAAGTATGCAGAGCTCATGGATATAGAAGAGTTGAGAAATAAAGTAGTACAAATAATGGAAAAAGCTCAAGCTTAGATCAAGATGAGTTTTGACAAGAAGTCAAAATTTATGAGCTTTATAGAAGGAGACTTAGTCCTGAAATGGGATGGAGATAGAGAAAAACTAGGTAGGTACTCAAATTTTGATGTAATATGAAGTAACCCCTACATGATCTCTCGGGTGCAAACCAAATAATGATTTCCATTTGTCAAAATTAGATGGAGAAGAACTGCATAGCCCAATCAATGGGATAAACCTTAAGCATTTTTATTGAATTAAATTTTCTCCCTTGTACATAGTATATTAGTTTCCAATTCCTCCAAGTTCTTTTTAGCACGTTGTCTTGTTGGTAGTGTAGGTTTTATTTCCCTAATTACTTTGCATGGTGTTTTGTTAGTTTGGATGGCATGGTTCTATTGCATGGTGTTTATGGAGGATTTTGAAGAAGATATGTTTAGAAAATTTGAGATTCCAAGGTTTCATGGATCAGTTGCAATCTCTCATAAAATCCAAATGCAAAGAAATGAAATCAAATTTGGGAAAGTTTTATATTTTCATTCATTTTCTCCAACCGATCGATTCAAGATCAAATTTTCATGCATTTGAAATTGGGGTTGCACACATTTTTATCATTGATTACAAGGAAATAGGGTAAAAAACCAAGTTAAAACAATTTTCCACTCTCATAAAATTCAATTCTAAAAATTCTTATGATGAGATGGTCAACTCAAGAAGATCATATCAGGTTCATGTCTAGGAAGTGCTTCGGGTAGATTTAGGGGTGAGAATTTCAATTTTTAGATCAATTTCAAACTACCAAAGTTGACTCGATGCCCAAAAGAATGATTCAAGGCCACTAATCTCTCAATCTATAAGGAAGATAGCCTCATTGAGTCACCAAATTGTTATCCAAAATCCCCCAAGGTGATTTTGTTAACTTACTGATGATTATTTGGACTTGGACAAGCGTAAAATTGATAAAAATGGGGAATTCAATGCTTTAAGGTTTTTCTCCCTTTGCACAACTCGTCAATCACATACTTATCCAAAAATAATAAAAAATGGAAAGAATTGAGAAAATTACACTTTTTTAGTATATTCTGGTTCTAGGGTTTGGATGGAATAGTTTATAAGTTACTCTTATTCCCTGGTTTCCTAATTTGGTCACACAACAAATGAATTTGGCTAAGCTCGATGTTTTATGGACATGTAGTTCTTGGGTAGAAAAGAGGAACTAGTTTCTGTGGGATCGTGGGTTCTTCACATGGGTCTAAGAGCCACATAATGAAGGTTCAATTATATTGTAGGTTTTTGGTGATGTGGAGGAACAGGAGGCGGATGTAACAAGTTCCTCGAGGTCTTCGATTCCCATATGAGAGCATTTGGGCCACATGATGAAGGTAAACTGGTGTAATGTGGAGGAGATGGGCATTTTAGGAACAAATTTCCTAGATGGAACCCTTCTGAAGTTCCATCCTGGGCCCAAATACCTAGCCAACACGTAAATAAAACCCCTGTGGAAAAAATGGAAATAAATGGAACAAAAAGAACACTTCCTCGGTTCCTCTAGTTCTCTCGAATTTTCCATCCATTTGAAAGAAAAATGACATAGGGGAATGGGTTTGGAAGGGTGACCATGATTTTTTCATAGATTTAATACACCTTGTTAATGGTTAAAAAGGGCAATTTGAATTTCCCTCTATTTCCTCTTTCTATATCTCTTCCATTTCTATATATTGTAAAAAGAGACTCATTTGTAATGTTGGACATTCTTATGATGTTTTTACATTCTTTTCAAGTGTTGCACATATATTTATGGGTAGTAGACCTCATATTTAAGAATATACATAGTGAATATTTCCTTACACCTTTATAGTAATGGATTGTGCATCCTTATAAAGTAATTAAATACTTTTTTGTGGCTATTGATATGTCTTATCTTGTGTTCTATTGTAATTTATTTCCTTTCATTGTATTTTCAAGTATTTTGTGCATCTTTTATTCTCTTTTTAGGGCTCAAATTTGTTGTTTTTCATGGAAATGGTGGTTTCAAGGTTGTTTTGGACTATTGCACTCATGTCTTCCCTCTCCTTCATCATTTTTCTTCCATTTTCCCTCATTTTAGAGTGTCTCTCTTCGCCTTTTTGTATTATCACTCCTGTTAGTTAGGATTTCCCATTTTCATGCATATTTCTCTCACCCTAGTCCCTTGGAATTATAAAGTAGGATTAGATAGTTGTATTTCCTTTCTTAGGAGTAGTTTAGCATTAGGATTGGGTAGAGGAACCAGCCTTCTCTTAAGGTTTGTCTCTAAGTAGCAAGTCCCATAATTTGAGATACAATCCCATGTTACCCAAAAATTAATTGCTCATCCATACATTCATGACAAATTAGAGGGTGTTGTTTTTTAGTGATAATAGAAACTCAAGCTATTTGCACAATGCTCAAGTACACATTAGATGAATAAAAATATCCATATGAAATATTCGTACTAACCACAAGGCTATTACCCTCATGTGATTTTTTTTCCGAGTGTTGCACTACATTTAAAACTCCATGTAGTTCTCATGTTGTGTGATTGAAATTGTTTCCATTGATCTAGGTTTCCCTAGTACCAATGGCACAAATAATATTGGGCTAAATCTACTTTTCCCATTGTAAAATGTGTGTATGGAATTTAAACTAGATCTCCTTATGGACTAAATAATGTAGTCCTTTGATGATGTAGTAGATTGGGAATATTTATCTCCTTATAGTATTAAGTTTCTCTTGAAATTCTTGTCCCACCATAATTAGGTTAAATAATTAATGAATATATATGAATTCTTTACTTAAGGTTTTTCATTAACAAGATAAAATTTAACTAAGGGTGATAACATAAGACAAGAAAGAAGTAACATCCAAAAAATTGTCAAAAGAGATAAAAAGGACATAAAAACCTAGAGGGGACAACAACACCCTGACCACTCTTCTCCCTTATGGGTGGTTTTATACAAGGTTCCCAAAAGGATAAATAGTGAAATCAAAGTAGGCTAGGATGTCATTTGGTATGCAAAACAACAAAAAATAAAGATGAAAAGGATAAAAGCAATGTTAAAGAAAAGTAAAGGTTTGTTAATGAGTAATTATTTTTCTTAGGAATCATGCATATAAATGACATATTTAGAGGCTATATGTACATAGTAAGTGTGTGATCTAGTGACTACATTTTCCCCCACTTTATGTTGGTGAATAAGGATTTAGTAGCATAAAGTAGAAAAGAAAATTGTACCTTGGGGATTTGAAAGAAGATTGTTCCCAATAGCATGTTGAATGAGTGTTGTAGTATTCAAATGGAATAGCGTAGTATATGTACCATTGAAATCTAAGGGAATTCAATGAGAAGGATCCTATGGGTGACATTTATGTTTTTGGAGTGATAATGATGTGTACATGTAGTTCCTTGGAATATCATATTTTTGGATCATTTTTGGGATTTGCTTCATGGTTTCTTGATTGTTTTGCCTTCATTGGGATAGGATATGACCTAAAAAATAAAAAAGTGTAGTCAATGCTCTATGTATATGAAATTTAACTTTAACTTGAAAATAATGTAAAATTGGAAATGCGTATTGGAAAAAGCTAAACAAAGGGTTAGAGTACACCTCAAATTCTAGAAGAGGAGAATTTTTTCCAGTTTGTAGATTTGTTACTTAGGAGCTGGTTGGAATAATACAAAGGAATTCGGCATCCTATCACAAAACTAGGGATTTGAGTGTCCTAGAGATAACCTTAATATTTAAATATCTTATCATCACTAAGGGAAAGTGTATTGGGAGAGCTCATAGGATTTTATCTCTAATCATTAACACTTTCTTGAGGATAAGTACCACTCTGAGATGATCATAAACCTTATTTGTAACTTGCCTCATGTGACATATTATTCTATGAATATTGGTTTCATGCATATTCCCTAGGTTACACTTCTTTATTTATTCTTTCTTTAGTTCTTGAGTTAGTTCTTTGTGACATGCCATTGACTTTAGTTCCTATTAGTAACTAATTGCAATTCAAAACTAACTATATAACTATTAAACCGGAGAAGAGTGTAAGTTTGCAAATCGCTCAAAACTAATATGTAATTTTTTTACCCCATGACAGAGCATAGAGGTGGTACACTAGCACCCACCATTTTTGTTTGTACTAGGTGGTTTTGTCCAGGCTATGAATTTTGGCCAAGTTATTTTTGGCCCTATTTTGTAACTGATTACTACTTTGATCATGTTGATTGTGATTTAATAATGGTTTTATGTAGTTATTGGGAGGGTGAAAAGGTTCACCCGATTTTTCCCCACTCGTTTGGGGTGTGTGAGATGAACAAAAGTAAACATATCCCAAATGAGGAAGGATGAAACTGATATGCATATATGATATAGGGATTCATGTAGGGGAAATATGGATTACACATGGTAGTTACCATGATGTAAGAAAAATAATTATAAAATGATAGCATACAAGTGTTATTGAGAAATAAAAAATGCACACAAAAATAACAATTAGTAAGATCATATAGCAAAATAACAAACAAGGACATAGCGAGTAGCCGCTTACATACATGGGACACCACTTAGCATTTCACAAGAAAATAAAATATATCAAGGATTGTGTAAATAAGGTAACTAAAAAAATAGGGCATATCCTGCAAACAATACTAAATAAGGTAGAAGAAAAGTAGACAATCATGATTACAAGGAGTCATGTAAGGTAAATACTACACATGAAGAACCCATTAACATGTTAGGAAGGATAAATACTATGTGATAATGTAATATATGAATATAGGAATTAAAATGTGAAATATTTCAATGATAGAACATGATAGTAAGTAGGAAAAGTTAGATTCCCCTAGGATCCTTAGTGGGACTGGTAATTAACAAGGCCAAGCATCATACATCATGTAAAAACTTGCAAGTGATTTGTATCCACCTCAAGATACCATGTGAATTTGCATGTGTGTATGAAAAATTATAAATCATACTATGAACTATAGTAACATGATAAGAAAAGGTACAACATATAGTAATATAAGGAAGTAAGAATACATCCAATCAAGAAATATAATAAAACATGTTTTTGTATTTTTACATGTAAATGTGTTAAAGATAAAATCTATAATGGATGAATAAGGATTCCCTCTGGTGTGTTTATGTGTGTGTGTGTATACAAAGTTAGGTTCATGTAGTTAAGGATGCCCTCAATAGTCAAGTATGAACCAAGAACAAGAGTGCGTCATCAGGTGGTGTGGGGGAATTAAGATGCCCCTAGATGTGAATGTCAAAAGGATCTATGTAATAAAATAACTATGAAAGGTCCCATTATTATGTGGTGTAAAATAACCATGTATGTAAAGATTATTTTTGACTCAATGGTCATGGGAGAGTGCATGAGGCCAAGTATATGAAATAGGTATATACTGAGCATGTGGAAAAAGAGAGCATGAAATATGTCTAGATGGAGCATGTGAATCATATAACCTATGTGAAGATATCACCCTATGAGGTAGGCTATGGGATCTATAGATGTAATGAGTCCTATAAGTAGGATCCATGTGTGAAGGAAACTGTGGTGGATGTGAAAAAGGTGTTACATGAGGAGTAAGGGATCTATATACCATAGTAGGTGTCAAGGCTAAGGATCCATCATTGATTGGAGAAGATTCACTAGGAGTATGTGTAACTAAATGTGGGATTTCTAGAGGATCCAAGGACAAAGGTTTCCATGGTAGAATTCCTCAAATAGTAATAATATGACAGTCATGCATGAACTTAAGGAATAAGTGAACAATAAAGGGCATGGATTTGGCATCCTAGATTTAAGGGAGTACTAAGACCATGTCACAATGTGTAACAATAGATCCAATAGTAAATGACATATAAATAGTAAGAGGCCCAACAATAATGGGTATAATAACATGGCCATGATAAGTGGGACATCTGTGTGTCATCTGAGATAAAGGGATGCCAATTGACAGTAAGAAAGATAATGAGCATAAATTGCACTTGAATGTAGGATGTACGATAACATTTTTATAACATGGGGTATAATAGAAGCATCGATATGTAATCTTTGGGAGGAGAATAAGGCATGAAAATTAACATCGGGAAAGTGATATCGATGATGGGAGATCATTAGCATGAACAAGGAATACAAGGGGATGATCCAAAGAAGGAGGAGGAGGCACTTTGGGTGGTAGGTAGGATTGGAAGATGACTCAAGAGTTTACTTGTCATGTTTAGGTAATGGGTCATTGAAGATTTTTAACTTTCCATTTTCATTGGTAGATTTGGAAATTGAAGTAGTGGATTTAGGTAATTATATATCATTATTTTCAATGATATCTTGAATAAAATGGTGAAGCTTGAAACACTTATCAGTAGAATGGCCATTGCATCTATCCTATTCACAATGTTCATTTTCATTAAAAATATTTCCATGGAGCCTATTAGGATCATATTATAGAGGACGTGGAAGAGAAATTAGATTGATTTTAATGATTTGGGTAATATAATATGGGGAGGATGAGGAAAATAATTAAATGTACATCAAGGGGCTTGGAGATGAAGTTAGGAGATTTAGAAACAACATTGACAGTAGGATTAATATCAGTAGACTTGGGTTTAAAGGGAACTTTACTTGAAAATTTATAAGAGGAATAACTGGAAGTATTAGAACCATATTTTATTTTTCCCGATAAAGTATCTTAGTATCACGAGTTTTCAAAGTATGGCATAGATGGTCAAAGGAATGATAGGAATAAAAATCACACTCTTTCAAAGGAGATAAAAGAATTTGAATAAGTAGATCCTCAGAATTGATTCAACAAATAAATTGTTGATTTTAGAAATATTATTCTTGTAACAAAATACATAATCACTAATATATTCATTAGATCCTTGTTTAATTTTATCCATTTTTTCATAAGATATTTTTCATTCTGATATTTATTAAAAATGAGCTAAAAACAAATCATCAAGATTAATAAATGAGTTAACATAATGTAAGGTTAATTCAAAGAACCATCACAAAGCATAATCATGTAAGCTTCTACAAAACAACTTGGTCAATATGGTGTCATCACATACATATTCCAAACGAGCAATGTGAAAGGATCTTCATGGCCATCAAATAGAGGAAAATTTGGTAAAACAAAATTGGTAGGGAGTGGATAAGAAGACACTTTGGGTACATGAGGACTATAAACAAGAAGTGAATAATCAAGGGATGGATATGAAGAAGAAGCAGCTTGTTCTAATTAAAAAATTGATGCTTGTAAATCATGATAAAGAGACAATAAAACATGGGTACTTGAAGAAACATTAGGATGAATGTGTTAAATAAGAGGAGAAAAATAACAAGAAGGAATAGGAATATACATGTTAATGGTAGAGACTCCAATATTGGAAGAAGAAGAAGAAAGTGGGATAGAAGAAGTATTGGTAGAGAGTTCCAAGGTACGAATCATAGCATTGTATGTTAACGGGACTAAATCCCCAAATTCTTTAATCATTATAGACTTATTGATTTCTTTAAATAATAAAAAGTTTGAAGTAAGGTTATTTGTAACAAAGGTGTTGTAATAAACTATTAAAAATAAAAATGGGTGTGAACAACCCGAACTTTTGATTAAAAAGGATTGATTAAAGTGAAAAAGTGTGAACCATTGTGTTGGTTTTGTTGCCTCCCATATTTGCACCATGAGGAGAAGGGGGTAAGGTGGCGGGTGTGTCGGGTGGTAGAGGGGGACCCTCGTTAAATCATCATTATGTGGCCAAGGGTGAGGTCCCCTCCGATGGCGATCCCCGCCTCCCGGTGGAGTGTTGGGGAGGAACCCAAACAAAGGGCATAGTGGTTATCCTGTTGCTTTTGACTCTTCTTTAGTCAAGGTGAGAGGACCCAAGATTGTGGTCTAGGGTATGTGGAGGTTATGGGCATGGATTCAGGGTGAGGTCCCAATATTTTGAGGGATTTAGATTGGATTTGGGTGTGGCCATCGACATAACGTTCACTCAAATGAGTGGTCACCAAATGCTACATACACTGAGGACTCGATGTGGAACATTGAGGGCGGTGTTGGTCCGACCTACAAGATTGCCCCATATTTTTGCACATGTTATATGTTTATTTATAAAGGGTATCCTTAGGTTGGGGATGAGAACACACTTAGTGAATGATTTATAAGTGTTTTTCCTCGGTGGGTCAATGGTATATTTAATAGACAAATTGGGACACGAGTAATGAGTTAATATATTTTTTCTACAAGGTATTCATAATATTTTTATGTACGATGGAGTAGATTTTTATTCATAGGGAATGAAAGATGGGGAAAAAGAATCGGGGAGATGCATTGAAAACTTAGAAGTAGAGTACAACCATCATGTATTCCCAACTACGACATGAATGCAAGGGATGAATTAAATGGACCTCTTGTAAGATATCAACCTACAAGAAAATCTCCGAGAAAACCAAGATCTAAATTCCTAACAATCCAACTTAGTACACCTAAGGTGGATCATCTCATGTAAATCATACCAGAAAGTATAGATCAAGGGACCCCCAATAAATTACAATTCATACTCCTAAACCCCATTTAGTCTCGTAGGGATATTTTATAGGTTTTAGAAGTGAAGTTTTTAGGTACCCCTAGAAAACGTCAAATACTCATACCATTCCTAGACGAGAGCTAAACAGTGCAGGATATGTAAGAAATTGAATTACAGTCATGATTCACACAAAATTTTAACAAGAGTACACAAGATCATTTCACCCTAAACACCATTTTGCAACAAAACTAAGGGGTGCCATGGATCTTGATGAATCTGCTAAGTGAAAACCATTAAACTTAGGAAAAGACAAGGGAAACATATATTAATGCTCTCAAAGCCCATTAATGACTGTACAAAATGCAATCATCTTAACACTAATTCCTAATAATTGGGTTACATAGAGACAACCTTCATCCAAGCCTAGTGCCTTTTCTACATTTTTAGTGCCTCTACAAATTCCCTCCACCTTTTCCTTCCTTAAGAGATCCCACCCTTTTCTTAGCCGCCTCTTACGAAAGAATCCTCCCTCCAACCTCTTCTTATAAAACCCCTCTTATTTCTTGTATATTACCTTAGTTTTTTAGGGTTTTGAAGTATATTCCACAGATGCTCAAAAAAACTTTCAACGACATCAACTGCTCATGGTCGCCATGAAAAATGCAAACTGACTACACACAAACGACCTCCACTTTTTTCCCATTGTCATCGTGTCTTTTAGGCGTCAACATGATACCATAAAATATTTTCCATGTCATGTCAATAGTTATTGTTTATAAATTCCATGTGCATCTAAGTATGAACTGGAAAGAAGGGTTAATGTCACAAGACCTTCTTGAGATACATAGGCATTTAATCCTTTTCCGATGATACATTCCTATTTAATTTTGAGATTTAATTTTGATTTTTACTTGAACCTCAAACGTACCGCAAAATTGAAATTGGATATGGCATTAATTTATGAAATGATGTTCCTTACTACATCGAGTTACGTCTGCCATGCTTATTTAAGTGGTTTACCAGTCCACCCTCTCTAAAGCACCTATCTCTCTCTCAAAGCTCTTGTGTGAAATTACAGAGTCATTTCCTTTTCTGTTATCTCTTCCCATTTCAGTTTTCTTAACAATGGCTTCGTATTTTCTCGAGTTGCCAATCCATTAGGGGAATATTTGGTCCCTATGGTCCAATTCTTTCAACTTTCGAGCCAAACGACGCTTACGATTTACTAAGTTTTCAAAGTGTAAAATGTTAGGGACAATCACTAGGATTTCCTTTATCAACCTTCCATGGTACTTTGTCTTTTGTAAATCACCTAGCCGAGATGTGTCCACTGAAGAATAATTTGTCTCACCATTTCCCTTGCATCCATAAAGACCACTAGCACATTCTCAAGGTTTATTATACCCCTTTCTTACTTAAAGTAGAACTTCTTTACTCAGCCTTAACACCAAAATCAAAGGTCAATAGTCCATCCCCATACTTACACATGAATAGAACAAAAGAGAGGCTTGCCATGCTAGATTCGGTTGTGGGGATATTCAAGTTGTGGTTCGCTTTGTAGGTGATTGTATCTTAGAAGATATGTGCTCTCCCAAGTGTCCCAAATTATGGAACTACACATGTTCCGTAGAGGTCCACTCAATTAAAGGTCAACGTCCCAAAGCCTACGATAAAGGGGGATTGATTTTCTGAATGGGAAAAATCACATGATTGTAGAAAGGAGCTAGTGGACATTATAAATGGGCCGAGGGTGAGTATCTCTACATTGTGTGAAAAGGGAATGTCAAGGGGCCTAGTGGGGGCCATACAATTTTTCTTTGATGTTGTGGCCCATGATGACTTCATTTAGCACCAATAAAATCTCCGAAAGGTGTCCCCTACATGTCTGAGGAAATGGAGATCTAACCTTACACGCCACTATAATTATGTATCTATTAAATGTATCTGGTTTTATCATTTTTCTTATACATACTATACAACGGAGGGCTAGGGCCCCTTAAATAGAACCCCCATTTTGATTATTATAACTATCTATTTTGAGTTATTTTCTGTATGTTATGTGCAACTATCCATTATTTTAAAATGTTCAACCATGTCCTTACATTTCTTCATTTTCTATTTTGTGACTAAAAACATTCCTCAAAATAGATGTTTCACTTCACCTATGCATCTTTATATGTTTCACTTAACAAAAAAAAATTGGGAGAGAGGAGTGGGAACGTGTTATTTTTTTCACCCTCAAAAGTTGGGAAAGACTACATTTTTTCTAGTTCTTTCTACCTTTTATTAGACGGCCATGTCCGGACAAAACTCGGGGATTACCTCAAATCGTAATGTATACATTAGGGTCCAGTCTCTTAAATGTTACCCACTTTATGAATTTTTCACTAGTATTTTCTCAAATACCGAGGAATAATACCTTTTGATCACCTTTTGGGTAAGGCCCAACAATATATAAGATCTAAGTCGTGGTTCCGAGGTCTACTTAAAGTTTACCTTGAGCCTAGGTCACACATCTCCTGGGATTTCTAGCCTTTGTGATTCGGGAACAAACTGCATTCACTCCACTTACCTTTCACCAAACATGTCTGAAACCCCAAATTTTTCACCAATCATAAATCCTATGTTGTATTTTGAGTATGCAAAATTCTCAAAAAACCTTCATAGCAACCATAAATCCTATTGCACACTTAATCATTTGATGGCGATGGAAATTTTAGAAGGATTAATGTTCCCAAAACCGATCCATCACCAACATGTTATCTTAAAAAGAATTTGGAGGAGAAGAAACCAATAAAACAAGGTGGTCATATATGGGTACCAACATCGGCTCCATCTCGGGATGGACTTTCCTGTAGGTGTCCAAAGAACACCGTAACTAATATTGGGAAAAGAAGACCAGATGTCTATCCATTGGGAAATGGAGTTAGAATAAAATCACAATTGTAAGTCACCACACAAGAGAGCACAAACAAAAAAACCAAAAATCCAACAGAACCCAAATACAAAAAATATACCACTATACACTTTATAATTAAACCATTGGGGTTAAAGGACCCAAAAATTTATATCAAAATCCTCTAGGATCCCACATAATTCTCCTTCATCTCATCCAAAAACACAAATCACTAGGCCAGCTCCTGAAAGGTAGTGATGAAATTTACTTCAATTTAAATGCATACAATTGATTTTTTGTCATCATCTAGAATCCCTTCATTTTGTAGGAGCATAATCATGTCTCCATCCATACCAGAGGATCCACTTTTTCCTCAAAGCCTAGTCTAGTCATGGATAATTCTTTCTCTACCACACACCACATTGTACAACAGTCTAATGACCTACATGTGTTTCTCAAGATGCCTCGATAAAAACGTTTCTCTTGAGTAGACAAATATTCATTTATCCAATCCATATTAAATTCAATATAAGCATCAAGGAGGTGGTCAACATATTTATACCTACCTGCTTCTAATAATATAGTCTCTATCCCTATTTCACTTTTTTCAACAAATGGGGAACCGATACCAAATTTCCCATATACCTCAACCTCACATCAGAAAGGGAGGAATTGACTTGTATTCAAAAATCACAATCCTCATGTTAAAAATCATATGCATCCTCAAAGATTCGTAGAGAATAGGGAATACTTTCATTACTTTTCCAGAAAATAGGATTCAAGATCACATACTCCCCGCCACATAGGTAATTTGGTACCAACATATTTTGAAATCAAAATCAAATCACTAACCTCATATCTTTCGTTGACTGATACAACACTCTCAATATTATTACTAAATTGATTCTTCCATGTATCAAAAGTTACGACACAATTTTCAAAGACATAAGAGGATTTCAACTCATCATTATTTTCATCTTCTAAAACCAATACCTCATAATCTCCAAGAGAAAATACCGACATACCTTAGAGATAATATCCCAAACTCAATCGTTGTTCGGGCATGTAGGAGGTCGGTGGAAGATGCCCAAAATATTTGTTTTGTTGATCCCTATAATGCATATCCCTCTTTAGTGCTTAATTTAACTTCATCAATACTTAGCACATTGTTTCCAACACAAGGAGTATGGGGCATAAAATATTTTCTACACCAGGCACAAGCAAACCCGATCTGATCATTCTACCCAACATAATCACAAATCAATGCCTTATGCACTGACATGTGTCCAACCATGTCATCTTCCTTATACCTGGAACACATGAACCTTCTTCCTTCAACCAAATGCAAGGCTTCTTCATCATAATCATGAAAGGAGGAAACATGGTCATCACTGAATTATTTTTCAAATATATTTACCATATCTACCCATGAATAAATAGAGCTCTGAGGAAAAGAATTAAACCAGTCTCTAGCATCTCCTTGTAGCGTCTACACAAATAACCACATAAAGATATCTTCGTAACTCACCTGATATTCATGCATCACTTCCTTAAATGTAGCAATATGGTGATATATAGAAATGTTACCATATCCTTGGAATACATGTAATTTTATCCTAATGCTAACATGGATTTGATGTGGGTAACCGCTTATTTTTCCAAAGTCATATGGCTTAAAAGTATTTGGTTTAAAATGGATGTTAGAGGACATACATTTCTCACCACTACCTTAGACACCCATAGGTAACCAAAAGGAGGAATACCTCTCACCAATATCTTGTTAGTTTATCTATCAAAAAGGAACCCACCAACAAAATTGTAACACAAAGTCAGATAGGACACAAAAACCCATTTTCAAACATATTTGTTGGGATTAGCACACTGGTTGTATAGATAATATATCATATCTAAGCATACATGCAAATAAAATTAGATATTCTAATAGAAGAAATACACAAAACAAGAGACATAAATCAACACCAGATTTAATGTGGTTCACCCAATGTGGGCTACGTCCACCAAGAAATAAGCCAATCTATTATCCAAAGCTTTAACAAGATATACAATTGAAGATTTACAATCTTCCACACCTCTCATATGTAAAGTAATTTCTTTCTTTCAATATTTTTCTTCTTCTCCAAGAATTCTCTCTCTCACCAAATTTTGCAAGTTCTTCTTAATTCTTACTTCTAAACCCTATCTTTCATGCTTATATAGGCATATATAAACTTAGGGAACTTAGCCATGCAATTACAATCAATAGATCTACTTTAATGCTAAAAATAGATCTAATTCCCAAGAGTTAATTAAAACACTCACGCATAGGTAACCGATGTCGGTTAGCCCTAACTAATGTCTATTCCTCCTTACTTGACCAATTTTGGTCCTAGGTGACCTATCTTTTGGTCCCTCATAATCAATGATGGTTACTTGTGTTTTCTAGCATGTTTCACATTTCATGCTAATCCAAAGTAATTGATCTCCACAACTCAACAATATCCCACTTGGAGATTAATTATTGCACCAAACTTTTACAACGTCATTCTTGGATCCTTCCTTAGCTTTGTTTCTTCCTCTTCAAGTCTCAAAATTAAAGACCAATAGAAGTGGATTATAGCTCTAACTTCTCCTTTGCTAATGGATTTGTTAGCATATCCATAGGTTTCTCACTCATATGAATATTTTTTAGATTCAACTTCCCATCCTCCAATACCTTCGTATGAAGTGATACCTCAATTGAATGTGTTTTGTTCTTGAATGAAACACTGAGTTATTTTCCGAGTGAATTGTAATTTGACTATCACTAAAAAAATTTGAATCATCTTTCTCCTTTCCCAAATATTCCATGAACCTACTCATTCATATCATTTCCTTACTAGACTTTATGGCTGCAACATACTTTGCCTCTATAGTAGAAAAATCCACAACCTTATGTAATCTTGAAATCCAGCTAACTATCATCCCACCTACTGTGAAAATATATCCAGTAGTGCTCCTCCTACCATCCAGATCTCTAACCATATCTAAATCAACATAGCCACATAATGAAATATCTAAACCTCCATAGCATAACCGCATGCTAGATGTCCCTTTCAAATACCTGAGTATCCATTGGACTTCTTTCCAATGCTCTTTACCTAGATTGGCCATATATCTACTCACAACTCCCACTTCCTATGCAATGTCTGGTCTAGTACAAACCATAGCATACATGAGACTCCCAATTGTTAAAGCATATGGAATTTATGTCATATATTTGGCCTCTTCTTATGATGAAGGACACTGATATTTTCTTAATTTGAAGTGTCCATCCATAGGTGTACTAATAGGTTTTGCATTCTACATCTTGAACCTTTCTAACACCCTGTAGATATAATCCTCCTAAGACAAATACAATTTCTTGTTTTTCCTGTCTCTGTGTATTTTCATGTCAAGGATTATTTTTTCAGCTCCTAAATCCTTCATAGAAAATGTGTGAGCTAGTTTTCCCTTAATCTCACCAATGTCCTACATATTAGATCCTACAATAATCATATCATCCACATACAGTAACAAAATAATATAGCTCCCATTTTAAATCTTCTTGAAATAAACACAATGGTCAAATTAACATCTCAAGTAACCATGCTCATGCATAAAACTATCAAACCTCATGTACCATTGTCTTAAATCTTGATTGAGCCCATATAAGTTATTTTTCAACCTGCACACTAATTTCTCCTTACCCTTGACTTCATACTCAAGCGGCTGCTGGATATAATTCTCTTCATCCATATCAACATGAAGGAAATTCATCTTCACATCTAGTTGCTCTAAATGCAAATCCTCTATTGTAGATAAACTCAATACAGTATGAATAGAGGTCATCTTAACAATAGGAGAAAATATTTCACCAAATTCAATACCTATTTTCTATGCAAATCCCTTTACTACAAGTCTTTCCTTGTACCTTTTTGTCCACCCTCTTCTTCCTTGATCCTGTAAACCCACTTGTTCTGAAATGTCCTTTTACCTACTGAGAACTTAACCAAATCCCAAGTCTGGTTCTATTCCAAGGAGTTCATCTCCTCATTCATGTCATGCTCCTACTGGACATGGGTCTTATCCTGCATTGCTTCTTCAAAACTTTTTGGTTCACCATTATCAGACAATAATAGATAAAATAGAGAAGGTTTAAATCTTTTTGGAGGTTTACTTACCCTTTATGACCTTCTCACAAGAGTTTGGGGTACTGGAGGCTCATTATAGACCTCATGGAAATTTGTATCTAATTTTATGAGTGACTAGCATCAGTCACCTATAACTAACATCCTTTCTACTAACCAATATCAACTTGGATCTTTTGTAAAAATACCTAATATGTTGACCGATTCCGATCGAGAGGTTAACCGACACTAGTTATTGTGTAACCCTTTCGGTATTACTTTTAAATCCGAGAGTTCATTTTCATTCACAAACTTCTTAACTGGTTCATCCTTGGGTACCAAAAATTGATCCTTATAAATTATCTTTTAATTCCATTCAACATCACCACTCCTAATAATTTTAGAATTCTCTAAATCCCAAAAATAGAATTGAAATCACCAGATCCATAGCCAATGAAAGTGCATCTCTTGGATTTTGTATCCAACGTTTTCCTATTTTCCTTATCAACATACAAAAAGTCTTCTAAACCAAAAACTTTAAGAAAATAAATATCTACCTCTTTTCTGGTCCAAGCTTCCTCTGGTATTCCTCCATCTAGTGAACTTGAAGGCCCATAGTTAATCAAATAAACTGTTATATCAACTTCTTCTACCCAAAATTGCAAGGGAAATCCAGAATGTATCCTCATACTTCTAGCATGTTCTATGATTGTCTTGTTCATTCTCTCTAGCAACACCATTCTCCTCGTGGTGTTCTTGGAACTATTATTTCTCTAGATATTCTATTCACTTTGAACAATAATCATTGAAATATTTTCTACAGTATTCACCACCATAGTCAGATCTAAGGCACTTTAATTTAGAATTTGATTCATTCTCAATAAGGGTTTTCCATCTTTTAAAATTCTCAAAAACATTAGATTTATATTTAATACAATAAACGCATACTCAAAGTAACATAATACCGGGATCTCCCATGAGAAGCTACCTAAGATGGTCCCCACACATCTAAGTGTACAAGCTCCAATTTCTAATCCTTATTAGTTTCCCCAACTTTAAGAAATCTCACTCTCTTTTGCTTTCCAAAGATATAATGCTCACGAGAAATCAAGATCTAACTCTTTCAAATCGATAACTTACCCTTAGACTTTAAAATCTATATTCCTTTTTGACTCATATGGCCCAACCGATTATACCACATGCATGCATCATCTGAATTTGAAATAGATAATGCAGAAAAAGGAATAAGTAACACAAGTAGATAAATATAACGTTCCTACCTTGTTACATCTTACCACAACAAAATAAGCCTTGGTGACTTTCCAAGAGTCTCTTATAAAAGTAACCATGCAACCACTTCACCTAGTTTCCCTACGAAATAATATTTCTCCCGAGGCTTGGTACATGCCTCACATCTTTCAATACCCATGTATTTCTATTCTAAAATTTTAGATGAACTCCCATTTTACCAGTAATACTACAAGGTTCATCATCACCCAAATAAACATGCCCAAAATTTCCCTAACATAATTTCTAAAATAACCCTTATCAGGGGTTGCACGGAAATAAGCTCCTGAATCTAAAACCCATGATTCAATTCTATTATCTAAAGAAAGAATAATATCATCTTGTATTACCTCTATTGTAGTAAGATTTACTTATTTACCTTTGTCTGGTTGTTGGTTCTCTTTATCCTTTAACCAACAATCTTTCTTTGCATGTCCTTTCTTTCCACATTTCCAACAAGTAATTCCCTTACCTATGGATTTAGATCTATTATCTTTTGACTTTGATTTCCCATTACTCTTACTCTTGGATCTCTCTTTCTACTTTCCCTTGCTTTCTACATTCAAAGCATTCCCAGATGATGATTCCTCTTTACTCTTCCTACATTTTTTTCATTCAAGATTATACTAACCACATCATCAAACTTCAAAATATTATTAACAGATTTTGTATTACTAACAACCATTACCAATTTATCCCAACTATCAAGCAAATAATATAAGAATAAAATTTCTTTCACTTCATCATCAAACGGTATATCAACCAATTTTAACCAATTTACAATAGATCTGAAATCATTCAAATGACTAGAAGCAGATCCACCTTCATGCATCTTAGAACTAAATAGTTTGTTCATCAAATAAAATTTATTTGAAGCACTAGGTTTTTCATATAAATTAGCAATATATTTCATTAACCCTATTGTAGAAGTCACTTCTATAATATTGGAAGCCACGGATGCTTCCAGGCTCAATCTTATAGATCCCAAAGCCTTTCTGTCAAGAATCTTCCATTCTTCATAAGTCATCTTTGTAGGTCTAGACTTCTCATCCAATGGTAAATACAAATCTCTTTTATACAGATAATCCTCAATTTGCATCTTCCATAATTGATAATTTTAGTCGTCAAACTTCTCTACCTTGTATTTGTTTTCTTCTGCCATTTTTGTAGCTCCAAATCAATCAGAAAACCCTCTGTGAGTAAATTTTTCAACACACAAAACCCTCAAAAAAATATCTCTGCTACCATTTTTTGGGATTAGCACACCAATTGTACAAATAACATATCGATCTAAGCATACACACAAATAAAATTAGGTATTTTACTAGAAGACACAAAATAAAAGACCCAAATCAACACCAGTTTAACATGGTTCACCCAATGTGGGCTACGTCCACCAAGAAATAAGCCAATCTATTATCCAAAGCTTTAAAAAGCTATATAATTGAATATTTACAATATTCCACACCTCTCGGATGTACAAGATACTTCCTTTCTTTCAAGATTTTGCTTCTTCTCCAAGAATTATCTCTCTCTCACCAATGTTTACAAGTTCTTCTTAATTCTTACTTCTAAACCCTATCTTTCATGCTTATATAAGCATATAAAAACTTAGGGAACTTAGCCATGCAATTACAATCAATACATCTTCTTTTAATGCTAAAAATAGATCTAATTCCTGAGAGTTAATTAAAACACTCATGCACAAGTAACCGATGTCGATTCCTCCTTTCCTGACCGATGCCGGTCCCTCCTAACCGATGATAGTTGCTATGTTTTCTAGCATGTTTCACATTGTATGCTAATCTGAAGTAATTCATCTCCACAACTCAACAATATTTAGGCGAGGAGTATTGGTCCTTCAAAAATCAAAAGACAACAGAGCCACCACCAGGTAAAAACCCTAGAAATAAAAATGACTTGAAATTCAAAGAAGAAAACCACCATCAAACCACATAATTCTAAATCCAAATAAATGAGGATATTAACCAAATAAAACCTAGATACCTGATGTAATTGTTTCTTTCCGAAAACAACACCGAGAAAGATGTTGGCTCTCGATTTGCACCCCGAGGAAGGTGGAAGAGGTGGGGGTGTGTCAAGAGGTGTAAGGGTACCCTCATTAAATCATTGTTCTGTGGCCATGGCTAAGATTTGATCCCAATGGATCATCCACCACTCCCAATGGAGTGATGAGAAGGAACCCAAACAAAGGGTGTGTTTGTTATCCCTGCTACTTTTGACTCTACCTTGGTCAGGGTGAGAGGAACTGCGATTGTGGTCTAGGGTACATGGAGGTTATAGACGTGGAATCAGCCGAGCTTCCGATATTTTGAGAAATTTAGATTGGGGTTGGGTGTGGCCACTAGATATAACGTTTACTCAAAGGAGTGGTCACCAAATGTTACATACACCCAACGACTCGATGCATACCATTGAGGGTAGTATTGGTCCACCATGCAAGCTTTCCCCAAATTTTTACACATGATGTATGCTTATTTATAAAGGGTATCCTCGGTTTAGGTATGAAAACATGCTTAGTGAGTGAGTCATAAGTGTTTCCTCCCGGTGGAGTGTGGAATATTTAACGATACAAATTAGGACCTGCATAATGAGTTAAGATTTATTTTATTTTATTTTCTCAAAGGTATTCAAAATATTTTATGTGGGGATGGAGGCGAGTTTAATTCACGAGGGAATGAAATATGGGGAATAAAATTCGGGAGATACGAGATAAAACTTATAAGAATAGTACAAACATCATGTTTTCCCAACTACTACATAAATGTAAGGGATGAATTAAATGTGCCTCTTGTAAGATATTGGCCTCTGGAAATCTCTGGGAAAACCAAGATCTAAATTATTAACAATCTAGCTTAGTACACCTAAGGCTAGATCATCTCGCATTTAATCATACCAAAATTCTAGATCAAGGGAACCCCAAGGAATTACAAGTCATACCCCCAAACCCCATTTAGTCCACAAGGAGATTTTTATAGGTTTCAGAATTGAATTTTCAGGTACCCCCATAGAACATCAGATACTTGTACCATTCCTAGACAAGAGCTAAACAGGTGTAGGATATGTAAGAAATTAAATTACAGTCATCATTCATAAAAATTATAACAAGATTACATAGATCACTTCACCCTAAACACCATTTTGCAACAAAACTAAGGGGTGCCATGGATCTTGATGAATCTACTAACTGAAAACCATTAAACTTTGGAAAAGACAAGGGAAACATAGATTAATGCTCTCAAATCTTGTTAATGATTGTACAAAATTTAATCATCTTAACAATAATTCCTGATAATTTGGTTACACGATACACAACCTTCATCCAAGTATGGTGCCTTCTCTATATTTTTAGTGCCTCTTCAAATTCCCTCCACCTTTTCCTTCCTAAAGAGATTATTGCCTTTTTATTAGCTACCTCTCGAGAAAAATCCTCCCTCGACCTCTTCTTCTAAAACCCTCTTATTTCTTATGTATTACCTTATTTTATTAAGGTTTTGAAGTATATTCCATAGATTCTCAAAAAAACTATCAACCGCTTCGGCTGCCATGAAAAAATGAAAATTAACTACTCACAAATGGTTGCTAATTTTTCACCCATTACCACTATGTCTTTTAGGCATCATCATGATACCAAAAATATTTTCCAGTCATGTCAATAGTTATTATTTAGAAATTCCACATGCATCTAAGTATGACATGGCCAGAAGGGTTAATGTGACAAGACCTTCTTGAAATACAAGGGCATTTAATCCTTTTCGATGATACATTCCTCATTAATTTTAATATTTAATTTTGATTTTTACTTGAACCTCAAACATACCCCAAAATAAAAATTAGATATGGCATTAATTGATTAAATGACATTCTTATCCACATCAGCACCAGCGCCATGATTATTTAAGCGGTTTGCCATTCCACCCTTTCCTTGACCTATCTCTCTCTCAAAGATCTTAGTTGAAATTACAGAGCCAATTCCTTTTCTGATATCTCTTCCCATTTCAGTTTTCTTAACAATGGCATCATATTTTCTCGAGTACCAATCCATCAAGGGAAGAGTTGGTTCATATGGGCCAATTATTTCAAATTTTAGGTCCAAACAAAGCTTTTTTTCACTAATTTTTCAGCATGCTAAATGTTAGGGCCAATCCCTAGGATTGCCTTCATCAACCTACCCTGGTACTATATTTTGTAAATCACCTAGCCAAAATGTGTCCCTCTTTTCCAATCTTTCAAACTCTATATTTCCACTTGGTCCACCCAGAATTCCACTTGGATATTAAATCCTTAAGTAATCATTAGTCTCACCATTTCCCTCGCATCCATAAAGTCCACTAGCACATGCTCAAGGATTATTACACCCCTTTTCCTGCTAGAAGAAAAACTTCCTTATTTGGCCCCAACACCATAACCAAAGCTCAAGAGTCCACCGGACCTACACGTGAGTAGAACATAAGAGTGACTTGCATTATGCTGGAGTCAGTTATGGAGGATATTCAAGTTGTGGGTAGGAATGTAGGTGGTTTCATCTTAAAAGATATGTTCTCTCCCACGTGTCCCAACTAATGGATCTACACCCATTCTAGAGTCCCACTTGATAAGATTTCGGTGTCCTAAAGTATACGAAAGAGAGGGGATTTATTTTCCTGAATGGGTAAACTCTCCTTAGCATAGGAAGGAGCTGGTGGAAATTATGAATGGGCCAAGGGTGAGTATCTTTTCACCGCACAAGAAGGGGATCTCAAGGGCTGTGGGGACCATAAATTTTTCTTTGGTGTTATGGCCCATGATGACTTCATTTGGCGTCGAGACTAGCTCCTGAAAGGTGTCCCCTGTGTGTCTGAGGAAATGGAGATCTGACCTTACTACCACTATAATTATGTATCTATTAAATGTATCTAGTTTTATCATTTTACTCATACATACTATAAATAGAACCCCATTTTGATTATTATAACTATCTATTTTGAGTTGTTTTACGTATGTCATGTCTGTTTGTCAATTATTTAAAAATGTTCAACCATGTCCTTATATTTATTCATTTTTGTTTTTGTGAATAAAAACAATCCTTAAAATAGATGTTTCACTTCACCTCTACATCCTTACATGTTGCACTTAACCACACAAAATTTTGGGAGAGAGGAGTGGGAACTTGTTAATTTGTTCATGCTCAAAATTTGGGCAAGACTACATTTTTTAGTTCTTTCTACATTTGATTGGACGTCCATAACAAACAAAGCTCGAGGATTACTTCAAAGATGAATAGAAGTACATTGGAGCCCATTCTCCAAAATTTTACCCACTTTATGAATTTCGAACGAGTCTTTTCTCAGATACTAGAGGAATACTTCCTTTAAATCACTTTTTGGGTACAAACTAATAGTAGATAACATCCGGGTCGGGGTTACTGGGGGCTACTTAAATTTTACCTTAAGAATAGGTTACATATCTATAGGGATTTATAGCCTTCGAGCTTTTGGTACAAACTTCATTCACTCCACTTACCTTTGACCAAACATATCATAAACCTCAACTTTTGCACAAATCATAAAGTTTGTGTTGTATTTTGAGTATGTGGAATTCTCAAAATACCTTCGTAGCAACCATAAATCTTGTAACACACTTAATCAATTGATTTTGATAGAAATTTTGGAAGGATTAATGTTCCCCAAAACCAAGTCATCACCGACCTATTATCTTAAAAATGATTTCAGAGGACAAGAAACCAATGAAACAAGACAGTCGTATATGGGTACCAACATTGGCTCCGGCTCAAGGATGGAATCCCATTGTGGGTGTCCAAAGAACATCTAGAACCAATATTGGGAAAACAAGACCAGATTCCTATCCATTGGGTAATGGAGTCGAAGACAATCACAACTGTAATTCACCACACATGAGAGCAAAACCCAAAAACCAATAGTAACCCAAATAGGAAAAAGATACCACTATACACTATACAAGTAGACCATCAGGGTCGAAGGACCCAAAATTTTCCATCAAAATCCTCTAGGATCCCACATAATCTACCTTCGTCTCATCTAAAAACACATATCTCCAAGCCAACTCCTAAATGTAGTAATGACATTTACTTCAACTGAAACACATACCATTGACCATTTTCCATCACCTAGAAGCCCTTCATTTTACAGGAGCCTAATCATGTCTCCATCCATACTCATGGATCCACTTTGTCCTTTAATCTTGGTTCAGTCATGGATAATTCCTTCTTTACCACACACCACATTATACAATAGTTTAATGACATGCACGTGTTTCTCAAGATGCTTGATAAAAAATCTCTCTAGAGTAGACAACTCTACATTTATCCAATCCTTCTTAAACTTAATATAGGCATCAAGTTGGTGGTCAACATATTTATTCCTACCTACATATGATAATATAGTACCTATCCCTATTGTACTTTTCTCAACAAATGGGGAACCGATACGAAATTTCCAAAATACCTCAACCTCGCATCTGGAAAGGGAGGAACTAACTTGTATTTGAAAATCACAATCCTCGTGTGAAACAACATGTCACATCCTCAAAGATTTAGGGAATAGGGAATGTTTTCTCACTTATATAGGAAAAGAGGATTCAAGAGAACATACTCCCTGCCTCATAGGTAATTTGGTATCAACATCTTTCTAAATCAAAATCAAATCACTAACCTTATATCTTTCGTTGACTTATATAGCACTCTCAATATTATTACTGAACTGATTCTCCCTTGTACCCAAAATTACGACACCATTTTTAGAGACATAAGAGGATGTCAACTCATCAATATTCTGGTCTTTTGAAACCATTACCTCGTAATCTCTAGTCAAATCCTGACATAACGAGAGAGAATATCCTAGAACTCAACAGTTTTTGGGAACACATGAGGTCAATGGAAAATGCCCCACGTCTTTATTTTATGGAGTCATGCAATGCATCTCTATCCTCGATTATTAATTTAACTTCATCAATAGTGAGCACCTTGTTTCCAACACAAGGGGCATGGGGTATAAAATATTTTTCTTAAAATACATATGAAGGTGTAAAGAGAAAATGAGTTATGATTTATGAGTGGAGAGAATACGATGTGCGAGGAGTTTGAGCAAGATTGTGTAATTGTATCCAAGATTTAACATGGGTAATTCCAAAGTTTACCAGGGTTACATACGGCGGTGGGCAAAAGAGAGGGGAACTAGAGGTTTCCTAACATGGGGTATAGTTTATAGCCTCGGATGGTTCTTAGCCATGGCAAGGAAAATATACAGTGGGTGTATAAAATTTCCTCTCATTAGTGTGGCCATAGCGCGAGTGTCTATTACATGTGTGTGCATTAGAATTTTTATCAAATTCATGATCATTTGTCTCAAATAAGTTCTCTTTATAAAACTATGTAATCCATGTTAAAAGCTAATAAAAGGAAGTTAATTTTTTTTTATTTAGACAAACATTTCTTGTGAATGAATTATTTTACTATTTTATGTGAATTGATGGAATATGCAATTGGTTTTACACAAAAACAAAGAATCTCAAAATTTAGATACATATAATCTTATTAATGGTTTATATAAAGTAAATACAAAATAAGAATTGATGTATGTAATTGAGTGTAGTTAGTAGATTATCAAATTTTGTTTTAGTTTAGATTAGCGAAAAAGTTGCATTTCATTTGGTATCAGAGAAATTATTCCTCATTTGAAACATTTTGATGTTATTTTCCTCATTTATTTTAGAATTTATGATGTGACATTATCTTATTTGTCATTGTGTTTCCTTTGTGTCTTATGTGTTTTTTCCTAATTTTTTGTAATTTCCTATACCTTTACGGATGTCAACATTGCTTTAAAAAAATATTCCATGAACTTTATGTCCTTCTAGAGCCATCTCTCAAAAATATGGCGGAATGCAGTCATATGTTACCCTCAATTGTTAGATCATCACTAAGTGGTGCCCTCTTATTGGTCCTCATATCTCTATATTTCTCTAGCACTTCTTGTCTCTCCTATTTTAGACCCAAAAGTTTTCTTAATTATGGATGATTACGTAAGTATAATTCTATCGGACCCCAAGTACATTCAAGTTAAACACAATTCTAACAAGTGGCATCTTCTTTCACCTTTGAGATAGCATAACCTTTCGTTGTCCTTTCGTCATTGATCTTTGCCACATGTCCTTTTCTTTGAGCCGATGACCCGTCCAGGACTCGAAATTATTTTCATTTTGATTAAATCCATGAGCTTGGTGTCCATGGGATAAAATTATTGGAAAAACCCGTAGAATCACAATGCTTATCCTCCTATTGGCTGCTCAATTCACACCATCTATTTTATCTCTTTGTCTCTACATTAAATTCTTCCTAGACTCAGTGACTTTAATCAACTTTGGTTGATTCCAAGAGTTTCAATTCCGTAGGCACCCATCTTATTGAAGAGTGTTGGAATGGAAACACGTGTCTCTTTCGGATTTTTTTGATCCTAGCTCTATGCTTGGGGATTATAATTGATAGGAAAATGAACGTCCCCGGGTTTTCAAATATAAAATTTGTTCAAAAAAAAATTCCGTTTAGCGGGATATGTCATTCCATGGTCGTGTTCTCATAAAAACAATTAGGTATAATATAAATAGTTAAAGGGGTAGCAGACTCAAGAAAATGTGTGAAAATATTCCAGAGGTTAAAAATATATTGCTCTTAGTCTAAAATTGTAAAAAGGAAAGTAATTAATATTTGTGAGTGTAAATGAGTAGATTATGGTGTTTTTATCACTAGAGATAAATTTTGCATACACAAGCTGGAATCCAAATCAATTTTGGATAGAATGGACTCTAAAAAACAACATTGATTACAATGAACTAGAACACCAAAACCAACAACTAGACAGAGAATTAAATCAATTTTTTAAACAATTAGAAATGTTGAAAAATCAATTTACAGAAGCTATGAGTAAATTTAATAAATCGAAAAGAAAATAAACAAGAGAAAATAATCTTCTTCAGATTATGATTCTATTTCTAATAAAATATATGATTCTTCTAGTACTTAGCAAGAAATTTCAAATAGAAATTCCAAGGAAATAAAAGAAATCTCTAAAAATTAAGTAACCTGAATATGTAGGGGAAGTAGGAATAGGAGAACAGGCTGAAACTTGGTTAACTAGTTTAGAAATATATTTTGAATTACGAGAATACTAGTAAGCTAGGTCGGACACAAATAGCTTTTTATCAACTAAAATATGTTTCTCTTAATTGGTGAGAAGATACATTGAGATCTTAAAAAATTAAAGCCCATAAGTCTCTATGAAATAAGTTTAAATTTCTTTTAAGAAGTATTTTTCTGATCATTTCTTACAACAAAGGCAAAACGAATTCTTCAATTTAAAACAACATTTAAAAGCACAATGAGTACAAACAAACTTTTGAGAATCTAAATAGATTTGTGCCTTTCATTTTGGAACCGAGAAAGTTCTCATATTCATTAATGGTTTAAGAGAGGAATATAAGGATAGTATATGGTGTGGAAAACCTACTTCCATCGATGAGGCTACTCAAATAGCTGAACAATTTGAAAAATATAAAACTATTGTTCACCAAAAACAAGAAGACTATAAGAAAAATAATTCCAATTTCCAATTTAAAAATAGAAAAAATCCATTCGGTGAAATGATTAAGTGTAATCATACTCATATTAGAAATCAACAAAGGAAATAAGATTATGTTAAAACTAAACCAAAAGAAATTAAATATTTGAATTGTGGAGGTAACCATTTTGCTAGGGGTTGTCCTTAGAAAAAAAAAGAGTTGGGATAAGAATAGAAATCAAAAAATTGACAATAAATCAAAGGAAGGAAACCAAAATATGAAATTTTATGTCATTGTTGAAACAGAAAAAAATTGATTTTGTAGTCATTTTGTAGAAATGGGTGACGGACGGATAGTAAGAGAAACAAGAGATTTAGTGGAATAATTAGATTTTTCAATTGATAATATTATATCTCATGAATATTTTCATTTACTTAACTTAGGTTGATAGGATTCTATTTTGATAATTACATCGTTAGAAATGAATCATGCTCTTATTACTATGAAAATAAACAAGTACGTATTCAAGATCAATTTGAAGTTACTCATATTTTGCAAGGAACTAAAAGATAACTGACTTTAAAAAATATTTCTACTTTACAACTTAAAATAAGTATTAAAGAAAAATGTGAATTTTTTTGTGTTGTGATTACTCAACAAAATAATGAATTACAAATAGATATAGTGTTCATCTCGGTAGTCCAAGAATTTATGGATGTAAATCCTTATGATGTTGAAGAGTTCTTGTATGACGGAAAAGTGACAAGCGAGCTTGGGAATCTTCAAGTAACTCTTCCTCGCACCCGACCTCCCGAGGTCGTGCTGAGACAGCCAGTGGGGATGGAATATGTGTGGGATACAGACAAACTAGTTAGGCAATCTAATGTCTTCTACATGCACTAGTGGAAATTGTGAATCTAAGGCAACGAAGGCCCTTCTAACCTGAACTGATGTGATAGATCGATCAGTAAGGATGACTGCTCGAAGGCTCCAATCAATATCGAGCTCTAGCGTGATTCGGTCTATAGGTTGTGGAATACGTGGAAAATGACCTGGGATAGTTTCATGTATGTCTCCAGATAAGGTCATAGGGTGGATGGTAAATATAGTTGACTCTATGGGTGATTCTCTGGCCTAGTCCAGAACTCCTTAGCTTTGTTAGCTGTTGTGTCTAGTAAGGATAACTGTTCGATGATGATAGGTGGAAGTGGAGTAGATCTAAATACTAGTGTACGTAGGCCAGTATCTATGTCTGATTCACCTGTGGATTCATTGGGCTGTGGGATTTGTGGGTCACAACCATATATTCATGGTTGTTGCAGTCCTGCTATGGTCATGTATGGAATCAGTCCCTAATCCCTAGTATCTAGTAATCGTATGCTTTCTCAACTTCTATATTTAGAATCAATAACTGTGTGATCTTCTCAAAATATCTTACAGTTGTTCGTGCAACTTGAATTCTTAGGCTGGTATCTATATCTATGAGGGTGTCTCTGTGTCTGGCTGTGGGACCAAAGGATCACAACCAAATGTTTGCTCTCTTTTAAACCCCTCCACAGTCATGCGGGCATGTATCTAGGGTAATCTGTAGTTTGGTTGACTTGACCAAAATATGTGTGCTTGGTCATCTTCTATGTTTAACTCGTGCAGTTGGAAACTGATTTGTTGCAAGTTTACCGTTGTTCGGAAGACTTGGATCCTAAGATTCTGATCTATATCAGTTATGGCTATGACGAGATTGGGTTGGGGCATGATTGGCTCAAATATGTATTCTTTGGGCTCCCAGGTCCCGTGATTGTCATACAGAAGAAATAATGTAAATTAACTACAGCAAAGTGAAATTTAACTACTTTGAGTATATCTATAGCATATATGATTTCTCTATTTTTGTATTTTCTGATGAACTATTCGAATGAATTTAAAGAGTAACTATTTAACATATCTAGAATTGACAGCTAAAATAACAAATTAAAACAAACAAGATAACCGAGTATAGCTATTTGTATGTGTAATTGTGAATCTATTCTAAATAATGAAATATTTGATCTAGTCTATTTGCAAGACTCTCGATCCTACCTCAGAAGTGAGGAATGAATCATAGTCTCTCAGAAACTATCAATCCCCACAACTTCCCTGGCAATATCGAAAGTGAAATTGACTGAAATAAAGTGATTAACTACTCTATTTGATATGTTTCTAATTTAGAACTTTGAAAGCTAGAACCTGGATTCTGCAGAACAGTGGCGAATCCGATGGTGTGTGTGATCTTGTCCCCTCAGTGTGATCTCCTTGTTCCTTCGTGTTCACATGGATCTAGAAAAGCGTGTAATGTTAGCATCAATAGAAGTAGATATTGGGACAAAGGTAGCTCAAGATACGGGGCCCAATACAATGCGAGTAGAAGAGGGATAGTGCAAGAGTACGAGCTTGGCTTATGCAATTCCTAGTGGGATTTATTGCGAGTCATGCAACATAAAACGTCCGAACACTGAAACTATCCTGCTTGAAGAACAAAACCTTGCAACTTTAATGGCTTCCTATTAAAACAAACTATTCTACTCCAATGGATTGGATGAAATATCAACAGCACTTGCACAACATGGATATGTGGTTTCCTAATAGCAAAACAATACTAACTAAGCATGCAATGAAAGAAACTAAGGACTCTAAACAAAATGAAAGACTAATCTATTGTAAAGAGAAATTCAGAGGCAAATTTGAGGGGCCATTTTCTTGAGCACAAACCAACTATTTATAGCATTTGCATTTACCCAAGGTAAAAACCAAATAGAACTCTTAAACTATAAACAATGGCAAAACACTATTCCAGGGAACCAGAATCATTAATACAAGCTTATGGCGGTGAAAAAAAGATGGTGAATCATTGATTTTTATGTGAGTCGTGTTAAAAGAGCTTCCTGGAAAATGCGTAAAGGACCACCACCCTGAGCAAGGCGGTGGTTACAGGACCGCCGCCACTGTTGTAGGCGGTCACGAGACCGCCACCCGGGAAGGGCAGGCGATTTCGTCATCGAAGAGCGAAGGGCCAAGAAAAGAGGGGAAAAAGGAAAAAAAAGCACACGGGGGATAGGTGGGGCATGTGGGATGTTAACACATACTTGGAGAGATTTTCTAGATCCCGAACACCTTGCGAGGAGACTTGTATCATCATTGGGGCACGTGTTACGTTGTTCCGGCGGTGCATTACCCTTCAATTTTGGGTACGTACATATTACCCCCTCGGAGAAGTGTTTTACCCATGAAGAGGTGTAAAACGGTGGGTCTGAGCATGGTGGTCCCGAAATGGGAAGTTGAAAGTTATACCTGATACATCCATGTGTCGAAATGACGCCATCCAAAATTCCCGCTTCCTGCAAAATGAAAAGAGAACTCAAGTGCAGATAGACACAATAATTTGGAAAATAAATGCTAAAATAATAGGAAACGAGAACGTACCATTCATGCGGGGATAAGAACTTACCTCCGTCGGTGCTCCAAACCTGCAAAAAAAACATTTTAAAACAAGTCAGGTTTGCTATATATACGAAAGTGGGCCCATTTTCCTATTCATTTGCACGAGTTGATTTGATTGATTCTGAGCTCTGGAACCCACGGTGATGGTTTCTTGCGTGAGTAGAGTCAAAACGTTCGTGACGGGATAGTGATCATGCCTCCGCGAGTGGAACATCGACCCGCAAGATCACAGGTTAGTTTTCTTCAATTTATCCTTTTTACCCCCTTAATTTTAAAATGCTAAAATCTTTGTCATGGGGGGGTAATTTTTGAAAATGTTAGTGTTAAAAGGTCCATCTAGGGGCGCCTACTAGGTAGGATTTTTTTAATCCAAAACGGTCTTTTTTAGCATTTTTAGGCCTTTTAAATTATAAAACCCGTGGGTTTTCGGCACACGACCGCCGCCCTACCCAGGGCGGTGGTTACACAACCGCCACCCTTAAGGCGGCGGTTACAAAACTACCTCCCTGCTCAAGGCGGTGATTTTTCACAGAATGCCAAAAGAATATTTGTTTAAGGTTATTTTTGTGTTTTTAGCATTTCTACATGTTTTCATGATTTTACTAATATCACTTGGATGCTAACTTGCTTTGTTTTGTGTGTTTTTGGGTGTATGCAGGCGAGAGAGGAGTATATCCGGTGGAGCCGAGAGAGGGAGTGTGACTAGCTCCCAGGAGTACTAGATGCCCTTTCACAGGATGAGGAGGACACTCTTCAGAGGGCCGGGATACTATATATCTTGCGTGTTCCACATGTTGCACCATCCAGTCACATTCTTTGTGACCTATTCTCATATTGGGATGCTTGATCGGAACACCTTCCAATTACCAGGGGTCCGCGGTGAGTGGACCATCACTTTGGAGGATGTTTATCACATTCTGGGGGTCCCAATCATTGGGAGACGTCTAACCCTTGAGACAGCAAGCTCACGGGCCCAGATAGCACAGTGGGCCACATACATGGGAGATGCAGTCATCTCCATGGGTTCGAATTTTGGGTCGAGTTTGATCCATTCCTAGTTTTCCCATCCCCTTGCTTCACCAGGCTATTATGGGGATCCTTGCCTCGAGATTGATCGGGGACAAGGGAGGAGACACACTATTATATTGCTGGTCCCCCATCATTGCACAGATAGAGGGACATGGCTGGATATATGCCTGGGGAGCAGATATTCTTGGGACTACCTACCATGATTTATACAGGGTAGTCTATTTACAAGGGCAGTCCTTGAGCCACCCGACCCTGGTCATGAGTTGGGTTTATGAGCACTTCATTCCTTATGGTAGAGGTGTAGAGGTGACAGATCCTAGAGCTGTGAGGGCAGCTAGATGGACAGATATGTCGGTGCTCGAGCACCTCATCAGCTAGTTGCTTCACTGACCACCGCTGACATGGAGGCCACACCGTATCAGACTATGGAAGGTATATGGGGCGAGGAGGCTCTTACTTTGATCTCCTTCTCCACTACAGGGGCAACTTATTGTGAGTGGGATGAGTGGAGATACACCCTTTGGCCCGAGTTCCTCGGCGGTTTGGCCTACCCTACATGGGTATGCTTCCCCAGAGCGCTAGTATACGGTCGAGTCGGTTGAGAGGCCAGAGGGGGTCTTAGAGGCCGGGTTGGATAGTGGTTACTCCTGGCATTCCTATTGCGGCAAAGAGGGTAGTACGTGCCAGAGGGAGAGCTGGTGCACCTCAAGCACCCTTGCTTCAGATTGCCGTGGGCCCTACCCATAGTAGCGATGACCCCATTGACATAGACTCCGAGTCTGAGGAGTTTACAGGGGGAGAGACAGAGGAGGACAGCGATCCTGAGTGGCATGACACTCAGGATATTATGCAAGTAGTGAGTGCCGAGTAGAGTTTAGAGAGAGTTACTCTGGTCTCAGAGGATCCACTCTCTCAGGGCCATGGTGGGGAGGATGAGTCCATTACGGGATGCTACGTTGCTCCAGTCACATGAGCAACACCCTAGTCAGCGGCGGCATCCGTGGCAGTGCTTGACCCTAGCGATCCATCCTGGAGGCCTAGTGATCCAAGTAAGTTACCATCCTTCCTTTTAATGTTTGTTTTTAGTTAGGATTTCCTTAGTTGCTATCTCTCTTTTTGTTTTATCTTGTATTTCTAATCTCTTGTTTTGTTTCTAATTTGTTTTCTCCTTTGTTTGCAGAGACCGTCGATGAGTGGTGGGACTTGATTCGTAGGGTATGCACCGATACCCTAATGATCCCCATGGAGAGGACCCACACAGAGTTGTCTGTGGACGTTGGGGAGCCCTCGGCTAGCTAGTAGACATACTGACATCTTTTCCCGATCGGCATGTTGCTTCAGGATGGTATCGACTCTTCACACGAGCTAGCGGGGTATAGGATAGTCGAGCGCTTGATGAGGAGTCATTCTCATGGCGAGAGGCTGCGCACTGCCCCTCGGGATCCCAGATCCCTCCGTGCACTCAGAGCACCGGCATAGCTGGAGTCCTAGGCATGGGAATGCACCTTCAGAGGGGTCTCGTAGGGATTGAGAAGCCACTTGGCTCTCCTAGATTTTGTATGATATACTCTTTTGTATATCCCGGGCTCTTTAAGTGTTTTGACCATGCTTAGCGCATGATGGCATTGTACAAAAACTTTGATCATATATATATATTCTTTTTGGATCAGACTTTTGGCATTTATGGCTTTGTTTCCTTTCTAGTTTCCTCATGTAAATTATGATGTTATGCATGTATGCTCCTTAGAATGTATGTAATGGAGAACAAATGATGCAAGTGTTTTATTTTCTTTTTGTATTTCATGATGTTGATATATGATAATGTAGATACAATGTGATTTTGAATCTTAGTTTCTGTAAGCAATTTTGGATACTTCATATTTGTTTTGGCAAAGTGGTGAAGATAAACTGATATGATGAGCAGATAAACCTACCCCTACTCCTAACTCCACACAACTAGTAAGATGTGAGGGCTCATCACCGAGAGTTGGGAAGGGCGCAAGTTATGAAATGTGTTGAAATGATAGTGATGAAAGATAGACAAAGCTTTGGCGGAACCAAATTAGGATGCCACAAGCCTACTCCACTCGAGTGACTTCATAGTTTTGGGATGCAACTTGCTTTGCGGTTTATCTAGACTTAGATCCGTAGATGGCCACATGGTAGACAAAATCTGGGCTTTTAGGATTTTGAACTCTCTTGGAATTTCGGACATCCGATTCATTTGTTTTTGACTCAAGACTTCAAGATTTGAATTGTTTGTTTATGACCTTTTGCATTTGTTTGTCAAGAGGACCCCCTACACTTTGCCCCATGCTACTAGTAAGAAGCGTGGGTTTATCACCGTGGGCAAGGCATAGGTGAGTAAGGGCATTTCCATCCTTTCCCAACCCTACGTCACTAGTAAGAGATGCAAGCTCATCACCCAAGGTTGGTGGGGAAAGGAAATGTGTAAATTTAAAATTTTCTGTTTGATTCTATATTTGACTTGTTTATTTGAGTAAAATGTCAGTATGTTCTTATTTCCAAAGAGATATACATATGGGATAGATGTGACACCATGAAGCTTCTAGAACAGACCATAGGCAAGACACCTATCCTAAGAAGAAACCAAAAGTGAGAATAAACCCGCAGATCTTGGCATGGTTACCGTTAAGACCTTGTCATATCTAGCTTTATTTGATGAAATGATTCTGAGATAGTTTGATGATATCATGGAAATGGAGAAGTATGATTAGAGTGTTTATGCCAACAACATCATGAGTTTGTAATGAATTGCTTTGAGAACAAATTCCTTGATCACATTTTTTTTTTTGCATAAAACAAGTGGAAAAAATGATCCTAATCTATATGAAGATGCAATGTAGATGTAATTATAAATAGTGCTATTTTCTTACGCATAGAACCATTTGAGGTGTAGGGAATTGACTGGTTTGCCAAATTCCTCACCTTCCAGCATACATAAGAGGTATGCACCATTTCCATAGTCCTTCATGACTCGGTATGGGCCCAACCATTTTGGGCCGGAACTTTCTTCCTTCGCGGTCTTTTTGTTGATCCGGCTATCTAGCCTTAGAACTAGATCACCTTCATATATGTCACGTTCATAGACTTTCTTGTTATACTGCCGGCACATCCGGTTAGCATAGACTTTGTGCCATTGTTCAGCATCTAACCTAGCTTCATCTAGGCTTTCTAGTTGGGAAAGACATGCTTCTCTATAAGCGTCTTCATCCAGGATCCCTTGTAATGAAATGTGGAGACTGGGTATTTCAACCTCAAGCGGGAGAACTACTTCTGCCCCGAATACTAGCGAGAAAGGAGTCACTCCTGTTGGTGTTCTTATTGAGGTTCGGTGGGCCCATAAGGCCGGATATAACTTCAAATGCCAATCTCATTTGTTTTCTTTCACCATTTTAAGGAGAATGGCTTTTAATGTTTTGTTTGTCGCCTCAGCCTGTCCATTGGCTTGAGGGTAATATAACGAAGCCGTATGATGGCTTATTTTAAATTTATTGCATAATTCACAAACTTTGTCATTCTTAAAAGAAGTTCCATTATCTGAGATAATGATTTGCGGGACACCGTACCTGTAAATGATTTGGTTCAAAATGAACTTGGCGATTACAGAACCCGGTACAGTAGTAAGAGGCATAGCCTCTACCCACTTGGTAAAATATTCGGTGGCCGTGATTATAAAATTATGGCCATTGGTGGATGAGGGAGAGAATTTCCCTATCAAATCTAGGCCCCATGTGGAAAAGGGCCACGGAGTAGCGATCGGTTGTAGAGCTTGTGCTGGCATGTGAATCTCGTGGGAGAATTCTTGACACTTATGACATCTGCGTACAAACTCTACTGCGTCATGTTCTAGAGTGGGCTAGAAATAGCCCATTCGATGTATTTTACAAGTGGTGGCATGGCCACCGAAGTGACCCCCACACATTCCAATGTGAGATTCATGGAGAATCTTCTTGGATTCTTCTGTGTCAACACATCTTAGAAGCATTCCATCGAACGCTTTTCGATAGAGCACTTGCTCTATAATGACATATTTTGCTACGATAATGTGTAACCGCCTTCTTTGTTGTGAGTAGCACTTTCTGGATACGTATGGTCCATGATATAATTAATGATATCAGTGTACCAAGGACACTCAGAGATAGGAGGTCTAGTTTCAATGTAGTATACGCACTCATCTGGAAAATCCAGATCTACTAGATCACCTCCATCTAATGGGTTATCAGCTAACCAATCCATGATGATTTGTCCCTTAACGGACTTCTGATTTACAAATGTTAATTTGAATTCTCCCATTAAGGTTATAAAACATCTAGCCTTTTTAGACAAGGACCCTTGCGTGAGGAAAGTTCATAAATGGTCCGTTTTTACCATGACCCTTGTTTCTTGATTTAGCATATAATGTCTTAAGTGTTTGGTTGTAAAGACTATGGTGAGGCATTCTCGTTCTTCTTGTGTATAATGTGTTTCATAGTCAAGAAACATTTGGCTAATGAAATAAATCACATGTTCTCTCTTGTCATCGTCTTCTTGAGCCAGCATACAAGCTAGCGAGACATTGGTAGCTCGCGAGTATAAAATTAACGGTGATCTAGCTTAGGTGGCATTAGCGTAGGTGGTGATAACAAGAAATGCTTAACTGCATCAAAAGCTTCATTGCAATCTTTAGTCCAATCAATGCTATAATCTTTCTTGAGTAGATTGTTGATTGGATGAATGGCGAAACTTAAGTCCAGGATGAATCTCTGGATTGCACCAAGCTTTCCGAGAAATGACCTGATTCCAGATTCATCCGAGGGTGGGACCATTTTGAGGATAGCCCAAATTTTGGTTGGGTCAACATCTATCCCTCGTGATGATATGATGTATCCTAGAAGCTTCCCTCCTGTTACACCAAAGATGCATTTTTCTGGATTTAGCGTGACTCCGTATTCTATCAGACATGAAAGAATGATGCAAAGTACTTTCGGATGGTCTGGCAACTTCTTAGCCTTAGCCAACAAGTCATCTACGTAGGATTCCATGATTTTATGAATTAGATCATGAAATATATATGTCATAGCTCGCTGGTATGTAGCACCAGCGTTCTTGAGACCAAATGGCATAACAACGCATAGCAATAGGTTCCCCAAGGAGTTATGAACATGGTTTTAGCTTGATCTTGTTCAGATATTCTGATTTGATTGTATCCCGAGAATCCATCCATGAGAGACAAAAGTTCAAATCCAGCTATTGCATCAACAATGACATCAATGGATGGCAACGGGAAGTCATCTTTAGGACACGCTTTGTTAATGTCTCAGAAATCTATGCAGATGTGTATCTTCCCATTTTTTTAGAACGGGAATGATATTAGATACCCATTGAGAGTAATCGACTGGTTTGATGAATCCTACTTGGAGGAGCTTTATCACCTCCTCTTTCACCATGAGAGCTACCTTAGGTTTCATTGGTCTCGATTTTTGTTTAATTGGCTTTGCATCTGATTTAGTGATGAGGTTATGTACCGCAATGTGTGGTGCAACTCCTGTCATTTCTTTATAACTAAATGTGAAATCCTTCTGATGTTCTTTGAGGATTCGAGTGTGTATTTCTACTTCTGATGGAGTTAACGAGGATCCTAGTTTTAAGATCCTTGGTTCATCCTCTGTTCTGATGTTAATATCAATTGTTTCTTCGATCAAAGAGGCGTTACCTTCTTCAAACTCAGGCGGGGCTGGAGGTAAATCTAAATCATCTCCATTCTCGACTGAGTATATGCTAAGTTCCTTTTGTGGGAGAAGCTCCATCATGGGATTCCCGTAATAGGAAGATGAATGTGGGATTAAGGACAAATCTATCACGTGATGGGAGAGATGTAATGCTGCATAGGTGTTTAAGAAATCAAGAGTGGTTGTATCACTATCAATGTGTGTTAGGATAGTAGATTTGTCCTCATCTTTGTTCATTAAAAGAGGGCTTGACATTGCTTTTACCAATGGTTCATCACGAAGGGATACCATGAAATGGGTATCCTCTAACTTACTTGTTTGGAGTGAAGCGTGATGCTGAAGTTGCTATTGAATCAGCGAGAAGATTTTTCTCTCGCGGGATTGCTTCAATTGATATGAAGTCAAACTCCTTGCTTAAATCTAATACAGCTGTTTTGTAAAGCTGTAAGTGCTCGGCTTTCATTTCATATATCTCAGAGACTTGGTTCGCTACCAATTGTGAGTCTCCTAAGACTCTGATGTTATCAACACCGATTCTCTTAGCTAAGATGAGGCCAAGGAGGAGGGCTTCGTACTCAGCATCATTGTTTGTGCATTCAAAATTTAGTTTAAAGGCAAATGGTAGGACTTTTCCCTTGGGAGAAGTAAGGATTATACCTGCCCCAGCTCCATAACGACATCTAGCTCCATCAAAATGGAGAGTCCAATATTTAGCTGGGAGTATAGATGTTGGGATATTTGTTGTGTTAACATCTTCTACCTCTACCATGTAGAGATCTACCGCTGGGAGAGAACCGACACCTAGGGAATATCCCATGCCTACAGAATCAAATGGTAGGAACATTGGTAGATCCTGTTCTAATAATTCAACAATTTTTGCAGTAGTTCCTAATGATACTATTTCTACAGCGTTAGCCTCATCTTTGGGGGCTGGGGTTGCCTCGGCTAGGCTCATAGTTTCAAAATCTATCGTAGGTACCAACTTTTCTTCTGGTTTTGCATCGGTAGGTTTGTTAAGTTGGTTTGTTGGGAGTTCAAACTCCGAGTGCACGCCTGGTCTTTTCTTTAAGTCAGCTAGGTGTACATCGAATGGTTTTGGATCACCTTTGGCTACGAATATCTTCCCTAAGTGTAAAAACCTTACTTCTTGAAATAGCGTAGAAGGGATTGCCTTCATGCGGTGTATCCATGGTCAGTTGAGGATCATATTATAGTTATTTTCCCGATCTATAATATAAAACTTAGTCAGGATGGTCTTGGGTCCTAAGGTGACCAGTAATATTATAGTTCCAACCGAGGTGGCTTTAAGGCTATCATAGCCTCTTAGTGTGTTTCGAGTTGTGGAACAATTGGTTTCTCCATACCCTAGCTTTTGAGGAAAAGAGAGAGGGGGACTATGTTGACCACTACCCCATCATCTATCATTGCACACTTTACATAGTTGTTATAAACCCATACTTGCAAATGTAAGGCGGGATCACCTCGGCGTGCGATCTCAGCATCTGTCGGCATTTTGTTTATTTCGAATATGAATTTGAAATCCCTATCCGCCTGCCCCGGAGGATGAACATCAAGGTCTATATGATTTACCTATGTTTCAGGAGGTGGAGTGATGTTAATTAAATGACCTAAACCTAATGCTTCTAAAAGAATAGCCACATGCAAGGCGGAGAGTTCTTTAGTAAGTCTAAAAATGAAATGTGCGAGAAGGTTTTTGTTAGGTCATTAATTAAATCATAGGCACCCACAGGTTTTGCTACTACTTGTTGGAAGTTATCTGTCCCTGGTAGGTGGCTTGGACTTGGCTGAGAGAAATACTCTCGTGTCCTTGTTACAACTTTGATGGGTAGTTCGGCATCTAACTCTACTAAACCGACTATCTTAGGTCGTGGCTGACTCCTAGTTGTGGTGCAACTAATGGATTTAGCGAAGTTGAAGCTTCATGATCATTGTTTCCTATCATTATGCTCTTGTTTGTCCCAGTTAGATTTAGCCTATTGTTATTGTGATTTGGGAGCGGATCATTAAAGATCTTCAGGGGTGCATTTTGAGGAAACTCCCTGAAAAAGTATTTGATGCTGGTGACGTAGGATCTGCCAAGAACATATCCATGAAAAGTTGTCTTTGTTCATCTGGCAAGCATTGCATGAATTTATTGTAGTCACGACACGTTCTAGTGTCATGGCCCCGAATTTTGTGGAAACCACAATATGAATTAGGATTGTAATTCCTAGTTTGTTGGTTTGGTGTATTGTGGCCCAAAATTTTGATCAAACCGTTGCCTATTAGGATTAAAATTTTGTGTTTGTTGTCTTTGGTTTGAATTTTGGTTTTGGTACCTAGTTGAATTTTGGCTTGGACCCTGTGTGGGATTTTTCCGTTGTTGTTGTTGTTGTTGTGGATGATTAAAATCCACTGTATTGATTGTCGAGGTAAATTTGTTGTTTCGTTGGTTGTTTATTTGTGATGGATTATTGAAAACATTTACCTTCTTAGGCTGGTTGGTTACTCCATCTGTTGTTACACCCTATTTTTATTAAGGATTTTAGGTCCTTGATTGATGTTCGTGGTAGTAGGATAAGTTGTAGTGTTCTAGTTGGAGGTGATTAACCTCCCATTTGCTCCATATGTTTTTGACCACTATCAATTGCCACTTGATCTATTCGGAGAGCGCTCTCAAGTACTTCATCGTAAGTTCTTAATGGGAACTTCTGGACTTCTTCCTTCACCTCTCTGCTAAGAGAATGAAGGAATAAATCACATAGTTCCATCTGATCCATGTTTGGAGCACTTGCCGAAGAATAAAGAACTGTACGCCACCTTTGGATGAAATGGGTGACAGATTCGTTGTGTTCTTGCTTGATGTGTAAGAATTCCCTGATTCCTGTCCTTAATAATTTGTTCATGTCAAAGGCCTTGATGAATTCTGACACGAGTTGCTTGAATGAATGGATGGAAGCCTCAGGTATTCTATAATACCAATCGAGAGCAATGCCTTCCAAGGTTTTTGGGAATATTTTAGCAACAACCCCATCCCATGGGAGTAGTTCTCGAATGGCTATAGCGTAAGCCTTGATATGTGCATTCGGATCTCCCTCACCTTTGTATTTGGGCAAGTCGGGAAGAGGTCTTGGAAGCATGACGCTTCGTATGGTGAAATCTAAGGGCTCTTTCAAATATTTTGAGTAGGTCCCTATCGCATAGGTTTCGACCATTGATGGTGCTTGTTGAGGGAGCGGTGGTGGAATGGGTTGTTGACATGGCATAGTGTACATGTTAGCGGGGGCGTAAGGAAACCCCTGTGTTTGAGGAACCATGCTGGGAGAGGAGAACATATCCCCTTGTGGTGATTTGGAGTACATGTTTAAGTATGTAGGGGTATTATCCAAAAATGGATTACTTTGTATTAGATCGGGAGGAGCGGTGTTAGGAATGGTAGCTCTTGTTGGGGTTTGTTGTGAATACTGAGGAGTCATGCCTAACATGCCTACTCCTGTGAGGAGGTCTACTTGGCTAGGATGGTGTGGAGGATTGGAACTTCCTGCCTGCATAAATTGCAAATTTTGACTTGCTTGGGCAAGTTCTAACTCCCTAACCTTTTCTACTAGAGTTGAAATGACTTCATTTGGTGAAGTCCCGATACTTTGCCTTGGCGGCATTTGTTGTATATCATGGTGTTGTATAGGCATGTGATATCCTGCTATGAACTGATCGTTGCCCTGCCAAGTTTCTCCAAGGGTATTTTCTGTATGCAGTGGCATAGAGGTATTTTCTCAAAAAAAGACCTCGGGTTGTGTTTGTAAACCTCCTATAGGTGGGTACATACCTCGAGAACGTTGTTCATTCCTGGCATAACATACCAAATGTTCATCATCTAAACCTAGGTATGAGTCTGATTGTCTACTAATTTGTGGTCTAAGTAGTACCTGAGGAGACGAACTTGATTCTCCTGTGAGCGTCATATTGTTCGAGCCTGAAGGCTCTGTTTGCCATGTTTGAGCGAACTGATCCAACTCCTCTGTTCGGAGGGATGAGGTATATCTAATCCTTGGAGTTTGTGTTGAAAACTGGTTAGTTGAGTAGTTATCACCCCATACTGAGAGTGAGGGTGATGATTTTCTATTCTATTGGGTGTAGTATGCCTCAAGACCCAAGAGGGGTCTGCCATATGCATCGAATCCTGACATATTCGGGGGGTATATGAATACCCACAGAATAATGGGAAGGAGTGAAGGTGATGGTAAAAGCTAATGAGGTAGTAAAGATGAAAGAGTCATTTAATTTGAAAGAACTAGTAGAAATCTGACTCCAGAGCAGAAAGTAGAAAATTTCACATCGGGTTCACCAATTTTGTATGACGGAAAAGTGACAAGCGAGCTTGGGAATCTTCAAGTAACTCTTCCTCACACCTAACCTCTTGAGGTCGTGCCAAGACAGCCGGTGGGGATGGAATATGTGTGGGATACAGATAAACTAGTTAGGCAATCTAATGTCTTCTACATGCACTAGTGGAAATTGCGAATCTAAGGCAATGAAAGCCCTTCTAACCTGAACTGATGTGATAGATCTATCAGCAAGGATGACTACTCAAATGTTCCAATCAATATTGAGCTCTAGCGTGATTCAGTCTATAGGTTGTGGAATACGTGGAAAATGACCTGGGATAGTTTCGTGTATGTCTCCAAATAAGGTCATAGGGTGGATGGTAAATATAGTTGACTCTATGGGTGATTCTCTAGCCTAGTCCAGAACTCCTTAGCTTCGTTAGCTGCTGTATGTCTAGTAAGGATAACTGTTCGATGATGATAGGTGGAAGTGGAGTAGATCTGAATACTAGTGTACGTAGGCCAGTATCTATGTCTGATTCACCTGTGGATTCATTGGGCTGTGGGATTTGTGGGTCACAACCATATATTTGTGGTTGTTGCAGTCCTACTATGGTCATGTATGGAATCAGTCCCTAATCCCTAGTATCTAGTAATCGTATGCTTTCTCAGCTTCTATATTTAGAATCAATAACTTGTTGATCTTCTCAGAATATCTTACAGTTGTTCATGTACTGCACTGAATTCTCAGGTGGTATCTATATATATGAGGGTGTCTCCTGCGTCATTTGTGGGACCAAAGGATCACAACCAAATGTTTACTCTCTTTCAAACCCCTCCACATTCATGTGGGCATGTATCTAGGGTAATCTGTAGTTTGGTTGACTTGACCAAAATATGTGTGCTTGGTCATCTTCTATGTTTAACCCGTGCAGTTGGAAACTAATTTGTTACAAGTTTACCATTGTTCGGAAGACTTGGATCCTGAGATTCTGATCTATATCAGTTATGGCTATGTGAGATTGGGTTGGGGCACGATTGGCTCGAATATGTATTCTCTGGGCTCCCTAGGTCCCGTGATTGTCATACAGAAGCAACAATGTAAATTAACTACAACAAAGTGAAATTTAACTACTTTGAGTATATCTATAGCATATATGATTTCTCTATTTTTGTATTTTCTGATGAACTATTCGAATGAATTTAAAGAGTAACTATTTAACATATCTAGAATTGACAGCTAAAATAACAAATTAAAACAAACAAGATAACCGAGTATAGCTATTTGTCTGTGCAACTGTGAATCTATTCTAAATAATGAAATATTTGATCTAGTCTATTTGCAAGACTCTCAATCCTACCTCAGAAGTGAGGAATGAATCATAGTCTCTCAGAAACTATCAATCCCCACAACTTCCCTGGAAATATCAAAAGTGAAATTGACAAAATAAAGTGATTAACTACTCTATTTGATATGTTTCTAATTTAGAACTTTGAAAGCTAGAACCTGGATTCTGCATAACAGTGGCAAATCCAATGGTGTGTGTGATCTTTTCCCCTCAGTGTGATCTCCTCATTCCTTCATGTTCACGTGGATCCAGAAAAGTGTGTAATGCTAGCATCAACAGAAGTAGATATTGGGACAAAGGCAGCTCAAGATACAGATTGAATACAATGCGAGTAGGAGAGGGATAGCGCAAGCGTACAAATCTTGGCTTATACAATTCCTAGCGGGATTTATTGCGAGTCATGCCACATAAAACATCCAGAACCTGAAACTATCCTTCTTGAAGAACAAAACCTGTAACTTTAATGGCTTCCTATTGAAAACAAACTATTCTACTCCAATGGATTGGATGAAATATCAATAGCACTTGCACAAGATGGATATGTGGCTTCCTAACAACAAAACAATACTAACTAAGCATGCAATGAAAGAAACTAAGGACTCTAAACAAAATGAAAGACTAATCTATTACAAAGAGAAATTCAGAGGCAAATTTGAGGGGCCATTTGCTTGAGCACAAGCCAACTATTTATAGCATTTGCATTTACCCAAGGTAAAAACCAAATAGAACTCTTAAACTATAAACAATGGCAAAACACTATTCCGGGAACCAGAATCATTAATGCAAGCTTATGGCGGTAAAAAAAGCTGGTGAATCATTGATTTTTACGTGAGTCATGTTAAAAGAGATTTCTAGAAAATGCGTAAAGGACCACCACCACGCAGGGGGTGGCGATTCTGAGACCGCCGCATTGTTCGGGGTGGCGGTAACGAGACCGCCGCCGCAGGTGGTAGTTTCGTCCCATTGAAGAGTAGAAGGCCAAGAAAAGAGGGGAAAAGGGAAAAACAAAGCACATGGGGGCTAGGCGGGGCATGCGGGATGTTAACGCATACTTGGAGAGATTTTCTGGATCCCGAACACCTTACAAGGAGACTTGTATCATCATTGGGGCACGTGTTACGTTGTTACGCGGTGCATACCCTTGAATTTTGGGTACGTACGATTACCACCTAGGAGATCTATAGAACATGATATTGACCTCATTCTTGGAGTTGAACCAATTTCAAAATCACCTTAAATGTAATCTATACCTGAATTAGTTGAGCTAAAAATAGGATTGCTTAAATTATTAAAACAAGGAAATATTAGTTCTAGTGATTCTCCCAGGGTACACCAGTGTTGTTTGTTATGAAGAAATATGGGACTATGAGATTTTTGTATTTAATATAGACAGCTAAATAAAATAAATACTAAGAATAAATATTGGTTAGCTATAATTGATGATTTATTAGATCAATTGAATGGTGCTAAGTATTTTTCTAAGATTGATTTATGTTACGGATACCATCAAATTAGAATAAAATATGTTGACATTGCAAAAAAATTTCCTTTAAAACTAGATATAGACATTATGAATTTTTAGGTATGCCTTTTGGATTAACCTTGATGCATGATGTTTTTATACCTTTCTTAGATGTGTTTGTGATTATATTTTTAGATGATATTTTGATCTATTCCAAAAATGAAGAACATGAGAAATATGTTAGATTAGTAAAGACTTTAAGAAAACATCAATTATATGGTAATTTAAGTAAATGTGAATTGTTTAAACCTAAAGTATCATATATGAGACATGTTATCTATGAAAAAGGAATTGCACTAGATCCTTATAAAGTAAAAGTAGTACAAATTTAGGATACATCTAAATATGTACAAGAAATTAGAAGTTTTCTTGGACAATCTAGGTTCTATCTAAGGTTTATTAAGAATTATTCTAAAATACTTACTCCACTTAGATATTTAACAAGGAAAAGTAACATGTATCATTGGTTTGAGGAATTTGAATTTGTTTTTAGTAAATTGAAAGAAACATTAATGAGTGCACTTGTGTAATGTACTCCCGATTTTTCTAAACCTTTCACTTTGTTACTTATGCTTGTGGTTTTGGTATTGGATGTCTATTGATGTAAGATAATAGTGTTGTGTGTTTTGGATCTATAAAATTATTACATGTTGAGAATAACTATCTTACTCATGATTTGGAATTGTTAGGGATTATTCATGCTTTAAAAATATGAAGACATTATTTTTAGGTCGTAAATTTATTTTGAAAACTAATCATAGAGATTTGCAATATATTTTTACTCAACCTTTATTAAATATGAGACAAATAAGATAGGTAAACTTACTAATTCAAAATGATTGTGAAATATAATATACCTAGAAAGGAAAATTTACTTGTTAATGCTTTAAGTAGAAAAATAATGCGTGCGAGATGCTTTGTCTTTAGAAAGAAGTCAATTTGAACAAGAGATAAAAGATTCATTATCTAATGATAATTAATTTCATGAATTGTATTCTAGTTTGAAAAATGGAACATCAAAAATGCATTGTAAGGATAGAATTACTTCTTATTTACTTAGTGCGAATGGGTTATTTTACTATAAAGGTAGATTTTGTATTCATAACCTTCCTAACTTAAGACAAAAAAATATTTAAGAGATTCTCATTATATTCTTATATCTGGTCATCCTGGATTTCAAAAGACATACTTATCAGTTAAAAAGAATTATTTTTGGCCTAGAATGAAACAAGACATTAGAAAATATGTACAATAGTGTATGCCTTGTCAAAAATTCAAAACTAAACAATGTATTAAACCTAGTCCATTACAACCTTTTTCTATTCCTAATTAGAAGTGGGAGTCGATTAGTATGGATTTTATTACAAGATTTAGTGAAACCAATAATGGTCATGATGAAATCCTTGTGGTGATTTATAGATGAACTAAAATGGCGCATTTTATACAACCAAAATTGGAACTTCTTCTTATGATATACCTCATTTATTTTCTAAGGAATTTTTTCGTTTGCATGGTCTTCATAAAGATTAAGTAATTTATAGAGACCCTATATTTACTTCTTCTTTCTAGAGATTTTTTTGATGAATTGGGCACTAGTTTGATTTTTGTTACTACTTATCATCCAGAGTCGGATGGAAAAGCTGAAAGGATAAATATAATTTTAGAGAACATTCTTAGAATATATACATGTGAAAAACTTGGAAATTGGGAATAATATTTGTACTTAATTGAGTTTTATTATAATGAAGGTTATTTTACTACAACCAAAATGACCCCTTTTGAAGTTGTTTATGGTAGGAATTGTAATACTCCAAATTTCTTAGTTGAATCATGAACATAGATCTTGGTATATAAATGATAACTTAAAAGAAATGGAAGATATTATAAATAAATCAAAACAAAACATGAAAGTTTCCCATGATAGGTATAAAAATTGGGTTGATTCAAAAATATCAGTTAGAGAATTTGAAATAGGTGATCAAGTATTTCTTAGAGTTAAACCTAAGAAAAATTCTTTAAAATTAGGTAAATTTGATAAATTTGATCCTTGCTATTATGGACCATTTGAGATTTTGAGAAGAATAGGAACTCTTTTGTATATGCATGCTTTACCTCTTGATTTATTTAGAATAAATAATGTGCTTCATGTAAGTTTCTTCAAGAAATATGTATATGATGTTAACCATGTCATAGATTAGAAAAACATAGTTATTGAACCTACATTTGAATTTAAAATTGAACCTGAATTAATTTTGGAAAGAAGAACTAAAAATATTAGAAATAGAGAAATTAAAGAGGTTAAATTAAAATGGACTTATTGTTATATTGAAAGTGCTACATGGGAAAGATAATATTTTCTAAAAGATCAATATCCTGATTTATTTAACTAATGACTTGTATTTTCTACGTGATTCTCATAATAAACTTGGAACTATAGAGGGTAGTAGCTTATTCATTGGGGGAGAAATTTTATGTGACTAAATCCCCAAAGCTTTAATCATTAGAGACTTGTTGATTTAAATAAATAATAAAAAGTTTGAATTGAGATTCTTCATAACAAAGGTGTCATAATAAACTATTGAAAAATAAAAATGGGTGCAAACAACCCGAGAATTTGATTAAAGAGGATTAATTAAAGTGAAAAAGAGTGAACCATTATGTTGGTTCATAACTACATGTGAGATCTTATAAAAATACATATAAAGGTGCAAAGATAAAATGAATTATGAATTATGAGTGGAGAGAAAAAAATTACAAGGGAGTTTGAAAAAGACTTTGTAATTATATCAAAGATTTGAATTGTGGAGAAATTCCAAAGTTGACCAGGTTATAAACAGGTGGTGGGAAAGAGAGAGGGGCACCAGAGGTTTCCTAACTAGGGGTACAACATACAACCTCAGATGTTTCCTTACCAGAGAAAGGTGAATATACACTAGGTTTATAACATTTCCTCTCGGTAGTGAGGCCATAGTCTGGTGTCTGTTACCTACATGTGCATTGGAATTTTGTATCAAATTCTTGATCATTTGTCTCAAATAAGTTCTCTCTATAAAACTATGTAATCCCTATTGAAATTTAATAAAAGGAATTTAAATCTTCTATTTATTTAGAAAAAATGTGCTTGTGAATGTATTCTTTTACTTTATTATGAGAATTTATGGAATATCCAATTGGCTTTACACAAAAATAGATAATCACAAATTTAGATACGTATAATCTTACTAATGGTTTATATAAAGTAAATACAAAATAAGAATTTATGTATGTAATCGAATGCGGTTTGTAGATTATCATATTTTTTTGTATTTAGATTATGGAAAATGTTATATATTATTTTGATAACATTATCACATGCACATTGGGAAGCCAATATAGCATCTAGGATATATTGAACATGGGTCATATTATCACGCATTGTAGATCAGAAATTGGTAAGGGCATCTAATTGGGATTGATCGACATTGGTATCTTTATCATAGGAATGTTCACTTTCAAATACTTATAGGTCATTGAAAGGGATCTACTTGGAATTGTTGAGAATGTGTTCTTTGATGGAATCATTCATGAAATAATAATGATGATGAGTGGGTGGGGTTATATCTATATAGGTTGGGGATCCAGAGCACCCACTACAGGAAATGGGCACGAAATAAGAGATCCACAATGGGAATGTAGGAGATCAGGTTCACCAAATGATTTAATAAAATCAAACGTAGATAAGGGAACTTTTGATCAAATAAATATAATATTAAATATGTAAGAACAAGCTAAATAAGTAAAAACAAGAGTGGTTTCTATAAGGACTTAGTTTGCACATGTAGGTTTGAATTGATTATGGACTAGAAACTAATCTAGAAGGGCATATTCTAGATTATTCAAGCGCTATTTTTTATTATGGAAAGTGATGATCACAAGGAAAAGAACCACAGGATGGAACACGGCGCCCATGTTCTAGTTTCTATTTTTGCATTGGTTTTACGTGGAATAAATTTGGATCTCAGTTATTTGTGTGTCACTTCTTATTTTTGTAGGTCTCATTAGGTTTTCTTTATTTATTCTTATTCACTTAAGTATCTAAAAAATAAACCCTATCTACTGCAAAAGCGTTTAATTCTACGTAAGATGAATAAAAATATCCATATGAAATATTCATATTAACCTTGGTGGTTACCTCAATATGATTTTTTATCGAGCATTGCACTAGATTTCAGACTCCATGTAGTTCTTATGGTGTGTGATTGAAATTTTTTCCTTTGATCTAGTTTTCCCTAGTGTTAGTGGTACAAAGAATATCAGGCTACAACTACTTTGTCCCAATACAAAATGTGTGGTATGGAATTCATAATAGTTCCCGTGTTCAATGAATAATATGGTCCTTTGATGATGTGGTAGATTGGGAATATTTATATCCTTGTAATATTAAGTGCATATTGAAATGATTTCCCCCTTAATGTGGTTAAATAAGTTATGTATATATATTATTCCTTCGCTCAAGGTTCTTCATTAACAAGATAAAAGTCGAATTAGGGTGATAACATAAGACAAGGGACAAGAAACATCTGAAAAGTTAGCAAAAGAGAGAAAAAGGAAAGAAGTTCCTAAAGGGTACAACATCACCCAGGAGCTCCTATCCCTAATGGGTAGTTTTGTACAGGGTACCCAAAAGGATAAACACTGAAATTAGAGTAGGCTAGGATTTTGGTTTGTATGAAAATTATCAAGCAATAAAAATGAAAAGGATAGAAACAATGTCAAAGAAAATTAAAGGGTTGTTAATGAGTAATTCTCTTACTTAAGAATCATGCATATAAATGACTACATATATATAATCAAGCATGATGAGGAGAGAAAGTAAGTATAATGGAAATATAACACTTGGATGTAGTATGTAAAAGGAAGATTCACTAGATATTAACAATCTAGGTAAAACGCATGCCAACACCTATCATCATGTATTGATCTATGTATGTTGTGCATCATCCTCAATATACCACATGAACGCACATGTGTAAATAAGAAATGTTATCTATCAAACCAAAGGAATAAACAATATGTATAATGTAAAGTGAAAACAATGTAAGTTATAGAAATAGGTCTTGATTTTGTATTTTGTAAATATTTTAAAGTTTTAGTATCTATTCCCTCCATGAGAGAATACATGAATACATGTTCTTTAAAAATAAATAAGGGTGATTCAATAATTCCCAATGAATAAGAATATATAGAAATTATGAAACTAAAGTATGTGAAACAAGTTTTCCCCTAGTGTATGTGTATAAAGTGAGGTTCGAGTGTAGAATAAACTCCCTCAACAATAAAGTTAAATTTATAAACAAATGGTGTCATCGAGATGTAAGGGGGAATCAATTATGCCGGAGCATTAGATAAGGAATCACATAGTGGTGCATGTGGATTAATATTGAATATATATTAACAATGGTATGCTTACTTAGCAATAACATGTCATGTGTTAGAATTTAATGTTATATGCATGAGTGGTTGTTATATTAGATGTGTAACATAGTGAATCTTTGGTTATAATACAAGTACTTATCAAGAGGATGAAGAGATAGATTTATTGGGGTGTAATATTTTTCCATTTGTGTAGCTTTATGCTCTGTAACTAGACATTGAGAAATATGTAAAGATTCTAATGAAATAGTGTCCTCTTCTTCATCAATAGGCTCAATATTGTGCATGTTAACCCCATAATACCTTTTATATTTATGATTAGGATTTAGACGATAGTTTCCCATGCATGTAAAGATCCATAGATCATCATATAAGTCATTGATAGATGTTATTGTGCTATTAATAGGTGTAGGACCATATTTATTTGTGTTGCAATTACTATCGATAGGTGGATTAGAATATATCATTGTCTAATGTGGAGAAAGAGATATATGTATAGAAGAATCTGTTTTTTTTTAATATTGGTAAATAGTTTTTTGAAAGGGACTATACCCTTGTGTACAAAAGGAGGCCTAAAAGCCAGAATAAGAGAGAGGAGCAGAGAAGCTGTATCAAAGCACAAAAGTTACAGCAAAGAACACCGAAGCCTAGAAACAGCAACACAAACGAGACTTAACAGCAAAACAACGGCAAAAAAATAGCAAGCCTACAGCCAAGAAGCAGTAGTAAAACAGGACTACTTCTTGGCCGCTTGATCAATACTCATCTTTACTTTTTTCCAAGCATGGTACATACCCAGCGTGGTCATATGAGCAGCATCCGTCTTATCGAGCTCCTCTCTGGTTCTTTTACTCTCTTTCTCATTGCCCCAAAGAGTCATCGGGACACCGCTGAGTTGCGAAACACTTCTTGCATGTCCTTCGATGAATTCCTCTATGGCCCTGAATGCTGCAATATTATACTCATGCCTAGTCTTCGTTTTCCCAAGTCGGGAGTCAAGGGAGGTCAGTTTTTTGTATATTTCATCAAGCTGGCTATTGCCAATGCTCCCTTCTCCCTCAATGCTTTTTTTGCCTTTTTGCTTAGCAAGATTTTTTACCTCATCCTTCAGCAATTTTTTGCCTTTTTGTATAGAAGAATCATTTATCATATAAAAATTTCATCATTTTTGTTGTCATAATCCAAATTATCAACCTATTTATCACTTTTATTTGAATGTATCCACATTTATAATACGGTGTTAGCCTTTATATTTTCCTTTGCATGATCTTTGTGTTCTAAGGCCATGTGTAATTGGTTATGTTCAACTGATGGTGGATATACCATAGGATGATTTTCTTCATGTACTGATGGTGGATATACCAAAGGAGTATCATGTTCAAATCCTTGTGGTGATGAGATGACTTCTATCATATGTCCAGAGATGTATCAATCACTATCATATTGTGGTCATTAGAGATAGGAGCTATATCTTTTGGTTTCCATTGAGATTTGCAAATTGGAGATGAAGGTGTAGTAAATGAAATAAATCCCTTATGCTCAAGTTGTTGGATTATTCATTGTAAAACATAACAATCATTATCATGATGTCCATTAATTCCATGATAATTACAAAATGGTTGACCTCTGTTAATTTTAATTTGATAGGATGGATTTTAATGAGTAGATAACAAAGTGATTAAGCACTTATGAAGTAGTTCAAATAGAATAACATGTTTTATAGCATTCTTACCAAATCAAAGAAGTTGATCTTGTAGAACATACACATTATTTCCTTTATGTAGGATTTTACCCTCACTTGTATGAGCACATGTAATAGACATAAAACTTGTATCATGGTACATAAATCCGGCCTTAGAAATATCATTATGCATAAAAAATATAATCAATATGTGCATTAGAAGTATCTTTGATATTTATATCTTATCCTATAGAGATGTAATCGTAGTAATCATAGCTTGAAATTTATCTTTAAAAGAATCATGTAAATATTGAATAGAATCTAAGATATAAGTATGGAATGTTTCATCACCACTAAGGAAAGGATCTAAAATAAGACCCAAAATTGAATTCACATGGGAATATGTCATATTATCTAGACATTTATTTTGTGCACTATTTTTTGAGAGTATCTCTACATGATGGATGTCGTTGAAGTATATGATATAAGGATACTTGAAAAACTATTTCATGGGACATCTTTGGTAGAAAAAAATGATAAAGATATCTCTAATTATATAGAAAACAATAGGAACTGGCAAATGAAGAGATGACAATCAAAGGACCATGGGGAAAAGACGCAAAAAGTGATGTCGAGAAAGTGATTGTCATCAAATGAATAAAAATATCATATATCAAAATGGAAATTTGAGTTTTCCAAAATAAAAATAGGTCATTTTCAATCTGATAAAGAAAAATAAAAACCTCTAAGGGATTTTTCCAAAAGTGTATATTGTTTTTATTATTCCCTAACTACTAAAAATAGTAATTTTGAATTTCTATAAATTTTGATAAGCATTATGGAAAACAAAAAGAGGTTATTGTTAAATATGTAATAATTGAAAATAATCTCAAAGGAATTTTAAAATAGATCTATTATTATCTAAATATGACACAAGGAGTGATTTGGCAATTAGGAGCCCTAGAAAGCGACCCCAAAGAAGAAGATTGACTATGATACCTTTGTAATAAATTTGAAAATAAATTTGAGGTCAATAAAAGGGATGACATAAAAATAGCATCTAAATACAAACCCTATAATAAATTGGTATATTTTAAACCTAGTAAGAAAAGTAATCCTCAAGGTAACTAGGGTCTAATCAAGAGTCGGAGCTCACAAAATGATTTCACTTTTTGTGAATTTCCTATTTCATTCCCTTTTAAGATTTTAGTGTGTTTTTAATTAACATACATAAAAAGGATGAAAAAATAAAACAATATGATATTATGATCTAATTAACTTTCATAATTAATTTTCCAAATTAGTATAACGCTTTACAAAGTGAATATTTTTTTAATAATGGCAAATAGTTTTTTGAAAGGGACTATACCCTTGAATAAAAAATAAGGCCTTTAAGCCGGAATAAGAGTGAGAAACATAGCAGGACTAACCAAGTCCAGGTGATACAATGAAATTCCACTTAGCCCGAAAAAACTGACTACACAATCGAGACTTTACAAAGTGAATATTGGTCTAGCAACTATCAAATTTAAAAGGAGAAATCAAAATTAGTTAATTTTGTGTGGATCTAGGAGGTTCTAAGCAATCTCAATGTAGAAATGAGCTGATATGAAACTAAAGTTGTTACATTGTTGAAACCGGCACATGAAATTGTACCTAATAAAAACTATGCAACTAGCTCAAAAACATTTGTACGGTCCCAACCCTTAAGTATGGTATTGGACCTAATTGGATTCTCACTCTATAACTTTCTATGTATCTTGTTTTCCTATAAATGATTATCGTTGGGTGTCATCATTCTTCACTCTCCTTAAAAATGGCTCTGTAACTCTTATCAATCCCTTGTAGTCTAAGATGAAGTTCCTAAAAGACAAATTTAGACATGTTATGGGCACCCCTATTCACCTTTGGCAAAAAGGGATCAAATTACACATCAATCTCTTGTCATTTGATATATATTATAATGCAATAAAAACTTAAAAAAACATACTTTGCAAATACCTTTTGTAATACCCCATCCCTCGTTCTCCTTTTTCTTCTTCGACGACCGTGTTGCCAAGCATTTAACATTGTTGTGCTCCTGCTAATCCTTGTTGGCTTCACCTTTTCGATTACCCTGTTAAGGAAAAATCTCTTTCTCAAATTCGATAGGTGGCCAATTGCATGCTTAGGGATGGAAGCTCCATGGCGTTATTTGAAATCTATGTGTTTTGTTGCATGCTTAGGGAGGCCAGGGTTTGAAAATGTATTTGTCTGTCATGGTCAAGCTAGGCACAGGAAGCGAGAGAGCTTGGAGATTCAGGCTAATAATGGAAAAGTTCTCAGGTCTTTCCAGTTAAAGGGTGAAGGCAAGAGGTTGGATCATATCCTAGCATTTTTAATCTTCACTTGCATTAATTTAGGAAAGCTTTTAAAATACTTGGAATCCAAAGAACTAGTGCTTTCCAATGTTTGCCATTCTATTTGAGGCAGATATGCATCTTTATGGGAATTCATACTCTATTTTCGTTTTGAATATAAGCAGCTAGGCTTACTTATAGCATGTTTAAAGTGTTACATAGTATCCAGGGACTATTTCAGTATTAACCTCGTAACTCTGCTGCTTATTGCAGTTAATATATAATGCATATACACCATATTTAATCTTTAGTGGATCAAATCCATTTTCCTACACTGTTGTACATGGTGCTTTGAACACTCGTCAATGTTACCTATATAGCCATCTTATAAGAGGATGATTGACAAAGCTGGTATATTGGGTCGGCCTGTTTTTTTAGTGTAGAAGTTCAAAACTTGCAGCTTACAACACAACTTCCCCAACATGACAAATAGTCGAATATATATTTAAAGGAACATGCATATTATCAATCATTCAAGTGTTGTAAATGTGAAAAGAATATGGTTGCAACAAAAAAAAAAATACATGTCTTAGACCCAATAAACAAATGTAGGGAAAAGCATAAGTTTATATGTCACTTAATTCAATAAAAATATACATTTATAATTTAATATAAAATAAAATAAAATAAAAACAAAATGGAGGAGGGTGAAAAAAGCTCTAAAAATTATATTTATGGTTTTTGTCTTTTTGTTTTTGGAATGGGTGAATTTGGAGGGGGGCGGCAGAGCAAAACCAACACCAAATGTCTTCTCATGGAGTGTTAGGGCTATTGTGGCCTCCTCCCAACCTCCTAGCCTGCGCCAACATCCTCCCAACCTGTATCAAGCTCAAACCCCCCATACTTGTGTGTACTTCCATCAAAGCATAATGGAGAGAGGATTTCTGTCAGATGTTGTAGTTGCAAAAACTTGGGGCGTTCTTTTAGTGTTGACCAAATGAAAGAACGAGATAGATTCTCATGGAATATGAGGACAACAAAGTATATAAAAGGCGTGGGTTTCCTCAAGAGATAGTAAATCAGTGCATGCGTACAACAAACAAGTCTCTAACCTCACTTTGAGTTTTCATTTTCTAGGGTGCTTCTAGCATGTGCCAAAATGGAAGCTTTGGAGCAGGGTATGGCCACCCATCTAAGCATAATGGAAATATTTTTTTTTATTTCCAATTTCCCTCTCCCAATTTGCGCCAAAATGGGGATTTTCTTAACCTTTTTATAGTTGCCATGAAGTTGGAGCTGCTCATGTAAATGTAGAGTGTGTGGTTTAGTATGGGCCTTCTTGTTTTAGTCGACATCCGGGTTACCTGCTTGGTTTGACGAGCATGCTTGTTTCCCATGCCTTTGGTGTTGTGTGAGTTGTACTTACAGATATTGATGAGAAACGCTTTTCTACAACAATGGAATTAGGAGCTGATTCTATTTTCCTTATTAGCTCAGATGTAAAGATTACTATAGTGAACATAGGAACTACTGAATTGATTGTACACACTGCTATAGTGAATGTACAAACACAAGTATTTTTAGCAATGGTATTTGGAAGTTTCAAAGAAGAACAATCTCTATAAAAGGCAACATAACTCCTTGAGAATGTTTTTGCCTCACCAAGCCATTTCCGTGCATGGTCCATCTTCCCTTACCTCTCATAGTTATCATGTTTTACTTCTCTTTTGCAAATTAATAGAATTTCAAAACATTAGGAATTTAATACAGTTAAATGTTATATCAACTCATTGCAAAAACAATGAAATGTCATGTCGTAACTCACTAAATCAAAATAACTCTTCTGCATTAAAACATGAACTTCCAACCTCATTTTGTGGTGATTTAGAAAACTTCCTACCCACCTAGATCGCTTCAATATTGTTTTATCGGCAAGACAAAATTGACTTCCCATTAATAAAGTTGATCTTCTCCCTGTTTAAATAGTTAATTTTTGCATTTTTCGGAGACTCATTAAATACCCTTCCTAACTCTAAAAAGGAGATGTGAAGCTTCATTCGTTTACCTTGGTATGCGTGGAGTCACCTCAACCATTGGATTGACCCCAAACAAACTTATGGGATCCTTTTGACGGTCTTATAGGAGCCCCGTTACACTGTAGTACAGTAGTAGAAAGTTGTTAAATCTAGAAAGTTGGCTTTCGTTTTGAACCGCCATTTGAAACCTGGATGGAGAAATTATTTCCCATCTTCGCAAACCTCTAGGGTTTATACTAGAAAATTGCATGGAACATTCAGTTTGGGGAAAAACATTTTTCTGGATAGTTTGGCAAGGCCATTTTGTAGGCCTCCGATCATAGTTTGACGAGGTCAAACTAGACCAATTTCGACTTGTCACTCCAAAAACTTGTCGCCGTTTGAAAATGGTTTTCTAGTTCTCAATCCCATCAACTCTGATGAATTCTCCTTATATAGGGGAACTTGTAGGAAGTGTCTCGTTGCATGCTCATCCATCAAACATCAGTCATGGACGTGGTTTTTCTGGGTCCACGAGATAAATTTTGTTCATTTGCAACTGGGTCAGCTATGTCCAGTAGCCCCAGAAAACTAGCCGCTAAACACAAACTGTTCACTTTTTCCCAATTCTAAAAGTTGCTATGAACTCTTGGTATATCTAGGAATACGTAGAAATTTGATCGTGGTGTGTGTTCTCATAGGAAGATAACTTTCGGAAGTGGTTTCTTAGCCTCCGAGCCCGTTTTGAACATTTTGTACCTAGTGAGAAAATTTTAAAATAGAAAGTTACGGGACCCTTGTAGGGTTGCCAAACCACCATGGAAACTTTTAACACATGTAAATAATTGTTTAAAAATCTATAGTGTGACTATTGTGTGAAATAGAAGTTTTGACAAAATGGTGTCTTCTCTCTCTTCCCTTCTCTTTCTCTCTCCTGGGTTACAAAATGAAGTGAAATGAAATGCATTGAATACATGTCTCTAAAAATTTTATCTCACTTACAAATTGTAATTATTATTATATGTAAATGGGAAACTGAAAAATGATAATTATTTTAGATTAGGGTGGATGCCATGCCACCGAATTATCATTGATATCTTACTTACGTGGTTTTTTACGGGATGAAAGAATGATGGCGTAAAAAGATTGTGTAATGCATTAATTATCATTGTAATTTATATATTTCATTGTTAAATGGATAAACGTATAATGTAGTCTCATGTTACGTGAAGTTTATAATTGATAATTTGTTGATATGTATGAAATGCTAGTTTCAAGGACATCTAGAAATGTGCATTTAATCATACTTCAATTTTGATTTATAGTACACCTAGGTAAAAAGGTTTGATATTTATATGAAGTAAATGAATTTGGAGTAATATCTTGTAGTGCATATTCAATATTCAATAAATGATCAATGATTCATCTTGTGCTTTCATACTTGGTAAATGTAATAAAGAGAATTAAATTGAAACACTCTACCCTTGTCCAATATCAGATTATAACCTATTTTCATGTGTGATATTGCTTACCGTACCCTAGATGACATTGAAAACCATATGATGCACTTAATCTTTGCACTTGATAGAACCTCCTAGTTTGAGTAAACAAGAACCCAAGAATGGGCTTATCATCTTAGTCAGTATGTTTAGTGACATTTCCTTAAACCTGTCTGTTAGGAGTGACACAGTCAAACTTTTCATGGAGTGTCTAGAGCTAACTCCTCCTCTCGTAGCCTAGTAGACTACCTTGTCATCCGAAGATAGATTTAAAATTAATTTTCTTCATCGAATGAGATCCCTATTGGATCCAGACGACATAGGTGGAGGTTGTGACTTAGTTTCTCTAAGTCTTAAACTATTGTTATTGAACTCCTTAGTTCCACTCAGCTAAATGTGTTACCTTGGTATTCTCTCAACATAACACCTTGGTCCTTTCATGAAGGTGGTTTAGCATAAATTTGTCCTCTCGCTTAAACCTCATTTATAGTTGATGGGTAGATCCTTAGGTGAAGTTGGAATTAATCTAAAACTCAGTTGATTTGGATGTTAACTTAGGGTTCACGTGTAGTTTCAAGTCTCCTAATCATGTATGTCTTCAAGAGGTTAGGAAAACCATTGTGTAACTCCTTTCGTAAGACAATGGTAGTAATTAGTTCATAACGTGATGTAGAAAATAAAGCATATAAGAGTAAAAATGGGATTAGAGGTTTGGAATAATGCCACTCTTGAAGACCTTATAACTCAATTAAATATATTTATGTGTTTCAAAGGATATGTATTGTATTGTTGTGATCAAACTACGAGAAAACAAAATATATATAAATATAAAAAGTAAATTCACAAGTCATTGAATTAGAATAACTATGGTAGGAAATAACCTTACCGTGATCAAGGAATGTTTTGTGGTAAAAATATATCTTGTATTTTAAACCTCTATTAAATCCTAATATCACTATATGGACATCAAATCACTTTCACATGGGTTGTAAGAGTAAGAAGGTAGACATTGAATATATGTTCGAGAAGAAGATTCTTAACATAAGAACAAGATAATTAAGTACTTTTTATGCTTTTGAATTATGAAAAATAAGAATGCAAGTTATGGAAAATTTTGTAAAGAATAAGAAACCAACTTAAAAGGGGTGAGCGATAAGTTGACCACGGTATGAACTTAGAATCTGCAGGTGGACAAACAAGAAATTTATCCTTCCTCAATAAGGTTCTTGGAATGTTAATCATAAACTAAAATAAAATTAAAGAAAAGATGTGTTATGGGTTTGCCCATCCTTGAGTCTTCTTTTTGTGGTTGGGGGCATTGCTAGTATTCATTCATTGGGAAAAGTGTGGCATCGACATACCTATTTTGTCCTCTTGTATCTATGTGAGTCAATGGCTTATGTGATTTTTGTATACGAGTCAAGTTTCGTACTTGTAGCCCGTGTTGTGTTGTGTGTAGTGAGCAATGTAAGTCAAAAAAATTATCCTGGTATTTTACTGTTGACATTCTGTGTGTAAAATGTGGGCACTACATATGGTATCAAAGTGTAGATTCATGCTCTCGAACCTCTAGGGCAGATTCGAGTTGAGATGGTGTTGCATGATGGTGTCGAATATTAAAAGATTAATGTGATATATGCATGATGTGAACTTTATCGTAATTGTGACCTTATGGAAGCACATGTGGTGCATGTCACTTAGTGTGTATTTGTTATTATATTGATGTGCTTGTGATGAGAGTATTCACTCTCTATGTTGTTGATTCAATGAGGAATCCGTGTGTGATGTACCGCCTTGTTGTTTGTGAATGGAATGTTATTGTGGATTGCTGAGGGTTAGAACATTTTGGCATTATGTGATATGAAGGTGTATTAATGTATTGCATGACAAAATTGATGTAAAGTGAAAGGAAGTTTATCGTGATGTCATCACCGTATTGTACTAAGTTGTGTGCATCATCATGTTGTATTGCAATTGACTATATGTTGTAAGGTTAGACATTGTGTCCCTCATACGTATAATTCATGTAATATGTGATGGTTCATGTCGTGATTTAGGGGCATATGGTGAGTATGATCCCTAGTGTATAGTGATTGCACTTTGGGTGCAAGATGTGGTAATGTGATGTATCGTAACCGTGAAAGTAATGATTGTGTTATATCATGTATGTATATATATATATATATATCATGTGTAAGACATTATGGTTAATGTGCGTGAATCACCATTGTGTTAGTGATGTAGTTATGTGTATGTTGTGAACCTTACACTAGATGACCCTAAGGGGATAAACTGTCAAGAGTGTATGTGTGGAGAGAGGAGGCGTGGACTAGGTTTTCATAATCTTGATCCAAGTACGAGTGAGGAAGTGGAGTCTTATATAGACTGAAAACCCACTTCTATCTATTTAGTATACTTCAAGCTTACTCAGTATATTGTGGGTGTGCACCACCTTAGGCTCAACTTATGCAACCTTGTGTCCCCTTCTCTTTCTTATTGGATTGTTCATTCAATAATCCTATGTAATTTTGACTATGTTGATCCTTGTGGGAGTATGGAGGAATGATTCAGCAGAGATGATGACAGCTTACATTATTTGATATACTCATTTCTGGTTACATGTATATTTCTACGAGCTGAGGCTTGATGTCTAAGTGCCAACAACTTGATGAGTACCCCTTTGGTGGTGGTATGAGGCCACATAGTGATTGTAATGTGTTATTCTATCATTACGTATTTTATTCATAAATTAATCCTTATCTCTTTTAGCTAGAACCAACTGTTTTCTTGAGTGACATGTTCTTATATTTTGGGCATTGTTACATTGGCATTTAGATATTGCACTAACCATGGCTAATCAGTCATTTGTTTTTCTTAGTTTTAAAACTTTCTTTTCATATTTAAAAGTTGTATAGCCTAGCCCAAGGCTTTTGATTTTTCCACTTGGCATTTGATTTGATTGTTATGCTGGTTCTAATGTTGTAATGTGTTGGAATAGGGTCATGGGATTAACCATGGAGTGGTTGAACCTATGGACCCACTTTGTTGTATGGGGGTACGCCCCAAGGAGTTATAGATAACTAGCAGGTTGTTGAACCATGAGTTATTATGTCACTTGGGTTGGGGGTGACGGGGCTCTATGTTCCCAGGCCGTAGGGCGACCTGTACCTCATTAAAAGGAGAAAGGAGACGCGCCTCTATGGTTGAGTGACCTATTATTCTTTATGGCACTCTATGGTGGAGTGACCTGATATTCTTGATGGGGCTCTATGGTTGAGTGACTCAGCTTGGTTTTGACACTATGATTCTTTCTCTATGAGAGGTATATGGAGATTATCTGGTGATGCTTTGGGGAGGTATATGGAGTTGTATTTTGTTTGGAGATATCTAGAGTTGTTTCATGATGCCTTGTGATGTGTGGAGTTGGTATAGTGAGTATGTGTACTCTTGTGAGTCTCGTTAGACATTGTTATGGTTGAGGATTGACATTTCCATTTGTATTGACTATTGGATATTGGATTGGAACTATGTCATTATAGTCATGGATTTCTTTGGGTCTTGTGATACTCGTTGTATATGTATCAGCATGTTGATTCTATTTGTTAGTTGCATATGTGTACTGGATCGATGTCTGTGACATAATCATCAGAAATTATTTGCTATGTGGTCTACTTGTTGTCATTCCATGGTTTGGTGGAGTTAACGGTCTTGTGATGTGATACAGTCATGAAAGTAGGTAGCAAGATGTCTTGTGGGTTGTTTGTGTTGTGTTAAGTTTTGTGTAACATCTTGATGTTAGTTACTATTGGGCACCCACAAACATAAGGAAATTGAGAATTTCTAAGCAATGAATATTATAATCCTGAGATACGAAGTATTATAAAGGAAAACATAAACAAAGTAACACAGGTAAACTGGAACTACCAATCTTCACAGAACCTTGAAAATTAAAAATTTCTACCTGATGTTCCTAGGGCCACCCCATGACCATGATTTTGTGTCTGAAATCTTAACCTTAGAGCGTACCTTCGCCATATTCATTCCTTGTTGCCTACCATTTCTCCTTCTTCATTGTATGTCACATCGAGGATGATGCTTTCTTAAGGGGAGGAGAATGTAATGCCCCATCCCTCATTCTCCTTTTTCTTCTTCGATGACCGTGTTGCCAAGTGTTTAACGTTGTTGTGCTCCTATTGATCCTTGTTGGCTTCACCTTTTCGATTACCCTGTTAAGGAAAAATCTCTTTCTCAAATTTGATAGGTGGCCAGTTGCGTGCTTAGGGATGGAAGCTCCATGGCATTATTTGAAATCTATGTGTTTTTTTGCGTGCTTAGGGAGGCCAGGGTTTGAAAATGTATTTGTCTACCATGGTCGAGCTAGGTGCAGGAAGCGAGAGAGCTTGGAGATTCAGGCTAATAATGGAAAATTTCTCAGGTCTTTCCAGTTAAAGGGGGAAGGCAAAAGGTTGGATCATATCCTAGAATTTTTAATATTCACTTGCATTAATTTAGGAAAGCTTTTAATATACTTGGAATCCAAAGAACTAGTGCTTTCAAAAAAATTCATTCTATTTGAGGCAGATATGCATCTTTATGGGAATTCATACTCTATTTTCGTTTTGAATATAAGCAGCTAGGCTTACTTATAGCATGTTTAAAGTGTTACATAGTATCCAGGGACTATTTCAGTATTAACCTCGTAACTCCGCTACTTATTGCAGTTAATATATAATGCATATACACCATATTTAATCTTTAGTGGATCAAATCCATTTTCCTACATTATTTTACATGGTGTTGAACACTCGTCAATGTTACCTATATAGCCATCTTATAAGAGGATGATTGACAAAGCTGGTATACTGGGTTTTCGGCCCTATTTTTTAGTGTAGAAGTTCAAAACTTGCAGCTTACAACACAACTTCCCCAACATGACAAATAGTCGAATATATATTTAAAGGAACATGCATATTATCAATCAGTCAAGTGTTGTAAATGTGAAAAGAATATGGTTGCAAAAAAAAAATAAATAAATACATGTCTTAGACCCAATAAACAAATGTAGGGAAAAGCATAATTTTATATGTCACTTAATTCAATAAAAATATACATTTATAATTTAATATAAAATAAAATAAAAACAAAATGGAGGGCAAAAAAAGCTCTAAAAATTGTAGTTAGGGTTTTTGTCTTTTTGTTTTTGGAATGGGTGAATTTGGAGGGGCGGTGGCAGAGCAAAACCAATGCCAAATGTCTTCTCATGGAGTGTCAGGGTTATTGCGGCCTCCTCCCAACCTCCCACTTGCACCAACATCCTCCCAACCTGTATCAAGCTCAAACCCCCCCATACCTACGTGTACTTCCATCAAAGCATAATGGAGAGAGGATTTATGTCAGATGTTGTAGTCATAAATACTTGGGGGCGCTTGTTTCAGTGTTGACCAAATGAAAGAATGAGACAACTTCTCATGGAATATGAGGACGGCAGTATACAGAAGGCATGGGTTTCCTCAAGAGACAGTCACACTCTGGTGCATGCGTATGAAAAACAGGTCTCCAACCTGCTGAGTTTTCATTTTCCAGGGTGCTTCCAGCCTATGCCAAAATGGAAGCTTTGGAGCAGGGTATGGCCATCCATCTAAGCATAATGGAAATCTATTTTTTATTTCTAGTTTTCCCTCTCCCAATCTGCACCAAAATGGGGATTTTCTTACCCATTTTTGTATTTTCCATGAAGTTGGAGCTGCTCATGTAAATGCAGAGTGTGTGGTTCAGTATGGTCCTGCTTGTTTCAGTCTGACATCCGGGTTACCTGCTTGGTTTGACGAGTATGCTCGTTTCCCATGCCTTTGGTGCTGTGTGAGTTGTACTTGCAGATATTGATGAGAAACGCTTATCTACAACAATGGAATTAGGAGCTGATTCTATTGTCCTTGTTAGCTCAGATGTAAAGATTACTACAGTGAACATAGGAACTGCTGAAGTGATTGTACACACTGCTACAATGAATGTACAAACACAAGTATTTTTAGCAATGGTATCTGGAAGTTTCAGCAGCAACAATCTCTACAAAAGCAACAACTCCTTCAGGAATGTCTTCTGCCTCACCAGTTCATTTCCAGGCATGGTCCATCTTCCCTTACCTCTCATAATTATCATGTTTTAGTTCTCTTTTGCAACTTAATAGAATTTCAAAACATTAGGATTTTAATATATTTAAATTTTATATCAACGCGTTGCAAAAACAATGAAATGTCGTATCGTAACTCACTAAATCAAAATAACTCTTCTGCATTAAAACATGAACTTCCAACCTCATTCAGTGGTGATTTAGAAAACTTCCTACCCACCTAGATCACTTCAATATTGTTTTATCGGGAAGATGAAATCGACTTCCCATTAATAAAGTTGATCTTATCCCTGTTTAAATAGTTAATTTTTGTATTTTTCAGAGACTCATTAAGTACCCTTCCTAACTCTAAAAAGGATATGTGAAGCTTCATTCATGTACCTTGGTATGCGTGGAGTCACCTCAACCTTTGGATTGACCCCGAATGAACATATGGGATCCTTTTGACGCTCTTATAGGAGCCCCATTACACTTTGTACAAAGAGTAGAAATTTGTTAAATCTAGAGAGTTAGTTTTCATTTTGAACTTCCATTTGAAACCTCGATGGAGAAATTATTTCTTTTCTTCGCAAACCTCTAGGGTTTATACCAGAAAAATTACATGGAACATTCAGTTTGGGGAAAAACATTTTTCTAGATAGTTTGGCAAGGCCATTTTGTAGGCCTCCGGTCGCAGTTTGATAAATTCAAACTAGACCAATTTCAACTTGTTGCTCTAGAAAACTTGTCACCATTTGAAAATGGTTTTCTAGTTCTCAGGCCCGTCAGCTCTGATGAATTCTCCTTATAAAGGGAAACTTGTAGGAAGTGTCTTGTTGCATGCTCATCCATCAAACGTCAGTCATAGATGTGGTTTTTCTGGGTCCTCGAGCTAACTTTGGTTCATTTGCAACTGGATCAACTACGACCAGTAGCCCCGGAAAACTAGCCGCTAAACACAAACTGTTCACTTTTTCCCAATTCTGTCAATTTCTATAAACTCTTGGTATATCTAGGAATATGTAGAAATTTGATCATGGTGTGTGTTTTCATTGGAAGATAACTTTTAGAAGTGGTTTCTTAGCCTCCGAGCCCGTTTTGAACGTTTTGTAGCTAGTGAGAAAATGTTAAAATAGAAAGCTCCGAGACCCTTGTAGGGTTACCAAACCACCCTGGAAACTTTTAACAGATGTAAATAATTGTTTAAAACACTATAGTGTAAGCTGTTGTGTGGAATAGAACTTTTGATAAAATGGTGTCTTCTCTATCTTCCCTTCTCTTTCTCTCTCCTAGGTTATAAAATGAAGTGAAATGAAATGCATTGAATACATGTCTCTAAAATATTTCTCTTGCTTGCAAATTTTAATTATTATTATATGTAAATGGGAAACTGAAAGATGATAATTATGTTAGATTAGGTGGATTCCATTTCGGTGAATTATCGTTGATATCTTGCTCACGTGGTTTTTATAGGATGAAAGAATGATGGCGTGAAAAAGTGATTGTGTAATGCATTAATTATCATTATAATTTATATAGTTCATTGTTAAAAGGATAAAAGTATAATGTAGTCTCATGTTACATAAGGTTATAATTGATAATTTGTTGATATGTATGAAATGCTAGTTTCAAGGACATCTAGGAAATGTGCATTTTTATCATAGTTCAATTTTGATTTATAGTACACCGGGTAAAAAGGTTTGATATTTATATAAAGTAAATGAATTTGGAGTAATATCTTGTAGTGCATATTCAATATTCAATAAATGATCAATGAGTCATCTTGCTCTTTCATACTTGGTAAATATAATCAAGAGAATTAAATTGAAACACTCTACCCTTGTCCAATATTGGAGTATAACCTGTTTTCATGTGTGATACTCCTTACCATAGATGACATTGAAAACCATAGGATGAACTTAATCTCTACACTCGATGGAACCTCCTAGTTTGAGTAAACAAGAACTCGAGAATGAGCTTATCATCTTAGTCAGTATGTTTAGTGACATTACCTTAAACCTATCTATTAGGAGCGATAGAGTCAAACTTTGCATGGAGTGTCTAGAGCTAACTCCTCCTCCATAGCCTAGTGCACTACCTTGTCATCTGAAGATAGATTTAAAATTAATTTTCTTCATCAAATGAGATCCCTGTTGGATCCAGACGACATAGGTGGAAGTTGTGACTTAGTTTCTCTAAGTCTTAAACTATTGTTTCGAACTCCTTAGTTCAAACTTTGCATGAAGTGTCTAGAGCTAACTCCTCCTCCGTAGCCTAGTGGACTACCTTGTCATCCAAAGATAGATTTAAAATTAATTTTCTTCATCGAATGAGATCCTGTTGGATCCAGATGACATAGGTGGAAGTTGTGACTTAGTTTCTCTAAGTCTTAAACTATTGTTCTCGAACTCCTTAGTTCCACTCACCTAAATGTGTTACCTTGGTATTCTCTCAACATAACACCTTGGTCCTTTCATGAAGGTGGTTTAGCATAAATTTGTCCTCTCATTTAAACTTCAATCATAGTTGATGGGTAGATCCTTAGGTGAAGTTGGAATTAATCTAAAACTCAGTTGATTTGGATGTTAACTTAGTGTTCACGTGTAGTTTCAAGTCTCCTAATCATGTATGTCTTCAAGAGGTTAGGAAAACCATTTTGTAACTCCTTTTGCAAGACAATGCTAGTAATTAGGTCATAACGTGACGTAGAAAATAAAGCATATAAGAGTAAAAATGGGATTAGAGGTTTGGAATAATGCCACTCTTGAAGACCTTATAACTCAATTAAATATCTTTATGTGTTTCAAAGGATATGTATTGTATTGTTGTGATCAAACTACGAGAAAACAAAAGATATATAAATACAAAAAGGAAATTCACAAGTCATTGAATTAGAATAACTATGGTAGGGAAATAACCTTACCGTGATCGAGGAATGTTTTGTGGTAAAAATCTATCTTGTATTTTAAACCTCCGTTAAATCCTAATATCACTATATGGACATCAAGTCACTTTCACATGGGTTGTAAGAGTAAGAAGGTAGACATTGAATATATGTTCGAGAAGAAGATTCTTAACATAAGGACAAGATAATTAAGTACTTTATATGCTTTTGAATTATGACAAATAAGAATGCAAGTTATGGAAACTTTTGTAAAGAATAAGAAACCAACTTAAAAGGGGTGAGCGATAATTTGACAGCTGGTATGAACTTAGAATCTGCAAGTGGACAAACAAGAAATTTATCCTTGCTCAATAAGGTTCTTGGAATGTTAATCGTAAAGTAAAATATAATTAAACAAAATATGTGTTGTGGGTTTTCCCATCCTTGAGTCTTCTTTTTGTGGTTGGGGGCATTGGTAATCTTCATTGATTGGCAAAAGTGTGGCAAAACATACCTATGTTGTCCTCTTGTATCTATGTAAGTCAATGGCTTATGTGATTTTCGTATGTGAGTTGAGTTTCTGTACTTGGAGCCCATGTTGTGTTGTGTGTAGTTAGCAATGTAAGTCAAAAAAAAATTATCCTAGTATTTTATTGTTGACATTGTGTGTAAAATGTGGGCACTACACCTTTCTTGAATTTCACACTTGAGAAAATATTTGGGAAGGGTCACTTTTCTTGCTTATGGAGAGAATATAGAGACTCTTGGACCTGGTAGGAGACTTTAGACCTATAGATAGTACTACCCTAATGTATGTGTATGATTTATTTCACAATTTGGGAGCTTGGAGTTACTTTTGTGCTTACTTTTACATGATGAGAACTTAACGTGCCAAGACCCTAAATAAGATATGATTGACTTGATTATATATGATTTTGATGGTTATTATGTCATGAAAGGAAAAAAAGAGGGAATATTGGTCCACATGAAGATAACGTAATTGCAAGTTTTAGTGCGAAATTATTCGGTCAAAAATGTACACTAAGTTTGACTTGTCGATTTTGAAAATTTGATTAAAGCCGACATTTTTTACACCGGAGGAAAAGTTTATTTTGACAACATGGAGTTTGGTATATATGTTTCTAGGTATATTTTGTGTTGTTAATCCTCGAAAATGATTACAGAAATCCATGCAAAGATAAATGAGTGACTGAAGGGCTATTAAGGTATTCTAAGAAAGAGTGAGGAAGGTGTATTTTTGTGTTTAAATATGCAATGTCGAGACTAAAATGTCAAAGGATATAATTCCATATCTAATTGTCTACAATCACATACCAAACCATCCCAATTGGAAAAAATTGTTAAGCGAGCCATACATAAGATGTGAGATCATATAGAAAGGTAAAAATAGACACAAACTTGATGGTTTCATCCCTTAATAAAAAATTATCCACTACTAAAAATTGGCCCTATTATATTCAAAAATTTATTAAATTTGCAAGTGTATATAAATTCAAATTTTAGTTTTTTTTTAGCCAAAATCATTATTTTTATACTCACCATATCTCCAAGCGTATGTGTTTAGAAGGACTCCACCGATCAATCAAATCACAAGTATCATGGAATCTCTAATGTGTGGCATGATGTCTCACTCAAACATTAGGTCACTATCACTTAGAGCTAAAATAAAATTTATTTTTAATTTTTAACTTTACTATTTATAATAAATTGAAATTTTTGATCTATTACTATAATATTCACTCAAGTTTCAATTAATAAATTAATTTATTGATCTTGCCAAGGAAATTTCTTAAGATCTTATTATGGGATTCTCATGACATATGTGGCATTAGGACATTCATTTCCCCTACTTCCACACTATAGTGTGGCTTCACCCTATTCTACAATATTGATAGTTGTGTCCTTCCTTATATTCAAGTGTATTCCTCTTTTTTAGAATATATTTACTACTTTATTTATATTTCCAAGTCTCGGTATTCCAACTACTATTATCAATTTATTTTTGTTTGAATGATTTTACTTTGTTTCATCCCTTTCATTGAAAGGGAGGAAAACATATGGACTTGTTATTCAAGGCACCCTATCTTATAAAAGTCAATCTAATGACATAATTTTAAAATCTAGTTACAAAGATGATAATAAAAAAAAAATACTAAAATACAAATGGAAGCAGATTGTATTTATAGAAAATGTAAGGGAAAAATCAACAAAGTAACTATTAAAATACTACTATTACTATTAATACCTATATAATGCAAGGTTAGGGTAGAGGCATTGTTTCCTTTTGAATTTGTAGGGGTTTATAAATTTGGGACCTAGATCCATCTACAATGTTGTGGTCCACTAAGTGGAATATTTTTGGGTGACCAAAATACTTATGTAAGCCTCCCTTTAAAATATTTTAATAGGCATTATTTTGGGTCGACTAAAATTACCTATGACACCCTTCTTTGGTGTCGGTACTTTCCAATTACCACATGGATCTCAATTACCTATTAGGTACTTATCATTCCATATTTTTTTAAACATAAATACAATATAAGTATCTTGAGCACCTTTTGACACCAATAACATTGTTCGATGCGTATGACATGTTTTCCATATCTATTTTTGGGTCAACGAATGAATCGTATCATTTTTCATTCTTTGGTTTCTCACTCAACATGCATATGGTTTTCTCTAATTTGACACTATCATGTATACTACTTTTTTTCATTAGATTAAAGGGGAGAAATGTAGGCACCTATTGATACAATATCATTATTACATCATGATTTTAGGTGTGTGTGTGTGTGTGTGTGTGTGTGTGTGTGTGTGTGTGTGTGTGTGTGTCTTCAACAATGAAACTAGAACCTCGTGGAACAAGTCATTATTTTACTTTCATATTTTTTATTGATTGTCATCTATCAACTTATTTAGGTATTTGTATTTTCATATGTTATGTCATAGAGTTATTGGGCTATTTTCTTTTACTATTTTCTTATTTTTCACTTAGGTACAAGATCAGTATAGCTTGGTCTAGACCATCCCAAATTACAGTCTCAATTGAAATGGTCATGTTCCCCTTTATTTGTCTCTTATGTGTTTGGGTCATCATTGCATGCAACTAGATTTGAATTTTAAAATAAAGGATCCTTACATATACGGAGTTAACTAGAATCAATTATCATCTAGTAATCACATTTCTAATATCCATGCAAGAAATTAGTATAAAAAGGGATTGTTATAGCACATCTCATGGGCACGTCACAAGGGATAAATCATCAATTTCAATTGCTCTAGATTTTTATACAAGGGTTTCAATTAGGATAGTTAGTTATCTCTTTATCGATATTGAGGTAAAAAGATTAAGCTAGGTCAAGGGATCTAGTTACATACACACATGCACCATGCACTAGGAGAACTATGCAAAGTTTTAAGTATAGTACAACACTCGGTATAAATCACATGATGTGATCATTAAGCTCAACCCACTCAATCATGTAACATTGTTTTATGTTATATAATGTATAATATAAGTGTTTTAAAAAATATAGATTTTTACATGTGAAAAAATAGATTTGAGGTTTATACAAAATATAAATATATCAAGACATGACATAGGAAAAGGTGAAGTGACATGGGAAAAAATATAAGTGCACTAGTTCCAAGTTCAAACCCGTATAATAGGGCACCAAGTTGTGGTATCGTCTAATACATAGTTTTAGGGTTTTTATTTCAACACACATGAAACCGGTGAGTTATTGTCACATTCCACAACTTGTGCTCCTCCCGGATCTACTAATGGCATAGTCAAAACATGTCCTTAACCAACTAAGTCATCTTTCAAACTTGTATTACATCCTTTATAAAATAATTGTGTTTGCAAACTCTAGTTTCTAATATTATTATTTTATGTATGTATTATGAATTAATTGTTTATGTCCTAATTTACTTAATAAATAATCATATTTATTAAATTTAAGGTTAAATCAGTTGATATAAATATTAGTGACTCAGATTTAAATTCACATTATGTTACCAAGGAAATTATTAACAAGTATCTTATGTATATAATTGAGTTAATAGTCATTACACATCAGCGAGCATGACTATTTTTATTTGTTAACATGGTTCTTCATATTATGAAGTTGCTTTATGATGTTTGTAGGATTTATATGAGCATTATATAATACCATTGAAGTTGAAAACATTTTGATATGATAATAATTAAGAATATATTGTATTTTGCATGATTAAAATGCATAAACATGATGATATATTCATAAATATCCACTAATTAGTAGTTAAGAATGTAAATAAGAGTCAACCAATGGTTACCATGAGTCTTTATGCATGAAAAGACATAACCTTTTCCTTTTAAATTCTATAGAATGATGTAAAATGAGGTGGGAAGAAAATATCATGAAAACGAGTGAGAATATTTAACATAATCACGAATATAAAAAGAGGAATCAATGTAAGAAGTGAGAGATATGAATATAATCAATTCAAACATATATTTCTAAATTTTATGTAATTGAGATCAATATATATGTGATATTTGTGGTTTGAACCATTGATGTGTTGAGTATTATGTTTATTCATGTTTAATAAAGGATAAATATTTATTTTATAAGAGATAGTTTCCATTCTTTGTGATGTTAGCTCTAACTGGGATAAACAAACTACTATTTTATAAGTGTGCACTTAATCCTTTCTTTATATTATTTTATATTGCCAAGAAGAAATTTACAATGTGTTTTTGGATATTGATAGGAAAGTGGAGTTATCCACCACCTTTACAAGATTTATAACTTCGAAAATATTCAAAAGTGGGGAAACCACCATAGGTTAATAGCTTATTATCACATTTTAGGCCTCAACAAACTCAAAACCACCTTCCAAATCATATTCCATATTTTATTTAGTAAAACATGATGACATGCCACCATGGAAAAAAGATAATTGTTTGATTTTTGATCCTTGAAATAGGATCAACATTTTCCCATGGAATCAGGAAGAAGATTGAAGTTTAAAGTGTCATTTTTCTCAACAAATCATGAATGTGTCTGGGACCACTATAAAAATTAGTCTTGATCCAAAGTGTGTTTACCTCCCTTCTTTGCATTCTAGTAGAGACAAGAAAGGAATATCTAGTCCAAAGTTATATTTATAATCTAATATATCATTCAAGAATCATATATAAGTGATTTGGGCACCATTGGATGTAAAAATATAGTAGAAATTCCTCTAAGACTTTGTCCTAAAAATATTATAGTTATTTCCACTATTTTTCATGAAACCTAATTAAAATAAAATCCCTTTGAATTATGCTCCTAATGGTTCTGGTCTCACACAAAATGGAGGCATAATACAAAATATATAATCAAAAATAAAATTTAATGTATTCTGTAGACACCTAAATTCTGCTTACACAGTTTTATTGCTAAAAGCACACTAATTACCCTCATTCTTACCATTTCCATTATAATTAGTGATTTCCACTAATTAACTAATGTTTCCCTCTATTTTGGTTAATTAACTAAGCTTTGTCGATTAACTAATCTCTATCACATTTTGGATGCCAATTGACAACACGTCGTTAGTTATAATCCTCTTCTGAGCAAACAATTAGCGATTATTAGCTAATTAAGCCTATTTACCCTTGTATTTGATAAATAAACCCTATTATTAGTTAATACCCCTCTTTCAACCTTTCAAAATCAACCCATTTCCTTCAAAGACATCTCAAAAGGCTTCAAAAGCTTATCCTAGCCTTTTAATTGATCCTAATTGGTCAATTAAGGCACCTCATATGATAATCACTGTTAATTTCACTTTAACAAGCCTTAATCTACATTTTCCTTTATTCCCACATGCACCAAGATGAAAAATTTCTCCAAGTAGAATCTATAAAAAGGACCAAGCTCCTACCTTCATACTTTACACCATGTTTTGAATATCATTAATCATATAAGACATATGATCTAGAGCCTTACTTCCATTGATAGGAATATATTGCTCAATCTTTGCATCCAATATTCATGTTTGTTAGTAAAGGAATATCTAATATGGCCTTGTAGCCATTGTTAGAGAGGTCCTTTCACCATTGTGGAGTAGCAACAACCCAATTTTATTTTCTAGTGGTCTTCATAGGTCCATTTTAGTTAGCAATTCACACTAAGTAGGCATGCTTTAACTTATATTGATTGATATCATGTTAGTTCTCTTAAGTATTCCAATAAGCTAAGATCTTAATGTTAATATTGTTAATTCCTAGCTTTGTTAATATACTATGTGGTGTTAGTCTAGTTATTTAGCCTTGCTAGAGTTTTGGTAGTGCACATTTGGCACGCCCTGATGGGAGCATACCCCATTGCATTCATTTTTAAGCTTTCTAGATTATTTTCAAGATTTATAGAGTAGTTTCAAAGATTTCATTTACTAAACCTCTTTTGCATTAGTTTTGATAATTGTGAACTTTATGAGCTATATTAGTTGTATTTGCTTTGTTTTTTTGTTCTTTGCATGATTAAAGGAGGTTAGGTGTTATCAAATTTAGATCATATTACCAAATTTTTGAACTTTTTGAGAATTTTTCTAGAAAATCCCTTGTTTTGATGAGCTACATGATAATCTTGTGCATACGCTAAAATGGTCGTGCATATGCTTAAAGGGTCATGCATACACTTAAAGGGATGTACATACACTCTCGAGTCACGTATATGCCTCTCGGGTCACGCATATGCAATACTAATTTTTGGCCTTCATGTTACTCACTATGTCACAAGCTCGCGCATACACTCAATACATCATGCATACACCTCTCAGGTCACACATATATAGCATTGATTTGTTTCCTTATGTTACTCACTCTATCACATGCTCGCGTATACACTCAACATGACACACATATGCCTCTCGGGTCATGTGTATGCGACACTTACTGTGTTTTTAACACAGAGGTGTGCATATGCAAAAACCATCGTGTGTATGCTCAAAGGATCACGTGTATGATCTCAAGGTCTCACATAAGCTCTATGTAGCATGTAGGTGCATTATGTGTTGTTTTTAAAACTTATTTCAAAGTTGGAGTTTCGATTTTGAGTTTTTATTGGTTGCATGTTCCTCTAACTATTTTTTGTAGGTTTTCAACATTTAAATTAGATTTTCTAACAAATTTCCTTAATTTTTGGTGAATGATTTGGTTTCCATGTTTTATATTAGTTTGGGATAAATTTTATATATTCTCTTCTCTTATACCTTGTGTGATCTTGAGAATCAAAAACATCTTTAAACCTTCTTTTTCTAACCTTAGAGTAAGTGGGAAATGTCATTATTCATTTTTATGCTTAAAGGAATGAAATTTTCATTTGGAATTTATATGATCCTTTAGTTTACAAGATTTTCACTTGATAAAAACTAAAGCTAAAGTTTTTGTATGTTCTTCTCTTTCACCATTGTGTGATATTGAGAATCAAAAAGCAACTTTAGTTCTTCACTAAAAATCACTTGGATTAATTGGGAATGAACCTTGATTTACAAATCATTATGGTGGTTATTTGATTTACAAGTTTTTCATTGTTATCTAGTTGGGTTTTTGTTGTGTATGCTCTTCTCTTGCATCCTTGGATGATCTTGAGAACCAAAAACAACATTTAATCCTCTTTTTATGATATTGTATATCTTTTGGATAACTACTAACTATTTGTGTGTAGGACCTAACGATTGCCAAAGAAAGGAGAATCTAAACAAAACTCTAATTACATGTGTGTTGTAGGTTTTCAATGGTGGTTTAAATGCAATTTCTTAATCTAAAAGAAAATAGAACACACTTTGTCTCTATTCATCACACTTTGTATATATAGGTTTTAGTTAAGAGCTACGGCTCGTCTAGTTTGAACTAGTTGAAGTTCCCTTGGCATAAGCCTTAAAATCACAAAAGGGATGCTCCTAGGAACCCCAAAGTAGTTCACACAACAGGGATCCCCGTGAAAAAAATGGGAAAGTGCTCCACTACCCAATTGATTAGTATGCCTTGGAGATATTAGAGTCAAAATTATCTTCACATGACCCCAGTGAGATACAACTAAACATAATTTATTGTTCATTGTATTAAAGGGGTGTCAAGCATGGAAAACGACTAAGTCCCTGAGAACAGAGGTTAGCACAAACAAGAGGCATTGTAGAAGAAGGGTGCATGAGGACACGTGCATGAGGAGAACAGGGTTTGCACACTTAAGTCGGATAAGAATGTGCATAGGAGGAAGAATGGATAGACTAAACACTTAGCCAGTTTTGGAATGAAAACATAAATATAGGCTTGGAGTAGTAGCCAAGTAAGGTTTTGAGGATAAGATTAAAGCAAGAATACTTACAGTTCAAACAAGGTCTATTTTAGGAGAAGATCTCATGCGAAGGAATATAAAGTGACATGCTAATAATAAAAATAAAAATAGATTTATCTATATAAGAACTATTAGTAGAAGTACTTGCATGCTTTTGTATTTGTCTTGTAAGTGGCACATGGCTATTCTTAGCATGCAGGCTAATTTTAGGATGCATAGGTGGTGAAGGGAAAGTCCCCACCCCTATATGTGTGTGTGCGTGTGTGTTGTTGATTTGCACAATTTAGGATTATCATTCATGTTTAGTAGAGTTATGTTACTTGGTTTATATATGTGCATGACTTATGGTGACATTATTATATATGTATTCATCTTTTGTGTTTTACAAATTAATATAATGGATCTTTGTGGCTGGATATTAGTTATTAACATATTTGTTACTGGTTCTTGTATGGTGAAGTTAATCTTGATTCTTGTATGAGGTAATCTTGCATATGGTTAAGACCTAGATCTAGTTCATGTTATGCTTTGTTCTTGAATGGATATTATGGATCTGGAATATTTGTATGATCATGCTAACTCCTTGAACAAGCTACCATAAAAGAGGGACTGGTACCATTGCACACTTCAAGTGAGCACTCTGGGTTTTCTTGGGTGATGTATCAGTGCGCCTTGGGCTGTTTGGTGAAATAATAATACTACATTTATGTTTCATTTCCAGGACATATTTTCCATATGTTTTCTAGGATGTTACATGATGAAGATGTACCGGTTGACTTTGGCCAGCATTAAAGATTGGTTAGAAAATTTAGAGGAAGAGTATGCTCACATATTTAACACTAGACCTAATTTTGATGCATGCATATGGGTTGAACAAAATCTATATCACGAGCTCTATGAGATGTTTTTCTCTTGTTTCCCCATAGAATTGTATGAGTGTCTAGTAGCTTATGCATTGAAGATAAATTAGAGGTTTCAGACAATTTTTGGACACATGAAGAATTCCAGACTCTGCATGATGTTGATTTGACTTGGACATGTGTTGTAGATCATTGGTGGAGTGGTGTTTTGAATAGCTACATTTTGGAGTATGTAATTTCTACTTATTCTTGTCTAGAGGTTGTTGAGTTCCAGTTCCTATGCGAACCCAGAGGATCTTATTTGTGTGTTATCCCTTTATAGATTAAGATCTTGATCGTGACCCTAGATTTGGAACATCGTCCTATGGATAGCTAAACCCAACCACACGTGAGGGCAGGATCAGGTGTGGTGAAATATGGAAGACCTCATAGAAGAAAGGAAAAGTGAAGAAAGGTGGCTTAAGTTTAATGAGGTGCATAAGAGGGATTTAGAGAAGCATTTTGAAGTTACATAATGAATGGTGTTGTGGAGAGAGATGGCTCACAAAGGATTTAGAGCTCACGTAGAGGAAATAGAGTGGAGGATCTGGAACTCCCCATTTTGGTAAACATAGTAGAGAACCATCTTTGATGTCATGTGAGAGCACACCGTGGAAACTGCAAGGACCACGGGCACACATTTTATCTCTTCTCGTGACCTATCCTCTTGCGCTTGGTTTTTCAATTTATACGACGAGTAATTATTAAGCAAGCTATTGTTGTAGCAATAAAGTAGTGAAAACTAGATTTAATTTTCATTCAATTTCAGGGATTTAATTAGATAGCTTATTCATCTATGGTGGTACAATCATCATCTATGTTATTTGGAGGTCCAGTTGAGGTATATTTTATGACACGTCATTAACACAAAATGTGGGCACGCAGAACATCGGATATGTCCGGAAGTAGTACAAATTAGCGATCGTGGGAGTTCGGTTTAGCATAATTGTTGGGACACAAGGAAGCAAATCCACTAGTCCATTTCCTACTATAAGAGAGGACCAAGAGGATCAAGTGGCTCAGGATCTAGTGGATCTGGTGGTTCGGAGGTAGAGGAAACATGATATGTACTTTGTAGTTTATGGATCTGGTTGTACGGTCTACACCAGCCCCACTAAGTCTATTTGGAGATGTCTCTTCATATCCTAGAATATAGAGGAATTGAAGATGCATCCGAGCACATGCACATGTTTCAAATACTATAGTGCACTAAGGGGATTATAGCTCTAGAGCATAAGGAAATCCAGGTTTGTAACTACTTTGTAAGGCGCGCACATATTTGGTACATGAAATATGATCCAAACACCTAAAATGTAGACACCTAAAATTGGTTACCCAATTTAGTGTCCCCCGCATGCGTTTGCCTTCTCGGGTAACCTGGGGCACATTTATATCACCACTTCTCCCTTAGGGTATTATTTAATATTTGATTTAAACATCTATCCTAAGTTTATTTCACCCCATTAAGTTTTACCCATAGATAATTAAATATTAACTATTCAATTACACTTTTTACATATATCTTACCCGCTTATCTACCCCATATCAATTCCTAACCTCCCATATCAATTTTATCCATCTATCCCCCCTATTTCTCCTCCCCCAAACCATGCAGTGGGATATTTCCCATATTTGAGTCAAAGGGATCACTTGCATCCTTCCAAAATTGGCCTTTTTGGCCATTTCGGGAGTCTGTTCCCTAATCGGTGCCGATCGGTACTCGGTCGGCACTGATTTTTCAAAGCAGTGCCGATTACATCTCGGTCGATTCCGATTACAAATACAGGGCTAGAATTTAGTTCTGGTTAGACAGAAAAGAATGATAGAGAGTTTTGAGCATCAAGTCTAAGCATTATCTATCAAGTGAAAGTGAATTCTAGTCCCAAATCAATCCCTGAGAGGAGTACCATTACTCTGCTCCTACCACATCGACATCGTGAGCCTCCATCGATCTCTTGGTGACTCTGTTCTTGCATCCAGTAAAGGTGGAGTTTTGTCAATATCCCTACGGCTATTGCAGATCCAGCGGAGATTGACGATCTAGCTTCCATTGTCTCTTTCTCAATCTTCCTGTAATTTTTCCCTAGTTGACGCTTAAGACCATACCAAGTCGACACCGATTCTCTATAGTCGACGCCACCTATCTAACTCGATGCCAATTTTCCTAATTGACATTGATCCGTGAGTGGGCGGGTAAAATAATTTAGGGAACACAAATCTAGCATTGTTTTCACACTTTCCCATTTTCTATTGGTTTATGTCTTTGTTTACATTCTGTTTGTCATTTTTAATCAAAATCTAGACATTTACTTACATCTTTTATCATGTATGCTTCTTTCCTTAATTGAAAACGTGGACTGACATCCGCCGAGGGAGCTTATCGCTTCTGGACCCACTTTTCGGGCAGTCCACCCAAATATCTTTTAATGTTGTATTTTTCTGTCAAGCATCTGTGTCTCATAGGTTTCTTGGATCTACTTTGCAGGATCGCTCGTGTGCACCCGTCTTGTCTACATTGGCTTTCTTTTCCATCTACATATTCGGATCTTGTCTTATCTATCAGGTATTGATTTCATTTGAGTTTTCAGGGTTTTTGTGTTTAGTTTGGTACATTAACTTGGACAAGTAACAAGCACAAAATTATTTATCTACACATACTTGTGTAGACTATACAGCGTTGCATTATGATTTCTTAGCATAATTTTGTATACCTAAGTTTGAGCATAAGAGCATTAGCACACTAAAGGACATCAAATAGTTCATGTCTAAGAGCGTAAGGGAGTATGATGCCCGATTTAAAACCTTATTATCAAATTTGTCTTACGATATTCACCAAATTTAGCGTGCTCAATAGTTTTGAGCATCAAGTCTGATTTTTATTTGTCACCCTTACACACAAAGCCAAAATCACTAGGTATAAATCATCAAAACAAAAATTCCTCCCTTGGCCTTGCCTACTTGGAAGTGATATCCAAGAGGAAGAGCCTACGCAGTACTTGGGCCGTGTTATAAATTCATGGAAATTCTGGTATATATTGGCAAAGCACTCAACTCCGTTATCGCAGTGGTGTGTGAAGTGTGGGGGTAGGCCCCTATATCAAGCCACGTACTAGTCTTTTACTAAAGTGCCTTCGGGACTCCTCACCAAAACATTCCCCAAACCATCCTTATTTTGGCTATTTGAGTAGTTCCTATTCTAAAAAGCCTTCCCTAATATTTTCTTTCTTAAAAGTAGGAAAATTTAAAAGAGATAATCACCTACGCTACTTGAATTTTCTATGCATTAGTTAGGTCAATCTTCTTTTTCTATATTTTTGTTTGTTTATGACAGTCATCACTCGGTTACAATCTAGAAAAATGGCTCAACTGGCCCCTTCTTCCTCCGAGATCACCACTAGTGTGGATGTTTCGGCACCCCTCGGGTCTTCCTCAAGACTGCTATTAGTTGGTTCCCCATCTTGGTCATATAATCCTTTCTATCAGCCTAAAGCAATCCCATCACGTCCAGCTTCCCCCAGTCCTTCAGAAATATCATCTACTTCTGATATAGAGTATGTTCCTCATGGGGATCCTGAATTTCAGGTGCTCCTTGATCGCATTCTGCTAGCCCTTATGGACTATCTAGTACATAAATCTGTTTGAATATCTGGTCAGGGACCACCAATCCAGAAAGTTTACGATTATCCTTGTGAACCATCCTAGGATTTTATAGAACAGTTATCATATTTTGTCTTGTCTCAAACCACGGAAGAGGGTGGTGCACCTGTGCCTCCTTTGTCTCTTCCACCAACAATGTCGACTAGTTCTCAAATAGTCTTGCCTATTCCTAGCACCATAGTTACCTCAACTATTCCACAACCTACTTCTGAGAAGTCCTCTTCTCTAGCTATAATGGGCACATCTACGCACCCACAGATTGTTGTTAATTCTTCTATGCCATCCATTACATCCTAGGGTTAGTACCTCTTTATGAATCAACCCCCTTCTACGAGTCAGTTGGTTCCTACTTCTCGTCCTCCAGTTGGTCTTTCTTCCAATGCTCTAGCGACAGTGACCTTCACCCATCCTCTAGCATCGGCACCCTTAATAACCAATCCGGTAGTCAAAAGCCTCATTCAGACCTTGTTCCCCACCATGTCCAATCAAATTAACACCCATGTTCCTCAATCCATTCTCGATTCAATCGATAAGTGTAGGAGCCCACCAATCATAGGCTCCGTCTTTCATTCAACCACCTTTTTCTCAACCACTTGTCATCTCACAGCCTGTTTATACATAGGCTCCTTCACAACAAATACCTCACCAGGCGTCACCTAGAATGCCTGGTTATTCCTCTTATCATCCTGTTAATCAACAGATGAATCCCCTATTGACGCCTCAACAAAATCCACCATTCACTTCTTATGTAGGACATACCAGTATGCCTCCTCCTCAATCTGACGTGGTCCAAATTATTTTCAAGAAAATCACAGACCTAGAAGCCTCCACCAAAGGGGCTCGTCCTTCATACTCTTTTGAAGAAGTGTGTAATGAACCCATTCATCCATCAGTGGCTTTTAAGCCTTATCCTCCCCAATGGGAACTTCCTAAGTTCTCAAAATTTCATAGTCGGAGGATCCTCAACAGCACCTACGAGCATTCAAACACGCTTGCTACCTGATAGTCTAGGATTAGGAGCTTATGCTCCATACTTTTCCTATGTCTCTAGCAGGGCCTGCTTTAGACTGGTATAATAACATTCCCCAACATTCCTTGTTTTCTTTCTCTCAATTGGCCCAGATGTTTGTTGAAAAATTTTCAATAAACATCGCACATAAGATCTCGATTACAGATCTTTATAACATTCATCAATTCGATGATGAGTCTATTACAAATTTTTCGCTCGTTGGAGAGGGATAATAAACCAATTATCTTTCTCCCTTCCTCAATCTCAACAGATCGAGTTGTTTACTCGATCTTGTGCTAATCATATTTCTTCCACTTTAAGGATCCAAACTTTTCATACATTTGAAGAAGCCTTTACGATGGCACGCAAACTTGAATCCCACGCCATTGAATAAGGAAAGTTAAAAATTCGCTCTAAATCTAAACCAAATTTTTCTTGGTTTACAAAAACAAACCCTTCCGCTTCTAACAAAGACAAGAATCAGGGGTCTACCAATGCTATTGTATTAAAAACATCATGAGCCGACAACACTTCTAATCAAACACCGCAGAGACTCCTCATCTTCTCAAAAAGGACCCTTGTCATCTCGATCTTTTACTTCATTGGGGGAATCATATGCTTCTATCTTGGAAAAAATGTTGGAAGTTCACATGATCAAACTTCCCCCTATTAGAAATTTTGATGAGAACCAAGAACGTCCATTCTGGTATAGGGAAAATGACTTCTGTCATTATCATAGAACCAAAGGCCATGACATTGAACGATGTCATACCTTCAAAAATCTTGTTCAGAAATGCATTGATAAAGGCAAGCTCATTCTAGATAACCCAAATGCTCCCCCAAATCAGGCGCTTGATGTTTTTAAACAACCTTTTCCCAATCATTCCCCAAACAATGATGCTTCAGAGTCTCAAAAACCAAACACTCATACTATCAGCTTCATTTCTACTAAAGAATATTCTTCTAAAACTAAGCCATCTACGAACACATCAACCGAATCAGAACCTCCTTCTACTCCGCTAATCGCTAGGATTCCACCATCTTTAGACAGCCCGTCTTTTAATATTCCCACATTGTTAGAGACAAATTCATCTCCCTCTACCTCTTTATCTGATCTTTCATCCATGCCCAAGACAGTGTCATCCTCATCTGTCTCATCGTCAGATATTCTTTCGATGCTCGAGGCATTTACATCCCTTTGAGTTTCCACTATGAATACATCTACTTTTGTTTCTCCCATTTTTTTGTGACTATGCCATTGGTAAACATACCTATAGTTGTACCAACTTCGCTGAAGCGTCTTCGATTTTGACTCTTCCTGTTTCCTTTCCCACAGTAGTTACACCCACAATTATTGTACCAGAAGTATCTCCCTCGCAAGGAACTGCTCCTTCATCATCCACTTCTTCCATCACCGATACTATTTTTCCTATTAAGGGAAAATCTAAAGAAATAGCACCGCACCTACACTCTCGGTTCCTGAACTTAAACGAGACAACTAAATTCTAATGTTACATCATCAGCACCTCCTCATCTCCTTCCCCCGAAAAGGCTACAATCACCTTATGCGGTTGAAGTTGTCACCATCCCTGAAAAAGGAAAACCCATATTTCGGACTATTAAGACTCTTGGTGCTTTCCCTCAAAAATCTCTCTCTGTACCTCATAAAAGATTGGATTTATCAACTGGGAAGGCGTCTTCTTCTACAATACCATCAGAACCATCATCTTCTTCTTCTACAACACCTTCTTCACTGGTGCCTTGTAAAGTGAATTTACACACTAGAGAGGCATCACCTCTTTTATCAGGACCATCATCTTCATCACCAAAATCCAAGGTACCCTATGTTCCTCCGATCAGACCTATTTTGGGAGCTCCTCCCTCATCTAAATCAGCATTATCTAAATCATCATCTGTTTCGATCATCTTTGTCTACCGATTCTATCTTGAAATTCTTCGCCAACTTATCTAATCTTCATCCATATCCCTTCCTCGATCAAACCGTATAATCCTAAAGAAGTAAAACCTTCCTGATTCAACTATGATTTGATTTTTGCTTACCATCGCACTCCAGGACATGACACCGAGGGACGTAAATCCCTTCAACTGTCAGCGTTAACAGTCTTTTGGAAGAAAGTGATCTTCTGCTGGAAGAAGAGGAGGAACAAGTATCTCCTGTCATCTCAACCACATCCGAGCCTCAACGATCTACTCAGGCCTCTAGTTCTATTAATTTAATGTCGGACGGTCTTCCACCTTCTCAAATCGACACGATTCATATCGCCACTAGAACACAACAATATGATAATCTATCATCATCTACATCTCAGCCACGGGTTGTCATTTCTGTAGCCCTAGGAGGCATTCCTCTTTCCACATCAACCTCGATACCTAGGGTCTCTATTCATGCTTCACCTCTTGCTCGATTCTTGTGTCGGTAGAGAGAGTGTTATGAAACAAATTACCCATGCTCCAGTCAAAATGTCTCTTTTCGACCTCATTTAATCATCTCCACAGCATCGCCAAGCTTTGATTGATAATCTGTGCCGTATCGCAGTGAATTCAGATGAGCCCCGACCTGTTGAGATGATTGTTGGATTGAATAAACCGTCAACCGCCATTTCCTTTGAAGATTTAGAAATTCCTTCCCTTTCTTATAAGGATTTGGAGGCTCCCCTCTTTATCACAGTTTAAATCAACAACACTACGTTAAAACGCACTATGATTGATAGTGGTGCTGCACTCAACATCATTTCCTCACACACATTTGAGCAACTTAAGTTACCAAAGAACGTAGTGTCACCCCCGCCTTTCGCCCTTTGATCATTTAACGATCAGCTGGCAGTTACTCTAGGAACTATGGTCCTACCCATTCGAGTAGGTAAGAAGCTGCTTCACGAACTCTTTTACATTGTTGAAGGTAAATTCCACTACAATATGATCCTCAGATGCTCTTGGATTTGCGTCCCATCAACCCTCCATCGATGCTTAAAATATCAATATGAGGGCAAAATCTATACTCATCCAGGAGATCCTTTTCCTTCTGCACAATGCGACATGACCACAGGGTCTGCCCCTCTAAAGGAGAATGCTTGTTCTCCTGACAAGGATTCATCCTCTTCCATACCTACAACAAAACTACCAGATTTACAAAATCTAGAAGAGACATTGTAGTGTTTCTCACTAGGAGAGCTTCCTCTTCTCTCTTTTGATGCCCATCTCAAACCTAATGAGTATGGTAGACCAGACAAACAACCTGAATATCAGCCAGGTCTCGGTCACATCATCACCATTGGTCTACCCAATCAATAGACTAACTTCATTTACGGTGGTCTTGATACACCTCACTATCACCCGATTCTCCTCCTAGGGCCAAACCCTATTCAGTAGGGTTTGATTGTCTCTGAATCCCACGTTTGTAAAAACTTATTTATATCGATGTGTGTGGAAGGGTTTTGTCTTGGGAAAGTATGAACAGGGTGTGCATGACCTTGCGTCCATTCCAACTCTCAAACCACATCAAAATTTTGGTTTAGGATTTAAACCTCTTTCAAAAGCCACCATCACTATTCTCGATGAGCCTCTTCCCATTGAGGAACCATCTTCTCCCACTAGGTCAAAAGCATCATTTGATGTGGATGACGCCATTTCCATCCTATCTAACTTTTTTTTAGTCAATACCATTTCCTTAGGGCCGCTAACCTATAAAACTAATAACAAATCCACTTCCATACCATTAGTCTTCCCTGAAATAGTTAGAGATGACTCTCCTACTATCAACACTATCCACTGTGTGGATGATGATTCTATCCTCACCTATCTGGGGCAGAGGATTCCTATCTTCCTAAAACCATTCCTTCTGACACGTCTACGCTTCTTAACGAAGCCACTGTCAACCTTAATATAGGGACTTCTAAAGACCCTCGCATCATTAAGGTCGGCCAATCTCTTAATCCACAGGAGTTAGGAGACTTTACCACTTTTCTTTCCAACCATCGTCAAGCCTTCACTTGGTCATATGAGGATATGCCAAGACTCGATCTTGATATCGTGGTCCACAATATCGTTACTCTTCCAGACATCAAACCGGTTAAGAAAAAATTACGTAAAATGCACCCTCGAGTAGCCCTTCTTGTTAAAGAAGAGTTGCAACGTTGCTTTCTGCTAACTTCATCCAACCCATTGATTATCCACAATGGGTTTCAAATGTAGTACCAGTAACCAAAGCTATTGGGAAGATTCAAATTTTACCGACTTCTAGGATCTTAATCTTGCTTGTCCAAAAGATGATTTTCCTCTACCTAATATCATACAACTCGTGGATTTAACGGCAGGTCACGAGATGTTTTCTATTATGGATGGTTTCTCTGGGTATAATCAAATTCTCATCGCACTAGAGGACCAACATAAGACTTCCTTCATAACTCCTTGGGGGAATTTTTGTTATCGTGTCATGCCTTTCAGTCTTAAGAATGCAGGAGAAACCTATCAGCGAGCAATGACCTACATCTTCCATGATCTCTTACACAAAACTATGGAAGAATACGTTGATGATCTCCTCGGTAAATCTAAATGCTTTTGTCAGGGATCATCTTTTCACTCCTGCACCTCTCTTTGAGAGGCTCATTCACTTTTTTCTTTGCCTAAATCCATCTAAGTGCGTGTTTGGCATTCTCACTAGTAAACTCTTAGGCTTTATCATTTCTATTAGGGGTATTGAAGTGGACCCATAAAAATAAAAGCTATCCTTGAGATGCCTCCCCTTCTAACTTAAAGAAACTCTATGGTCTTCAAGGATGCCTTCAATCAGTGCATCGTTTTATCTCACAACTGTCGGACCGTTGTCAACCTTTTCATCATCTCCTCCGTAAGAATGTTCATTTTGAATGGGATGAGCGTTGCCAAAAGGCCTTTGATGATCTCAAATCTTATCTTCTTTCCCCACCTATGCTTACACCTCCATGCGAGGGGGAGCCATTCTATCTTTATATTTCTGTGACTGACCATGCTTTGGGAGCCATGATCTCGCATCGGGACACTAGTGGTAGAGAACAAGCCATCTATTACATCATTCGCACTCTTCATGAGTATGAAACACGTTATTCCAAAGCTGAAAAGTTGTGTTGTGCTCTCTTCTTTGCAACTTCTAAGCTTCATCACTACCTCCTCAATCACAAAACTTACATTGTCACAAGTGTCAATCCACTCAAGACAATGCATGCAAAGCCTTATCACAATGATCGTATCACTTGTTGGCTCATGCTCATGATAGAATTTGATCTCAAGTTTATCCCACAAAAATCTATCAAGGGTTAGGTCATTGCAGATCAATTAGCTGATGCTCCTCTTCCGGACACTCAAGTCCCCTTGCTCAATTCCTAATGAGTATATCCAACAAATTGATTTTGGTCTTTCTCCATTTAAAGTAAAACTCTTCTTTGATGGATCCAAATGCCAGCAAGGGGGAGGTGTAGGTTTTGTTATGATTCCTCCTTGGGGTGCACCTATCCTAGTCACACACAAACTTAACTTTGAGTGTACCAATAATATGGCTGAATATGAAGCTCTTGTTTTAGGTCTTCAAAACACCATTAATCTTGGCACCCACCATATCAACATCTTTGGTGACTCTAAACTCATCGTTAATCAAGTCACGGGTGTCTATCAATGCAAGAATGATATCCTTCAAAAATATCACGATATCGTTCTCTTTCAACTTCAATCTTTTGATAAATTCACTATCTAAGCTATTCCTCACACTACAAACTGATTTGCAGATACAATGGCTTCGTTAGCCTCACTTATTCCACCTTTTACCGAAGACTCATGACTTTATGTGGTTGTGCAGTGATTAGATCAACCATCTCATCTCAGGCAACTGACTTCAATCAATTCCATCACAACCAATACTCAAGATGAGTGGTATCAACACATCATTGATTATCTATCTCATTCAGTGCTTCCTCCATATCTAACTTCCAATGGTAGAAGATATTTTATCCTACGCACTAATCGCTATACTATTCTAGGCGAGAATCCTTTACAAACGTGGTTTTGATGGTATTTTCTTGGTGCCTCAAAACCCCTGAATCATCTAAAGCCATCCAAGAAGTCCATGATGGTATCTATGGTGGAAATTTTAGTGGCTTGGTCGTAGCTAAATGCATCTTACGTTTAGGCTATTATTGGCCTTCTCTTAATCGAGATTGTTGTGAATACACTAAGAAATGTGTCAAGTGTCAACAACATTCCAATCTCACACATATCCCGGTTAGGCTTTACAACTTGCAATAGATTTGTGGCTTTTTTTGCAATGGGCTCTTGATCTCATCGGTCTCATCAATCCCCACTCTTCACAACATCATCATTCTATCATTACTACCACAAAATAATTTACTAAGTGGGTGGAAGCTATTCCTCTTTCATTGACCAAAGCTAAACCCATAGTTGATTTTGTCTATCAACACATCATTTGTCACTTTGGTGTTCCACAAAAACTCATCATAAACAATGGTAAATCTTTCAAAAACGTCAATTTGCAAAACCTCTGTGACGCTTTCAATATCAAACTCAGCTTTTCTTCTCCATACTATCCCCAAGCTAATGGCTAGGTTGAGGCTTCCAATAAAACTTTGCATAATATCCTCACAAAAGTAACTAGTCGAGCTGGTAGGGATTGGCATTTACATATCCCTTTTGCTCTCTAGGCTTATCGGACTAGCATTCGTACTCCTACGGGTGCTACTCCCTTCTCTCTAGTCTATGGGTCAGAGGTTGTTCTTCCTTTGGAAGTCCAGATCCCATCTCTTCATGTTTCTCTCAGAGAATTTGTTTCTGATGAGGACTATCATCAAAATCGTCTAGCACAGCTTGAGTTGCTAGATGAGTGGCGTCTCAATGCTCTTGAGCATCATCAAGTCTATCTTGAGCATGTCAAATGTGCTTATAACAAGCACTTGCAACACCGTGACTTCAAAGTTGGTGATCTTATTCTTAAAGAAAACCAAAATTTTATTATGCTAGAAAGGAGTCAGCGTGATAAATTCAATCCTAACTGGATGGGTCCATACGTAGTCACTCATAAATATGGGTCTAGGGCTTATCGTTTGTCTTCCATGGATGGTGTACCTGAAATGGAACCTCTTAATGCCTTGCATCTAAGGCCCTTCTACTGTTAAAATCTATCTTACATGATCTTAGTCGCAAAATAGATCTTTCATCCATCTAATAACCAGTCATATATTTTCATAGTGATTCGAACTATGTGGTTCTCCACGTTATGTATTTTCTACCTTAAATATGAGTATCACGGCTCTACTCATGGCATTTTTCTTATGGATATGTTCCTCCTCCTAGTAGGGACACCTTAATCACTTCTTCATCTGTCCCAAGTATCTATCTTAATTGAATCTACTTGGGGCATGAGTACGTGCTTTTTATACGTTTTCTTCCCCTCTATCTGATCTATCTGGTCTACACTCAGCTTCTTTCAAAAAATCTCCAAAAGCTCCAAAAAAAAGGTGTTATCCTAAAAATTCCCAAAAGATAGACTGATCCCTCGAAGGACAGATATCTATGCATTATCAAATGAATCAAAATATATAGACCATGCCCTTGAAGGATGGTTACATTCAAAATAAAGACCGTTCCCTTGAAGTACGGTTATTTGTTTAATTCTTAGCATCATTAAAAGACTTCCCGTATCGATAAGTCTGTCTATATCTAGCAAACTTCCCGCATTGATCAGTTTGCTCTTCTATCAAAACAAAAATCATGAAGCTGAGACATAAAACCTTTTTTTCGATCATATGGAGAACCCTATTTTCCCAATGTGAGCATGTATTCTGTCCTTTGTAAATTTTGACAAGATAAATACTTACTTCTCCTTCCATTTACCTTCTAGATCTAGTTTGCGACTAGCTAGTGTCAGGTTTATTTTAACCTCATATATGGCCTTGTATGCATGGTCTTTTGGTTTCCTATCAAAGTCTCTATTTATGGTCGGTTAGGGGCCTAGCTTATCATTCTTTTTCTTATCTAGGTGTATTGCCTTTATTTCTAATCAAGGTCATTTCATTACGTCCTTTTCTCTCACAGAGAGCATTTCCCATTATTATTTGTTATTCATCCAATTAAATTGACATTTAACATGTTAATTTAGTCAAAATCTATCATCTATCTATATTCATCTTATCTACTTTGTCCAAAAAAACATATCAAAGCATGTATTGCAAACACATGTGAATCTATCTGTCTATTTTCATCACAATTAAATTAACATCTTAAACATATCAAATCTATCAATCACATCTATCCATCTATCCATCAATCATCTAAAAACGTGTACATCCAAGTTACACTACATCTATCTATATCTATTTTTCATCAAAATTAAATCCACATATCAATCACATCAAATCACATCACATCTATCTATCCTCTATGTCTATGTCCATCAAATCACATCTATTTGTCCTCTATCAGCATATGTCTATATCCATCACAATTACGCTACATCTATCCATATCTATTAAAATTAAATGCATGAGTACAATCATATGACACAGAAAATGATGAATCTATATATATATATATATATATATATATATATATATATATATATATATATATATATACATGAGTGTCTGTACAACAAAGAATGGATGGCTTTCAATCAAGCCATCTATATCATACATCAAAAATGCCTTCAAATCGAGGCTACATCAATATATCGATACAAAAATATAACATATCTATATCATGAAATCCGATAGGTGGAAGATGCTATCTCCTCCACCCTCCTCTGGTCCAGGCTATCTCTCCTGGCCACTACCTATTGAGCTAGAAGCACTGCTTGTTAGGGCTGCTTGCCACCTCGGTCTCTCCCGAGTGCTCCCTCCCTCTGATGCACCACTAGCTGCAACTGTCGCTGATCTCCTCCTCGCACCGTAACGAGGCACATCAGGGGCATGTTGTGCCAGGGCGTCCTCGTAGTATCTCACCTCGGCAAGGAGAGACTGATAAGTACTCAGGCTCACCGTACCAGGTGCTCATAATGGTGTTGCTAGTGCTACTAGTGGTGGCCCTCCTACGGTCGTACCATGTGACCCGAGAATCGACATAGTGTATGTATCACCATATTTGGCCCTGAGGACCTCTCTATGCTGATAGTAGTGATCCCTCTGCTGGATCATTGTATCTCACTTCTGATGAGCTGTGTCTCTCTCTAATATCAGTGCATCCCTCTCCTTCATCAGAGCTCTAATCTCCTCAAGGGAAATCTGGTGTGTCTACGTCAGGGTAGCATGCTCTCCCTCCAACCTCTCCAACACTGCATCTATGTCCTCCTCATCAACATCTATGGATGCTGGCAGGTGTCGTGGTAGCTCTATAGAATACCATGCCACATAGTCGTCATCTACTCTAGCATCATCATCACATGCGTCATGGGAAGGTGGGGCCTCCCTTAATGGATCTGTCGGGATCAAAATCGGTAGATCAGTCTCTCTGTTATCTCACCTGTATGGCCTGTAGGTGGTCAGAACTATCTGTACTAAGCCAAACTACCTCAATACCCATATAAACGGGATGCACTCCCACATATCCAGCCTACGGCCCCTAACCACCCTGCTCTGTCTCAACCCCACCAGGTGAGCCTCCTGACCGGCCCATGTCGGGTAGACCCGATATGGTCTCCAAATGACCTACTCTAGTGTCAGCATCCTGAAACGCTCAACATACCACTCCATAGATCTCCCTGTATCTCCTAGGGCCATGTCGGCCCGCCATCGCTGGAATCCATAATCGAGGGCCCTGCTGCTACTAGCATCCATGGAAGCCTGGATGGCCTGATCACTGCTATGTGCTCATATGCCCAGTAATGGAGCACAAAGCTAACATCAATACCTATCCACCTACTGGTGGTGTACATCCATAACTCATAGTATATCTGAGCTATCAGGGCATCGGTAAATGTGAACACCTGTCTGAACTATAGGATGTCACACACACAGTCTAGTAACAACAAGGGAAATCTCCCACCTCCTGAATCTGGTAGAGAAAAATAGGAGATCACCATCTGAATCAGTGCTATCCATCTACTCCTGACATCACCCTGTCTATAATGTGAGGCTATCCTCACCACCCCAGACACTATCTCTGAATCATCTACCCTGTCTCCATACAATCGTCCTAGGGCCCTCTGCTGCTGCTCTCATGGAGTAATCTCAATCGGGTCCCCGGTGATCGGCAGCCTCAGGATCCTATATATATCCTCGTGGGTGATGGTCATCTCACCCGTCTGCTATAAATTACAAGAATAGCTATCCCATCGTCATACTAGTGCTCGCATCAACTCTACATCTCGCGGCACCCATCGGTAGTACCGGAAGCCCCTGAGCCTAGCTAGCTCTAGGTGACACCAATCCGCATCAGTCACATCAAGGAGAATGGTCTCTAGAAGCTTGGGAATAGCATCCTGCATATGTAAATCCTCTCGTGCCTGCATCACACGACACCATGAACAGTGTTAGCTACTTACTTATCCACATCCAAATATCACAAAAAAATACATTCTATCAATTTCTTAAATCTAAACATTGCAATCGGCGTCGATTGAGTCAAATTGATGTCGATCTAATTTAGTCGACGACGATTATAACCAATCGATGCTGATCTAACTAAATCATCGTCGATTATAACCAATCGATGCCAATCTAACTAAATTGGCATCGATTTTAACAATCGACACCGATTGCAAGGCCAAACACCCCACAATGCTCTGGCCTCTCATTTATCTAGTTTTTTCTTAAAAAAATTGGCATCCTAATATGCTATTTCATGATAAAACTATATAGGAAAGTTTGGGTAGATCCACTTACCCCCGGTCGTGTCCTCTTCCCTTCACTACTACTCCCAGAGGCTTCCATGGTGCTCAAAACCAATTTTTGACTCTCTCTAAATCAATCATCATGGTCTAAATAAATCATTCACGTTTTCCTTTTGCATATTTATATGGGCTCGGTATGGTCAGTGCCGATTTGTGTGGTCGGTGCCAATTTTTATGGTCGGCGCCGATTAATCTGGATCGACGCCGATTTAGGCCTATTGTTGCCGATTGGTTGCACTTTTGCTTCTTCACCTCGCTTTCTTCCATCTCCTAATCTTCTTGCCATAGTGTTGATGCTTGGCTTATTTATCTGGTCATTATTGTGCCCTGAGTGTTGCCTTTTGGCACATACTTTCGATATTCTCACCCATTTCAAGTTTGTTCCCTGTACATGGGGCACTCACATTTTTGGCAGCTTAAAGATAACGGGTCTGTAGGCACTAACGTCGTCTACTTCACAGACCGTCTAGTTGTCCCTACCAATGTGTCTCTCTTTAGGTGCTACTATTTTGCAGCCCTCCTTACACTCACGGGTCTATAGGTACTAACATCATCTCATGCGAAGACCATCTAGTCTACCCTACCAATGTGAGTTCCTTAGGTTGCTGCCTTTTTATTATTTTTGTGCGTCATTAATGATCAGATCTACTCCAAGCATCTAGCTGGGGCATCCTGCGTTTTCATCTACCTTTTTCAAACTTGGGATCAGTTGCTCTTTGGGGCCCATCCCATCCCTAGTTTGAGGGGGATCACATCATTACTTTTTCTTCCTTTCTTCCAACTCCTTGTTTTTGTCTCGCAACTTTGCTTATCGCAAGTTACTTGACAAAAAGGGGCAAAATGTAGACACCTAAAATTGGTTACCCAATTTAGTGTCCCCGCATGCATTTGCCTTCTCGGGTAACCTGGGGCATGTTTATATCACCACTTCTCCCTTAGGGTATTATTTAATATTTGATTTAAACATCTATCCTAAGTTTATTTCACCCCATTATGTTTTACCCATAGATAATTAAATATTAACTATTTAATTACACTTTTTACATATATCTTAACCACTTATCTACCCCATATCAATTCCTAACCTCCCATATCAATTTTATCCATCTATCCCCCCTATTTCTCCTCCCCCCAAACCATGTAGTGGGATATTTCCCATATTTGAGTCGGAGGGATCACTTACATCCTTCCAAAATCAGCCTTTTTGGCCATTTTGGGAGTCTGTTCCTGATCGGCGCCGACCGGTACTCGGTCGACGCTGATTTTTTTGGAGTGGCACCGATTACATCTCGGTCAGCACTGATTACAAATACAGGGCCAGAATTTAGTTCTGGTTAGACAGAAAGAATGACAGAGAGTTTTGAGCATCAAGTCTGAGCATTATCTATCAAGTGAAAGTGAATTCTGTCCAAATCAATCCCTGAGAGGAGTACCGTTACTCTGCTCCTACCACATCAACATCGTGAGCCTCCATCAATCTCTTGGTGACTCTGTTCCTGCATCCAGTAAAGGTGGAGCTTTGTCAGTATCCCTATGGCTCTTGCAGATCCAGCAGAGATCGATGATCTAGCTTCCATTGTCTATTTCTCAATCTTCCTACAATTTTCCCCTAGTCAACGCCGACCATACCCAGTCGACACCGATTCTCTCTAGTCGACGCCAACCTATCTCAGTCGATGCCAATTTTCCTAATTGACATCGATCTGCCAGCGGATAGGTAAAATAATTCAGGGAACACAAATCTAGCATTGTTTTCACACTTTCCCATTTTCTATTGGTTTTTGTCTGATTGTTTACATTATGTTTGTCATTTTTAATCAAAATCTATACATTTACTTACATATTTTATCATGCATTCTTCTTTCCTTAATTGAAAATGTGGACTGACATCCGCTGAGGGAGCTTATCATTTCCTGGACCTACTTTTCGGGCAGTCTACCCAAATATCTTTTAACGTTGTCTTTTTATATCAAGCATCTGTGTCTTATAGGTTTCTTGGATCTACTTTGTAGGATCGCTCGTGTGCACCCGTATTGTCTACATTGGATTTCTTTTCCATCTATATATTTGGATCTTGTCTTATCTATCGCTTATTGATTTCATTTGATTTTTTCAAGGTTTTGGTGTTTAGTTTGGTACATTAACTTGGACAAGTAACAAGCACAAAATTTTTGATCTACGCATACTTGTGTAGACTATATACGCTTACATTATGATTTCTTAGCATAATTTTGTATACCTAAGTTTGAGCATAAGAGCATTAGCACACTAAAGGACATCAAACAGTTCATGTCTAAGAGCGTAAGGGAGTATGATGCCCGATTTAAAACCTTATTATCAAAGTTTTCTTACGATATTCACCAAATTTAGCGTGCTCAATAGTTTTTAGAGGTTTGATCACACCTTTTAAAAGGGTTATCTCATAAAATACTTAAATAGGCCCATGTGAGGTGCTTGAGGAAGCTTTTCATGCTAAGTCAATTAGGAGCGTAGACACTAGAGTTAGCCCTTTTTTGAAGCTCAAATTACATTGATGGTAAATCGGTTAGAGAAATTTTCAGCTAATTCAACTCATGAGATGTGTAGTGGTATTTGGTGAATAGATTGTGAGGTAGAAGGACATACCAAGGATAGTTTCCCTTGCAAAATAGTGTGCACCATGTTTTTGTATGTGAGATCTGTCACTTAGATAATTATTCAAGTAGGTTCTCATTGTTGCAATGCATGATAAGAAATAATGTGTCTTGTTACTACAATATTTGTAGGTCTACCACTCATGATATAGAAAATTATGGGTTTATTGATCAGATTCATGATGTTATTGATACTTTGGTGTACGTCAGGACCATTTTTGTAATATTCCAAGGAGAAAGGTAAGCATTATGATAATTATAATGAAGGGCACTCTGATGGAAGTGGTAGAGGTAGAGGTCACGGATACCATAGAGGATTCAGATTTTGAGGTCATGGTAGTGGACGGAGTGATTTCCCTTGTGGGACATGTTACACATGTGGATCACATTATCAATATAAGCGTGACTTCCCTCAGAATGTTATTTTCTCCTTTTACAGAAAGAACCACAATTATGAAGAATTCTTGGACTTGTATGAGCACTCTGAATTTGAATATCTCAAATTATGAAGATATTGTTGTCTTTTTAAGTACTAGTGTTGCACTCGAGGGGATGAAGAACCTAGAAAAGAAATAGCTTTCCATACACATTGTGCCATACATGTTTATTAGTGGAGACTTATACAAATTAGGTCTAGATGAATTTTTGGTTCAGTGTGTACTTGAGCATGAGCATGAAGCTATTATGGAGGAATCTCGTGGTGGGAAATTAGATGGACATTATGTAGGAGATACTACCACACATAATATTTTATTGGTTGGCCTATGGTGGGAAACACTATATAGGGATTATAAAGAATATTGTAAGGCATGTGACATTTGTCAATGCCTTGGAAATCTGGGTATAGAAATGAAATTCCTTGAGACCTATTACTAGTGCAAAACCTTTTAACAAGTGGGAAATTGATTTTATGGGTCCTATTTCCCCACCTGAGCGCAGGACTGGATCACACTACATTATAACTTGTATAGATTATCTTACAAGGTGGGTAGAAACAGTAGCATACAAAGGATTACATGGCGGTAAGTTTTTTTGTAGGAGAACATTATCAACGGTATGGATGCCCATTGAATTTGACAAGTTATAGGGGTACTCATTTCCTTAATGAGAAAATCATGATGTTATTGGAAGAATTTATGGTGACACACTATAAGAAAAACCTTATCACCCACAAGCAAATGGAACTACCGATGGTTTCAAAAAGATATTGTGAGATACATTGTCTAAAATTTGTGCTTTTGAAGGAAGGACTGGATGATAAAGTCTTTGTTATACTTTAGGCATATAGGATGACATCTAAGAGATTAAGAAAATCCACACCCTTTCAGTTGGTGTTTGGCATGGAGGTTATTTTTCCCATAGAATTCATGTTACCTTCTTTGTGTATTGTGCACACAGGAGGTTTGGCTAATGAGAAAGAACTTGAAGAACGTATTGATAAACTAATGCAATTGGATGAGAGGCATGTTATAACACAATGGATTCCAAAGATAGAAAAGGATAGGAAGACGGCATGGCATGATAGGAATATTAAGGATAAGAAGCTTGAAGTTGGACAAATGGTTCTTCTATATGATTCCAAGTTTTTGCACCATCCTGGGAAGTTGAAGGTGCATTGGTTGGGACCATATATTGTGACTTACATACTTGATTCAAGTGCTTTCTAGTTACAGGCACTAGATGGGACATGGTTTCCTGATTATTTCAATGGGAGTAGGCTAAATCCCTACTATAAATAAGTCTTCTTGGTGTTTGTAATAAGGTAGTATTTCCAGTTAGCTTAGATTTCCTTAATGCATTTTATTTATATGTGTTTCCTTTCATCATTGTTATTCTTTGTCAATTTAGTTCATTGTTTTGTGTAATAAGTGCACTTGTGCACTAGGAGCTAACTACTATCTAATTACATTCATGTGCGAGATGACCACACATACCTTTAGTATGGGGTAGGTCAAGTAACAAAAAGGAAACAAGATCGCACAATAGGATTCCTAACTACCATAGGGACGCATGTAGCAATGTTGTTAATGGTTATTACAAAATGATGTGTCATAAGGAAGATGGTGATAATAAGGATGATGCCAAAGGAAAATTCCATGTACAAGAATGAATGCATAGGGAAACATGAGGTAGGCAACGGCAAGGAGAACTACTTAGAATAGGATGCAGTGGTTGATGTACTTTAGCATTGAGAGCACGCATAAGGAGGTCTGGGATCGGTGTAGTTTTACTTTCCGTAAGGTTGTAGAGATTACACGTGGAGGAAACATGCTTGGAAAATAAGGAAAATATGAATTTATCATGGAAGTACAAAGTGGTAGGTGGTTTTGTAATTAATATGGTAAAAATACAAAAACTATAAATAAGGGGTCTTGGTAAATAATTTTTACCTTGTGAAAAATTATGAGCGAGCTTGTGTGAACTAGGACATCATTGAGAGTATTCGTGAAATATCGATTGCGAAGGTAAAGATTTGAGAACCATATTTTGAAGAGGAATGTGTTTGTGTGTAGAGTGAGTTTTTGAAATAATTTTTACAGGTTTGAAAGGTGTAGTGTAAATAAAGGAAGGTTTTCTAGTTAGGGTTTTGAAAACTAGAGCATGGCTTGTAGAATTTGCATAGGAAAGTTACGGTTAAAGGTTTGAGGCATCGAGTAAACCAAAGCACAAGGTAAAACTAATAAGTACCTAACCAAGAGTGGAACCAAGGAGGGCAGCAACCATTTCACCCAGGAAAAGGGGTAAGGGAAAAGAAGAACCGAGTGCAATAGCAAATTTCAATGAGGAGTGGTATTTAGAGATGCAATACCCAGATAGGGTATTGATGGGGATGGAGTAGGTGTATGACGTAAGGAAAAATAGTTATAATTTATTATAACCAATGAACCAATCAGACTAAGAAGGACATGACTTTGGAACTAGTTCGACATACAAGAAAGAGGATGTTTGATGATAAACCAGTATATGATGACTCAGTGTAGAGGAATTTGGAGAAGGCCATATTATTACAACCGTATGAACTACCATTTTTGGAAATCCTATGAGATTATACTAGTGGTTGATGTCGTGCATACATGTATATTGTTTTTACTTCGCTCAAAGGAGAATGTGCATCACCCCATAGTTAATCTCAAAATTCACTGGAATCATCTGTACTTGGGAGTCATTTTATCACGACTTAGGGGATAATGAGGATGTCAAATAAAGAGCTTAGGAATATGAGTATAAGAAAGGCATGCATGCCTTTGATATCTCAAATATCAGTAATCCGGTGATGAAGATGGTTATGCACCTGCTTACCAAATTAAGTGGACAGGAAAGGTGGACCCAAGTTAATAAGAGGTGGTTGAATGTATGTAGGAAGATAGTTAAGGGGACCATCTACAACATCTCGCCTTCATTGCAAAGTATATAATTGATGTCGTGTGAGATGGAGACAAGATAATGTATGGAAATATCTTTCTCTTGATCATATTTTCTAAGATTGGGGTGCCCGATGGGCCAAACAATAACATATGGGAGTACCCTAAAGAATACCCCTCCCCTGCTAAGAGATTTTCGGTTATAATTGTGATAATGTGACACTTCCATTAAAGGCACACCTAGATAAATGGTAAAAGCAAATGTGTGATGCCTTCAGCACCAAGTGGAGGATCCCAAAGAAACTTTCAGCCCTAGTAAAAGATGAGGCTAAATTTGTAGTTTACCAACAATTTTGCATTGGCAAGTTCACTCTAACTGATGTCACCAAGATCCCATGGTGAAAATTATCATTTTCCTTTATAGAACAGTTATTCCAAAGTGTGGTTAATATGTTCAAAGAGGCAAAGAAATTGAGATTTTATCTAAGTACTATAGATCAAGATCATTGTGAGTTGTGTCAATCAGTTGTATACCCAAAGAAGCACACATATGTTGAAATGTATATCTTATATGACATACAGATGATCAAGCCTATTACAATACTGATTGTTGGGGCCACTACAACAAGGGTGTATATTTATCTATGGCCAAAGTTTGAACAAGGTACATATTTAGAGGATGATGTAAGTATACCTAAGGACCCTTCAGGGAGGAATAAGGTAGATACAAAGAAGAAAGATAGAGAAAATACTCCTACAACAAGCAGGGTGCCGAGCGCACATGAAGATTAGGCCATAGGGAAAAAGGAAACACATGCAAGTATGAGTACTTATACTCAAAGGAAGAGGTCCCCAGTCAAATAAAAGTCTCCAGTGAAGAATAAACAAAGGGTAGTTTGGAATTTTACTCTAAAGAAATAGAGATCTTAAAGTGTGAAGAGACAGAGGGGTAAGAGGATTAACAAGATCCCGAGAAGAACCCCCCTATGTATAATGTGCACAAGTCTGATGAGGAGTAGAGCATGCCTTCAGAGGAGGTTAGATAAGTAGAATTGGATTTAGAAGATGTTGGAAAAATTTGCAAGATATTATATGCGTCTCGACCCGTATATAGAGACTGTTGTGGGAACAAGAATTCGCAAGAATTATACGGACCTTGGTCAATCGGAAGTTGAGTGCAACGCTAAATAGGAAGAATAAAGAGAAAGGTGGGATCCTAGGAGGAGAAATAAGTTTGGTGATATTTTTCCCAAAGGGTACATACCCAAGTGGAAAACATGCATACATTCCTCAAGGACCTATTATGACCTATGATGCAGATCCCAACAAAGTATTACATGCCCATTAGCAGAGTACAAGACTAATAGGCCAACTTTTTGTTGGTCATATTTTGATAAGGAAGGTGTATTTCCATGCATGAGAAATATGTTGTCTTAGGAATTTGAGTCCCATGTTGATGAACCTGAGTTTGAAGACAATATAGGGGCATTGTTGGATATGTGCACTTCACCAAGTTAAAGGAGATGGATCCAGTAGTGGATTCTCAATAATTAATTGATGAACATGTGTGTAATGCACTTGAATAAGGTATCAATGGAAGTGGAGGAAATATTATTTGGGAGGAATAATATAATAAAAGCATTGGAAAAGGAGTTAGAAGAGAATAATAAGGATATTATCAAGAGGGATAGGGAGATAAAGGGAAAAGAACAGATTATTACACGCTTAAAAGTTGAGTGCGGGAGGAAAAGGGGAAGTTTCGCAAGTCATATAAGAAGGAAGATTTGATAGCAGATTCTATCATACTAGCACGCCTATAGTTAACCCCTCGCAAATATGTATGGTATGGCCCTCTCCGTTGTTTGGATTATTTAATGCACATAATCATGATGCGAAAGCAACCCTTGACACTAGAGTCTGCATGGAAGAAGCTATGGCACGACAAAAATAATAAGATAAGTAATAGATTAAGTTAACCAAAACTCAGTATACTGAGATTCTTACATTAGTTAAGACCACGTCTCATATGTAAGAAGTTATCCGACAACTTTGAAGACAAGAATCAGGGGGCAAGCATTTTGGTTTCCACTCATGAGGGTGATTTAAAAGAGTTCCAAACCAAGAACAAATAAAATCGGGCAAAACAAGATAGGATCCTTACAGAGGTCAAGAAGAATAATGACATTATTAATGTATTAAGTACCTCTATAAATAATAATCTCAAGGAATTATATCCCGGGAAACATGTAGAATGGATGCGCTAACAGACCTTGGTAAATAGTTAGAAATTTTGGTTAACACATTCAAAGCCAAGGGTGAAGAGCTAACATTTGAATAAGTCAATACAATGATGAGGGTCTATTCAAATAAGTGTAGAGTGAGGTGGAGGGATGGAATTTAATTGAAGCATCATTAAATAAGGATTTTCCCATCCTCCTTACACAATGACAAAATTCTTTTATTCTTTGGTGATGATAGACATTCTTTTATTCTTCATGGTTGCAAGATTCTTTATTCTTTATTCATGGAGAGATTAATCAGATTACCCATTTCTAGGGGTGGAAATGAAGAAAGTGTGGGGTAATGTTGAGCATGGAAAATGAGTAATTCCCTGAGAATAGAGGTTAGAACATGTAAGAGGCATTATAGAAGAAAGGCACATGAGGACGCGCGTGTAAGGAGAATAGGGTTTACGTGCTTTAGTTGGAATGTGTTGGTTTGAAAATCTGTCGAATGGACATATCTATGGATAAACGAGCCAATAGTGTGCAGGGCATAGCCCCTCTTTGAGTCAGCAAATCAAAACTAGTTTATGTTATTCTACCAAAGCAGAATCTTGTGCAAGTCTCACAATATTCTCGCCTTCAGGGGTTGGGATCTCATCCCAATAGAGTAGTTCCGACGAAGAACAGAAAGGAATGAAGGAAAGAAGGGAAGGAAGATGGATCTGAAGGGAGAAAAGAAATGAATTCCAAAGTAGAAAGGTCAAATGGTTTATGTTTTGGGATTGGTAGTTACTTGCATAAACGAATAAAGCAATACTGATGAGCAAATGAAAAAAAAGTAGATATAAATATAACAAAACAAACACACAAATCTAACATAAGAAAGGTCTGATACATAACACAGGTATTCAGCACAAAGTCTCAATATTTGTATTAGTATTTTCTTCTGTTACAAGAAAGCTCAAAGTCTTTCTCTCCTCACTTCTATTTTTCATCTGAAAAATGTCCACCACCGAATACAACAAGTATTCAAGTATTTATAGAAGAAGGAGAAGAAAGAAGGCAAAAAGGAACCAACCACCTAATTACAAAATATCTTACAAAAGATTCCAAAGTCATTTGTTGACTTTTGACAACTTTGGTGGATGACATCATCTCATGATGCAACATGGATGATGTCATCATTTGTGTCAACATACTTTGGATAATTACAAGGAGAAAGTCGGGAAGAAAGAAACTATTCATCGTCATCCCATGGCTGGAAGGGGGTATCCTGCTTTTGCTGCTACTCGGAGACGAGATGTGGAACTGGGCATGGTACTCCATGAACTTGTTGATCATGGGTTGAAGTTGATCCTGGGAAGGATCCTTTTGTCGATCACTAATAGCTTCGTAAGTCTCCTACTCGTCTGTGAGCTTTTCTGGGAGTTTGGAATAATCATTTTCTACCTCTATCAGGTGAAGTCACGACAAGCCAGCAGATTGTTGATGGATTCGGCGTCAAAAGTGACCTCTAGTCCCAGCCCCTGTGAAATGATCTCCTTGAAGATCCGAATAGTTTCATCAACCTTTCTTAAGGTGAAAGGAGTGAGTAAGCCTCAGTGACATTCTCAGGATAATCTGCTCCATTTGATGCATTGCATCCAGGGCTTCCTCCTTTATCTTATCAATCTTCTCCAGAAAAACTCCAGCTGATCAACCCGATAATCCAAAGTAGAGAGGATTTTGTTGAGGGCTCTGGGGTGACCAAGGACGCCAAACTTGACCAGATCTTTGACTGAACAGTCGAACATTTTCTGAAAGGTCTCATGCTGCATCTTGGCGTGGTCCAGCTCTTCGGAGATGGGTCCTGCTATCGCCTGGAGCTCTTTGTTCACCTGATTGATATTCTGATACAAACTGGTGAACTTGGTGATTACTCCCTCACTTTCCTTGAGGATTTGGCTCCTCCAGGTGGAAACTACCATACCCTGCTCACTGATTTTAGCATACTCATTAATCTTATCCTGGCTCAGAGGCTCAGGAGTTTCGGCATAGTTGTAGGAGGTGCACTGCCCATTTTCTGCAAGGCATGGAGAAGATGTTTATTTTGCTCCTTTAATAGCCTTTTCTCTTCCTTTGCTTCCTGGAGCTTCTTGCAAAGGGCGTCAACTGCAGATAGGGCCTCTCCTTGAAGGCTTTCTGAAGATGTCCCCATTGTGACTTGGGTCACTGTGTAATCTGTCGAAGACAGATCCTTTTTATCCTTTAAAGGATTGGGGTATGCTATCTCCATTACTCTCTCCCCTGACACACTCTGAGAGAAGTGGGTTAAAGGCTTTTGCTTCTTGGTCCCCTTTGATGGGATGATGGAGAAGTCCATCGGTGCGATGGGAACTTTCCTCTTTTGTTGACTCAGGTGCTGGGAGATCCATGCTGGACTTATGGGAGAAGGACCAGAAATAGAAAAGGGAGCAGCTGCAGTAGTAGAAGGAAAATGCGTGGAGACACTTGGAGGTGGCATTGAGAGGGAAGCCAAGAAAGTGCTCACGGGAGGAAGGGATACTGTAGGGGAGGTAGACATGGGAATGGAAGGGAGCTGAGAGATGAGGGAAGAAATGGTGGGGGACAGCTCCGTGAGAGAAGAGAAGATGGATGATGAGGAAGGGGGAACAGCAGAAGATGGAGGAGAGGACACGACCAAAGGAATGGTCACTTGGGTCACCTAAGGAGGGGAAGGAGGAGAGGGAGAAGGGATAGAAGGGACCTCAATGGTTACAGTAGTGGCAACATCCTGAGTGGATGTGCCTATCGAACATCTTCCGTTGCTTCTTTCTCCAGGCTTTCCAGGATTACAACCCATTCTTGTGAAGCGAAGGAGGACTTTCAGGAGCTTCCTCTTGGGTGGAGCTTGACTCACCCTCTTTGTCTTTCCCTTTGCTCTTTGGCATTTTTTTGGCTGGAAGGTGCGTTGCCCAATGGAGAAGTGGTGAAATCAACTCTGAGGTAAATGAGGCCATTCATTCTACACCAGTGCTCTGTTCTTCGCAGAGTTTCTTTGACCCTTTCCTCTATTGTCTGAGGCACCTTGGTTCTATCAATTACAGTGAAAGGCCAGTCGTCCCCACTGTGTCAAGATATACTTGATCAACTTCTTGATCAGTAGTTTGATAACCTTTCGGGACGATGGCCATGCCGTACTGGATGATTTCAGCTAAGGCCAAGCGGGAATGGTCTTTCCTCCTGAGCTCAACCTCGTGATATAGGTCGATATAAATATCCTCGATCTGTGGAATGTGGATCGGATCGAGTTTGGCTCTGGGTAGGCAATTCCTTGGGTCGAAAGTGGGCCTTTCCGGGAAGTTGTGCTTTAGATTTAGCAGCTCCAATTCTGCAAACATATCCCGTGCTTTGTGGTGAGAGAGACAAGTATACCTGCCCACTATGAGGGGGAAAGGAGTTCCACCCTTCTTTCTCTTTAGGAACTTCTCATGGTAGGTTATAAGTGTCTTGACAGCTCCAACAGGATCAACTTGGGGCTGGCGTATCTCGGCAATTTGGTTGGTTCCCCCAAGAAGTTGGCTGCCCTTAGATAGGTAAAGGTGGGGAATTGTGTGAACAAGGCTCCCCATTTCTCTGTAGCTGCAACAATGCTCTTGGTCGTACGACCATGAGTCATGTTTGGCCTTAAAAGGCAGACGATGCCGTAGAAGAAGGCATCGTTGATCTTTGTAAACTGAGGGATACTATTTTCTAGCTTGAGTTCTGGATAGTATTCATATATTTTGACTTGGGGCCAAACCCCGCACCACATTAGCACTTGGATAATCTCTTTCTGAGGCTGCAGCATAAACTATGTAGGAGTTCATGTAGAACCTCCCGTTGTGGTGAGTTGTTGGAGCTGCTCGGATATAGTGTTGCTTATGATCTCCACCCACTCGAAGCGTTGATCTGGCACATTCTTGTTCATTGTTTCCAAGTATCTCAGCATCCATTTATGAAAGTAGTGGGCATCAAGAAGCCCAAATACTCTACTCAGAACATGATTGTATCACTTAGTTCCTTAGAAAATTCACTGTGATGAATGATCTGTGGCCATCTGGTCACCACCTTCTTGTTTTTCAGGTATACCTCATTCATCAACTGCATACACTGATCCTCATTATCCTCCCAAGCCTTGGTGCAGTCTTCTTGGCTTACGGCCACAAAGTGACGGTGGTGAGGAATGCCAAGCATAATTTCAAAGTGCCGGGTAGTGAGGTTGATCATGACCTCACCCTTCTCATTCAGGACACACCTGGTGTCTTTGTTGTAGCAGCGGGCCACTACCATCATGAATTCGTTATTTACTGCACTGACTGGGATTCCTCCAGCAAAATGCAGGCCACTGCCTACCAGTTTGTCCATCCAGGGACTTCCTGTGACCCTCCGGGTTCTGGCCCAGAAATCCTCCATATCAATGTGCCCGAGCTCTGAGTCTCTTATATCCAGGTCACACTCTGCCTGGGATTCGGGCATCCTGACCCTCTGATATTTGTACTTCATCTCTTCTTCTGTAAGTTTGGCTTTGCCCTTGGACTTGGTTGGTCTCTTACTTGATGTTGACATATGTAGTTCTGAACTCAGTTGCTGATCTGCAAGAAGAAGAAGTGAAACCCAATGCAGGAAAGTCATATTAGCTATTTGATCTTCCATTAAAGCGTTGACAAAAGGAAGAGTTAGCAATTTTAAGGCCTCAGGGCGCAGGGCACATGAACACTGCAGGCTGCAAGGTTAAATAGTATGGTGCACAGAGAAGGGGTGCTGCAAGGGATAAATCAGCGCCAAAGGGTGCAGGTGCATGGAAACTGCAGATGACATTTTTGTTGTTGCAAGCGGAAGTGCGCCTGCGCCATATACATGCATTTTATAACAGGCGCTGATATTCTTCATGTTACACAGGAACAGGATGCGCCAGTGGCGCATATAATCTTTATGTTACATGTAACTTTGGTGCGCCAAAGGGCGCGTATATGGCTTGTGTGACATATGCATTATGTGCGCAAAAGGAAACTCGGTGCGGCGCAGAGAGGGATTGCATAACATTATGTTGCTGTAATAAGGGATGCACCTGCGCTGTTAACAGTTTATACTTGGCGCATCTAAAGTTGATGTTGCATGGATGCAGGGTGTGCCAATGGTGCAAGGTTTTGTAATGTTGCACATGAGTTTGGTGCGCCAAGAGGGCGCAGGGAAAGCGGGTGTTGCAAGTGAGGAAAGTGCACCTTGAGGGCACAACTGTTTTTTATGCAGCAAGCATGGTGGATGCGCCATTGGCACGACTGTACTTCATGTTGCAAGGGTGGTGAATGCGCCAAAGAGGAAAAAGGTAGTTTACCAACTTTTAGGTCTTGTTCTTCCTCTGGAGGGGTTATATGAGTTTAAGCCTCTTCTGCAGGGTTTCTTGGGTGATGAACAGGATGTAATAAAGAGACCCAAGTGATTTTTTCAGAGGCAGAGTCCTCTTTACCAGCAGATCTGGAAAGAGGGAGAAATGCATCGGGAGGACAGAAAAAAAGCAAAGGGGGAAGTTTCAAGGCTTCACAAATCTATTTAATCCAACCCCACAAACAAACAACCAATAACCAAAACACAAATCACAAGAGCAATAAGGACCACATACCAGGATTATATAAAATGTGAGAGGTGAAACCGGGTCCACGAAAGCGACACGAAGATGACAGTCTTGCTGACAGTGCAGAGGAAAAAGATCAATCACGTGTTTTCTGACTGGTGAAAGTGACAGGGTGGATGCGCCTATATATAGGCAAAGGCGTAATAAATGCGCCAACCACTTTTTGAAGTGGCGCACCAAAACACCTATCGACATGAAGTTATGTGCACCTTTGGCGCACCAAAAGTGTTGTCAACATGGAAATATGTGCGCCCTTTGGTGCACCAAAATGCGGCACAACAAAAGTATTGTTGACATGAAGGCGCATGCAAGAAAGGTACAACATGGGGAGGTGCACCAAAATGTGTGTCGACACTTCAAACCGTGCACCAAAGGAATAAAGGGGGTGCAAGAACACTGCATGTTGCATAGACATTAGGTGCGCCCGACCAAAAAAGACCAAAAATGGCTAAGTTCGGAAAACTAGATTTCCCGGAAAGGGATTTTGCAACGTTCCGAACGTAAGGAGTCCCTGACAAGGGACCGGAACAAAATTTTGGTAGGGTTATCTGTAAAATTGCCCTTGCCAATTTTACGGGATAACAAAATGAAAAGCTAAATATATACTTTGAGTATCGATAAGAAAGGTTTTGAAGATAATATTAAAGCAAGAAGACTTGTAATTCAATCAAGGTCTATTTTAGGAGAAGATCTCATGTAAAGGAATATAAAGCGACATGCATAGTTTTGAGCTAATAATAAGATGTAAACTAGAGTTATCTATAGAAGAACTATTAGTATAAGTACTTGCATGCTTTTGTATTTGTCTTGTAAGAAATGCATGGTTATTCTTATATTGCAGCCTATTTTGAGGATGCATAGGCGGTGAAGGGAAATTCCCCACCCCTATATATATGTATTGATTTGCATGATTTAGTATTATCATCCATGTTTAGTAGAGTTATGTTGTTGGTTTATATGCGTGCATGACTCATGGTGACATTATTATGTATGTATTCAACTTCTGTGTTTTACAATAATTAATATAATGAATCTTTGTGGTGGATATTGGTTATTAACATATTTATTATTGGTTCTTGTATGGTGAAGTTAATCTTAATTCTTGTATGAGGTAATATTGCATATGGCTAATACCTAGATCTATTTCATGTTATGATTTATTATTGAATGGATATTATGGATCTAGAATATTTGTATGATCATGCTAACTCCTTGAACAAGCTACCATAAAAGAGGGACCTGGTACCCTTACACGCTTTGGGTGAGTGCAAAGGTTTTGTATGGGTGATGTGTCAGTGCGCCTTGGGTTGTTTAGTGAAATAATAAGACTACAAGGGGTAAAGTAAATCCAATATACTCCAAGATTTAGCTAGTATGACTTTCTTGGCAAGCTACATGCACAAAGATAGCTTGTGACACCTAGAGAGTGAACCAATAGGAAGATTATGGATTAAATCCAATTTGACTTATCCATTATACTCTAAAGAGATCTTACAATATGAAAAAAAAATGAGTCAAAAATTTGTTATTTGAAAAAAGGGAGAGACTATTAAACTTGAAACCATGTGTTATTTCATCACGAAATTTATGAAGTGTTACTTTTTCTTGGTTTTTCACATGTCCTAAGACAAGGCAAAACTCTACCAAAGTTACACCAAGTATTTTTCATCATTTGGTCTACTCCTTTATTTTCTTGTTTCCATTTGGGACAAAAGGAAACATATATACGTAGTGCTATCAAATATTATGTCCACCACTTTTACACCTACTTACATCCTTCCTTATTGCAACTGCGATAGTAAGTGTTGAAAGTGTATTTGTACGTCTTTGTATCTTGGTAGCCATCATCTAGATACCCATAATTTAGATTTCATATTCTAGTTATGTTGTCTCATCATTGAATTCCTTTTATTATTTACACTTCCCGCATTATAGCCATACAATTGTGATACTTACGTCTTGTTTCCATTTTAAAACTTGATCTAAGTCTTTAAATTGTATGGTTACATTACTCGTATGCATATTAGCTTATTGATATACCTAGGCTTAGTTTTTTATCCTAACATTGCCTTGATTTTTTTATAGCGTTGACGTTACGTTGTTTGCATCCCGATAACATCACTTTGATACAAAAATATTTCTTTTATTGAAAATCTTGATTCAAGTGTCTAAATAGTGTGTTTATGCTACTCACATCTATAACTTCAATTTTAAAAGACTTGGACTTTGCTTATATCCGAAACTGGTTTTAGTATACCTTGTTAAGGTATCACGTCAACATTTTATTAGTATTTAGGTCTTGTTTATTTTAAAACTTGACCTAAGTGGTGATATTGTGTTGTCACTTGTTTGCATTAAACCTTTCTTGGAAAAACATGAGTAAACTATTCTTGTGATTGGATTTGAGTCTTGACTTAATTTTCTCGTCCTAGATACTTCTTGTTATATATTACCTTATTAGTATATCAATATTTATTCTTAGGTTTCCTTATGTTCACATTGATCCTTTGGATTTGTGACCGTTTTTTATTCCACATTCTTTGTGACGATTTTATGTCGTTACACTGCTTGGTTTTTCCTAGGGTCCATAATTGCAAAATGTCTAGTTGGTTGCCATTATGCTGCTTGACTTGATGTACAACTTTCTTCACCCTAAAGGACTTCAATCACCATATAGGTATAGGCATGTGTACTAAAAAATTCCAACCATGAATGATTATCACATAGTTCCTCATACTTATGACAATAAGGAACCTAGGTCTCAACATTCCCATCAAAAAATTCCCATCACAACTAAGCCTCATTCGGTTCTTTGAATTAGAGAAATCATTCAGCTTACCTCATTCCTCACCTTCATCTCATAATTAGTGGTATCGTTTGTATACTTATGATCCAACCTATTATTTGGGTTCGCCTCGACCTTATGAGGATGCTAATCCAAATTATTCTTTTGATTCCCCTTGGTCTTCTAAATATTATCATTAGAGTTATTCATCTAATTCGACAGTTGAATCACACTACTCCTTTTCTTCATAGTACCTCGTTTATCACCACCTCAATGATGTTTTCCTCCTTTGAATATTTGTGTGACTCAAGGTTCTTCTAATCAATCATCCAAGTTGACCCCTACATCACAATACCCTTCTTAGATGACTGATACTATTGGTCTACCTACACTATGTTATCTTCTAGGAAAACCTATACCAATCTATTTCAAAGCCACGTCTTCTTCCACTCGTGAGACATCCCAATACAAATATACTTCATCTCTTGAGTCATCTTCTTCTATCAATCAAAATCCAATCCCTCTTCGGCCCCTGGTCATTTCGATCATACCTTATTCCATATTCATCAATATTCTAAAAATTAATGTTTGCATCCATGTAGAAAAATTCACAAGAAATGATGTGCTAAGATATCTTTTCAATACACTATCCAATTCCTTTGTGGACACAATAAGGTCAAACCTTCCCCTCTTCAAACATATTCTAAATCTTCCACACTTGTTGGACCTATTTCTTCCAATCAACCTCTTATGGTCGACCAACAACACATACCGATCGATTCATTTCAGAATGAAGAAGTGATTGGAGAATTTATAGGGGTACATGAATATATTCCTCTAGAAGGTTGCGAGAAATAATTCTCTTTAGACCTTGATACATTCACATATTGTGGGGAAGAGGTTGATTCCTTTTATCATAAAATAGAGGAAGACCCTAGGATCATCACACTTGAACCTCCTCTTATTATTTTGTCTTCACATTCTTCATTATGTGATGAAATTCCTAGGTATGGCATTGATCCACGGCCTATCTTCTCATTACCCAATCATTATTTATCTATCATGATTCCTCAATCATAATATCACCTTGGGTCACTCCCTGGTATCCCATCGTTGTCTTCTATATGTGGGACACCTCTAAGAAACCCTTCGTCATCTATTTGGGGGTCACCTTCCGTAGCTCATTACCTTCTATTCCTAGGCCACATCCTAGTAGCCTTTTATCTTCTATTTGTGGATCACCTCTGGGTATCCCATCCTCTTCTATACTTGGGCCACATCCTAGTAGTCCTTCATCTTCAGTCTATGGGACACCTCCTGGTATCCCATCCTCTTCTATACTTGGGCCACATCCTAGTAGCCCTTCATCTTTATTCTATGGGACACCTCTTGGTAGCCCATCCTCTTTAATTCTTGAATTGTATCTTTTTTTTCCATCACATTATCCTTCTATAAAATATTTTGGCAAGACCACCGTTATTTCTAACATCAATTCTAAACATTCACTTTTATCCCACTTCTCAGATTAGATAACTCATGTATTATCTTATAGGAAACCCAAACAATTCTTTTATCAAGCTACGATAAAAACTCCAAGAGCTCTAAAGCTTCTAATAATTTAAACAATCATAAATTTTATAATCAAGTGCAATTCAAGAATGCACACCAACACAACAATCAAGTATGGTGTAAATTATATAAACCTCTAGATAGGAGATCAAGCTCCCACATACAAAATCCATGTTGCAAGATAAATTGCAGTCATTTCTTGAGTATGATCTCACCACGATCATCAAGATTGGAGATATTATGACTCTTGATAAGAAAACATGCTTAATCTCCTTGTAAAGGAAATCATGAACATTATTGTTGGATCTTATCATACATATTGACATTGATTGGTCCTGATTTCCCAAAATATAAAAAATCAAAAAAATTAAAAATACAAAAGAATGAGAAAACATTAAAACAATACAAAAAAATCAAAGGTACAAAGATCAAACATTGCAATCAGGTATTGTATACACATGAATTTTCTTTCTTCCCTTTCTTTCCATCCCTTTGCACGTCATCCACCATTTTCATCCCTTTGATGACACTTTGGTTAGTCTATTTGCATGTATTTTGTGACATTTATCTCTTTGGTATCCGTTTAACCTTGTTCTTTCATCACCTTGGTAAATTAAAGAATGACTAACCTCGTAGAGATCTTATCACAATCAACATCTAATAAAATTATTGTGAATAAATTTTGGACATATTTGTTGACACTAGCCAATTTCTTCATCGCAATCATTTCCACATCCTTCCATCAAGCCATAAGTTATTCTTAACCCCTTGTGAAAACAATCAAGTGAGATGAAATAAATTTTCAAAAAGAAAAAAATAATCAAAAATCAAAATCAAAAAGCAAATAGATATATAGCTCTCTTGGGGTATTTCCATTATCTCTATCGTGGCTATGGATGCCTAGCCGCAAAAGAAAGCAATCTTGTTGTGATTAGAATCAAATACATATCCATCAGGTCTATGGACTTTTGGATAACATAGGAGAAATGTACGGCTCTCCTTCCACCCTCTATTCACAAATAAAATTTAAAAATAAATCATTCCTACACATTGACTAAGGTGTCTTCACTTATTGTATATTAAATCTTCCCTCCAAGAGGTAATTAATTTCCACGTGCACACATTGTATCTTGATGAGAAAATAGGATTATTATGTTACAAAGTGTCTTTTTTTTTTACCTTGTTCGACTTTTTCTTTAGTCCATATTTTTTCTCACGATTTTTGCTTTTGGCTAATCAATTTTTCATCGCTTATCTTCTATCAACATTTTCCATATCCTTTCATAACATTCATTGTTCTTCTACTTTGTTCAGAACATCCATGTGTATAAGATTTCCTTTTTTCCATGTTTGAGGGAAACTTTGTCCCTTCTTTCAATAAAACAATCTTCTACTTCTTTTCTATCATGTGTTTCTTGGCCAACTTACGCTAGGGGCATGCTTGCTCCTTCTTAGCACTTCATTGACTTGTGTTCATCATCATGTTGAACCTATCTATCTTGGCCTTGATCCAAATTATTTGTGTGATATTTTTGCCTTGTTAGGGGTAACTTTGCATCTTCACCTTCTTAAACATACGCATAGCATTATGCCCTTGTACATCCCATATGTCACCTGGGGCATCCACGTGTCTTCATTTTTCTATACATAGCTTTGGAAAACTTCTTGAAAATTGTAAAAACATTCATATAACTTTTGGAAAAAAATCAAAACATTCAAATACATAAAAATCCAAAAACATTTTGGTAAGCATAAAAATCAAGTTTTTCACCCACACACCCCTTTTAGCGCATGCACACTCTTCTTTGCGCCTACACACCCACTTTTATGCTTGTGCGCCCTGTTTTGCACTTGTGTGCTCCTTGCTCTTGTGCACTCTTCTTGCACTGCACGCCCGACATTCTCACCAACGCACCCAAGCTAATAACTACATTAAATGCACTAGAAAATCAAATTTTCTTCCAGTTTCTTCTAGCACTCATCACGATGGTTATTTTTAAACAAATAATCATTTTTCACCCATTTTTGCTACGTTGGGGTATGTTTTTGCTTCCCGACAACCCTTTTTGCTAGCTAGGGAATATTTTTTCTATGTAACATTATTTAGCGATGTCCAATGACATTTTCATTCTTCTACATCATTTTCTTCTCGAAAATTTAAATTCAAAAATCCATAAAAAAATTGGTAAAATCATTAAATATCCAAAAAATGTAACAAGTAAAAAAATCAAAAATTGGTAACCAACATGCATGCAGCTAAAGCTTGTATCAAATACATTTTCCTCAAACATCGAAATTTGTCCTACAAAACATCTTTCTTATGTTCTTGTGTGTTCTTGTCTCAAACTACTCATGGATCATTTTTGATCTACCTCTATTATCAAATTTGGCTTGCTTACTATGTCAAGACTCCCATGCAACAATGAGTTGTCAAATCACGTGTCATAGCGCACAACTTATTTTCGTGGGAATACTTATTTCCTACATTATTCCCCTCACATGTATCCTTTGTTGGGTCACCACTTTTAACCCTTATTGTTAAAACACAAACATTCGGGAAGTAAAGCTTGATAACAAAAATATTGGTGTAATGGTCTTGAATGTTGTTTGTTTATGTGTAATTGTACTTGTTCCTCTGTTAGGTTAGCTAGTTTACTTTCTCATATTTCACCGCATTATGTATGTTTCATGGAGTTAGGCATTTTTATTAATGGACAAACGTTATTATTATATCTTGTCATGTTATTTTACACTTTTGTTTAATGTTTTTATTTTAATAAGGGTCGATGATGTAGATCACGAGCAACATGATGAAACAAATATTTTATTGAATGATTAGATATAAAATATATACCTATATTATTCAATGTCATGTCTTATCACTATTCATTTTTCTTCTAAAAACACCAGGAAGTAAAAATCCTTTTATCCCTACCCTATTTCTTTTATTCGCTTTCTATCAAAAAATTTATCGTCAATTGAATCCTTCTATCACCCCATCGTTACTCAAGGGACATCCTTCATGATACTATTTTTTCTTCAAAATTTACTTTTTTATGCTTTTCTACTATGTTTGAAGTGACGTCACTTACTTCACCTCAAACAAGGGAAAATGTAGACACCTAAATTCCACTTATGTAGTTTTATTGCTAAAAGCACACTAATTACCCTCATTCTTACCATTTCCATTATAATTACTAATTTCCACTAATTAAATCATTTTTCCCTCTATTTTGGTTAATTAATGATGCTTTGTTTATTAACTAACCTCTATCACATTCAGATTCCAATTGACGACACATCGTTAGTTATAATCCTCTTCCGAGCAAATAATTAGCGATTATTAGCTAATTAAGCCTATTTACCCTTGTATTTGATCAATAAACCCTATTATTGGTTAATACCCCTCTTCCAACCATTCAAAATCACCCCATTTCCCTCCAAGACATCTCAAAAGGCTTCAAAATCTTATCCTAGCCTCTTAATTGATCCTAATTGGTCAATTAAGGCACCTCACATGCTAATCACTTGTTAATTTCACTAATCATGATTAACAAGCCTTAATCTACTTTTTCCTTTAGTCCCACATGCACCAAGATGAAAAATTTCTCCAAGTAGAAAGCTATAAACAAGACCAAGCTCCTACCTTCATACTTTAAACCTTGTTTTAAATAGCATTAATCATATAGGAAATATAATCTAGAGCCTTACTTCCATCGATAGGAATAGCTTCCTCAATCTTCGCATCCAATATTCATGTATGTTAGTAGAGGAATATCTAATATGGCCTTGTATCCATTGTTAGAGAGGTTATTTTACCATAGTGAAGTATCAACAACTGAATTTTATTTTCTAGTGGTCTTCATAAGTCCATGTTAGTTAGCAATTCACACTAAGTAGGAATGTTTTAACTAAGATTGATTGATATCATGTTAGTTCTCTTAAGTATTCCAATAAGCTAAGATCTTAATGTTACTATTGTTAATTCTTAGCTTTTTTAATATATTATGTGGTGTTAGTCTAGTTATTTAGCCTTGCTAGAGTTTTGGTAGTGCACATATTCCTCTCGTAACGCCCTAATCCATTGTTTATGTTATGCCAAATCATCAATTTTAAGCTAGTCTACAACTTAATTGATCTATCATGTGTCATAATTTTTCTTACATATTCTCCATAGGTTACCCCAAGCTCTAAAACTCTAGCTAATTGATTTTTAATCCAGGTTTACTCATTTAATTTTATTATCTCCTCATGGCTTGGTCGATCAAAACTCTTGGTGACTCAACTTTAATAAAAGCTAAATCCACATGTTTGAATAATTGAATCTCAAGATCTCGATGTTTTCTCATTTGAAGTACCTTTTTAGAATTTATGCCTTTGGAAAATATAGTCATATGGATTGATCCATGTGGATTTTTGTTTTGGTTTCATGTTTCAAGAATCTTCAAGTTCCTCCTCATCCCTTTGATTTTACTTTTTGAAACTTTTGGGACCACAAGGCTCCTAAGTGAAAATATGGGTATCAATATTAAAATCTTGGGGTCTTGAAATAATTAGAGCTCTTGGTCTATTTTCACTATAACTCTAAATTCCTTAGCATTTTTACCAAATGTGCTCTCAAGTTCTCGTGTTCTTGGGTTCTTGGGAACCTTAGCAGACTTTGAGACTTTTGCTTTCGCAAAATATTTTATCATAAGCTAAATTAAGATATGTTTACATTGGGCACAATTATCTCAAATCATTGAAAATTTCACCCCGCCCTAAAACTCAAATAGTGAAGTTAATTTGATAATTTATAAATAATAGGAAAATTAAAATAGACCATCAAATTCTTGTGTCAATCTCATCTTAACTTCAAAAATTGTTAAGTCCTAGATTTTATTCCTTCTTCTATTTGCACACATGATAGACACTAAAACCAATCATGAGAGCACTTTTAAAGGTATAACCTTGATCATTAAAGAAAGAATCAAACTTTAAAGTAATTATAACTTGTAAAAAATAGTTTAATTCTACCATTTCCACTTAATATACTAATTCATATCACATGATTATCTTGAATATTAATATCGAGACTTTCTAGTTTATGTTAAGGTTGTTTAACACTTGTTCAAAAGTTCCAAATCATTTTCAAGTATTATATACTTTTTGTAATGTATTTTAGAACTCAAAACTCGGTTTATGACTCGTTAAAGTTGGGAGGTCCATTTTATTGCTTGATAGGGAATGGGGTTTGTTGATTACCAAAAATGGTAATAAATATAGGGGAAATGCTCTAAAAGTGTATAGAATACAAAATCTCAAGTCTTTAAATTTCAAGGAAAGTGTTACAACCAAAAAAGTTTAAAACTTATGATCAAGATTCAAAGACCAATTTATATTCTTACTTTTGATCTACTAAGTAAAATTTCTTTCAAGATTCTATTGTGTGATCTTTTATGTTAATCCTTTTTATTAAAACTCGATCGAATGATCAAAACTTGATAAATTTATAACTCTATTATGTAAAGGTTATAATCAATGCTTTGATATTAATCATACATCCATAACCCCAATAGAGGTAATCTTGTATCCACTCCAAGTATTTCTTAATCTCTAGTCAAGTGTTTATATCCCTAATGGATTTAGCTAAAATAACGTCTTTAAGGAAACTATTTTAAAAAAATTGTTCTTCTCAATAGAGAATTCACTCAAATTTGTATCATTCAGTTCATCTTTTCTTATTTTCTCTTATTTTTACATAAATTTAAAGTGTTGAGAACCACTTTCAGACGTTCATAATAATGTTTCCAAAACTTATAATTCAATACATCCTTTCATCTAGTTTTTAGAAGTGTTTAAAATGGGAAGTGCTTGTGACTCTCTTGGGTATGATTACCTTTATAAAATCATCAACAATTATAAAAAAATAATTATGAACTTCAAACATAGGCCACTATTTCTAAATTTATTTCAAAATACAAAAACATTAAGCAAATTTAAAATCTTTACTCTATTCACTATATGAGGTATTTCCGTTAAGTTACTTCCATTTATTTGTAATTTGCATAGGAACCGTAACTCGAATATCCTTTCTAGTTTATTGAAAGTACTAAACTCTTCTAAGAAATAAAATAACTAGCCTAAGAAAACATGGAAACTAACTAAAAAATCAAGAAAGGTGACTATGAAATCATTAAAACTAAACAACAAAATAAAGGAAGCTAAATACATCTAAACTAATAATCACACAACAAATATGGTGGATGTAGTTGAAAAATCATAATGAGACACTTCTTATTACAAGGTAGCAGCATATTTACACTCTTAACAATCCTTTAAAAAGCATCTACATCCTTGTACTCAATCCAAAAAAAAACATTTATAGAAAAATTCCACCTAAAAGATTTGTTGATTTCTCTATTAAAATAGCAAATAGATTGGGTTGACAAAGAGTTACCTCAAAATTATGTCATTAAAATATTTAAAACTCTTTTATCTCAATCATGGAGGTTTTTGGACATGTGGTACTATTTGGATGAACTCTATTGGAATTTATTCCTCATCAAAAAATTATGTATAGCTTTTACAACTTGGATTTCCCTCCTTTTTCATGGTCATGGAGGATATCCTTCCACTCCTTTTTATAACTACAAATTGGGACATCATATTCTTCTATCAAGGGTTCTAAATCAATTGGTTCATCCACAAAAGCTATTTCTGAATTTTCAAAATCAAAATCAAACATATCCCCTTTTTTCCATAAAATATTCCTCCAAATCTGAAAAAATAGACGTATTAACAACTTTTTCATTCAAAGAATCAATAGTCACTAGTAATGAATTCAATTTCTAAAATAAATTCATACTCTAATTAAAATTAGGGTGGTGTTTCTTCCATATTTTCTTGCCCCTTCTCCTTGTGTATCTTGTTGATCTCTATGTCATTCTCATAAGGTAGATCATACTAACATGTGCATGTTAGAAGATATCTAGAGATACACTAGTCCACCTTAACATTAAAGTTTCCATTGACGTCACTTAAGTTATAATTTTTATTACTTCCACTAAATATTCTAATCATGCCCAACAATGGTTTCAATTTAATTTTCACTATGATTGTTCAAATTAATCTAAGGATGTATTGAAAGTAAAACGTCTATCTACACAACTTAAGATCATAAGTCTCATCGTATTGTTGTTCTAAGCGATGATTTAGATCGATTAAGAAATTTCATGATGATAATCCGACCAAGAAGGTAAGATCCAAACACCAAACTATGGTTTTCTCAAAGAATTAATTAATTTCAATGTCATTATCATTCACATTTATTTCAAGAGTTTGTTTATATCTTCACTCTCTCACGGCTCCAAACATCACTAAAGCATAGTTAGGCATTATAAGGTTTTTGTGTATTCTCCACCAAGGGACTAGTTTAGCAAGGTTATTTAAATACCCTTATGAATTTTTCATGGGTGCCATTTGGCCCATCCAAATGGACCCATACCCATTTTCACCAATAAAAAAATAAGATAATAAAAAAATATAATTATTAAACACCCAAAACCCAAGCTAAGTTTAAATAAAAACCAAAATCAACCTTATAGCTTCCCACACAAGTGAAAATTCCTAGGATTAATTTGGATCCCTAGGATCTGATATATCTACACCATTAATTTTGGGGATTTCTAAAAACTCCTAATCTCCTTTTAAATTTCCTCTATAGTAATTCATTTTACTCCTCTTTTTATTGTTTGTAGGTTTGAAGGATTTTCCAAAGGATTTATCAAAGAATATCTTAGGAACAGCATCCATTTATCTGATTAGATCTATTTATTTAGATTTTCCCACCCTTATTAGGGTTTTACTAAGGTGAATCGCATACTTAAATATGTAGTTTTACATGTGTGAAGGACACTCAGCCATAGAGTTTAAAAATTCATTTATTCTTTTTCTATCCGTCTTCCAATTATTTCATTGAAATCCCTCATTAGGATTTAAGGTATAGATGAAAGTTTATATTCTACATATATTCCAAATATCTTCAGAGGTATTTATGTACATATCTTTGGATGAAATTTTAAGTGCAGCCACGTAGGTATAACTATGCTTGTATACAGATGGGAAGAGTTATGGAGCATCTGAGAGTAAAATAATGGCCGCAGATCATATCTTTATGAAAATAAGTAAGTGTGATTATATATATATATATAAAATTATGAATCATATATAACATAAATATTGTAAATAATATGTATAAATACATTGAATTTTCTATTCTTGTTTCAAGGGCATACACACTTAATCACACTTCCAACTTGGCTCTTGTATGTGTATATGTAAATATATATAAAAGTAAGGAATTCACATATCTAAATAAAATGGAACTTTTTTCCCAAAGTTAGGTATATAGTTTTAACTATTTTTTTAAAGACAATTTATACATTAAAGAAATCCACACTTATCTTGTAAAATCACATTTGTATTACTGTTATAGACATTTATTTTGAATGTAATGTCTTATAAATTTATAGAGGCATGTAAAATATGTTATTTCTATAATTTTCTTACAAACAACTAAATAGATGAGGGAACTAGCTAGGTAAGGTAAGTAATACCAGAGCTAATTATAGTAAGAGAAAATGGAGAAAAAGGTGAGAATGTGATTTAGTAAACCCAAACACAACTTTCTTGAGAAAATTAAAATGATACAACCTATTATCCATATTTTTCCTCAGGGCAAAATATTGGATCAACCATGATCCCGCATAGGAGGAAACAGAGTCAAAAGTCGATAGAAAAGGGCTTCAAAATTGACTAAGTATAAAGGTGTAAGCAGAGAATGCCAAGTGTCAGTATGGCATTGATTCAAGGGGTAAATAGAGAAAAGGTTTCTAAATGAGCACTAGACTACCGCGTGTCCCAGGGGAAAGTAGACCATCGGGAAAAAGTTGGTTCTTTGCCCCTTGTTATCAAAAGGGGTAAAAGTTACAAAATGGCCCGTAACTCCACCCAAGGAAAAAGTCAGCATTCGGGCCCAAGTCAAAGCCAAGTGGGGAATCGAAGGAAAGGGTAAAAGATAAATTACAGACCCATAGGCCTGATTTTTGTTCCAATCTAGCTGCCACGTGTCCCATATCAAAAGGGGATCCATTTTTTCAAGTTATTTTCTAGCCCTCCTGTATAGACCTGATACAAACTTCAAAGGGGCATATCTTTCGACTCAAGGCTTGAAATATTGCAAATCTGATGTTGTTGGAAAGATCTCAGCCTCACCCATGCCATGGAGGTCTGAAACTTTAATTTTGAGGAGGTTAGGTGAAGAAAAATAGAGGAAATGTCTTTGGGATTTCAATGCAGGATCTTCTTGCCTCAAAAACTAGATTAGATTTGATTTGTTTTGTCATTTCCTCTTCCTTCAAGGCACCGAACCAAGGATTGATGTAGTAAAAATGTATTTGGGGAGAGATTTCATCAGAGGCATTAATAGCGGTGGTTGAGCTTCAACCTTCTTTTCCCGCATATCTTTTTTTCTTCTTTTAGGTTGAATCTATAAATATGGGGGTAGGATTCATTGTTAAGGGTTGAAAATTCTTTGTTTTTCAGATTCCTTCTCCTCTTAGTAAAGGGATTTGTGGGGTTCGGGCCTTCCATCAAAAATTGCATTACGTTTCTACCTCTTGCTACTTTTTAACGGATCGTATCAATCCACGGAGCAATAAAGCACGTCTTTGATCGATTTTATATCCTTTCTTGTCTCTTTTACTTTCATCTAGTCTCCCATTATATATCTAGCTATCTGTGCTTGTTTATTGTATGCATTTTGTTGGTTTGTGTCTATTAGCAAAATAAGTGTTCATCATTCCTTTGGTGCATCACCTCATAGTTTATCTTTGTTTTAATTTTTGTATTCCTTCTATCCCTGTCTCCTTGGTAAAGTTTAGATTAGGATTAAGAATAGATCCTCTGCAAGTTTCTACGTATGCACCTAAATAGAGGAATAAGGAACCAACCTTCAATTTGGAGAGCTTTCCCATTTTGCAAGGTCCCACACCTTGGGGAAAGTTCAATGTTACTGCAATCACACCAAATGACTCGCCTTAGAAAATTAGACTTGTAGAACTCATTTGGGGGTGCTGTGATTTTACGTTAATAGTTTTGGCATGCCCGGTGGGACTAAGAAGTCTCCATCTTATTACAGTAGGGATTGATGTACACTTGTTGTGATTCTGGACTTTTAAGAAGCCTTAAAATTGTACATCTAGCAACTCCAAAAGAAACAAATCTACTAGTTTCAGCAGCCCAATCTTGGGAGATTCATGAGAAAAACCTAGTCTAGAGCAAGGAAAGAAGGTATATTTGAATACTTGCATCTATCCCCAGGAAGAGAAAGGAGAGGAAGAAGAATTCAAAGGTCTCCATATCCACCAAGCAGAACCTTATCAATACCTCCACCCACGCAACGCCTTTCTTTCAATTTGTAAGGATTCTTAGGCCAATCAGAATGGCACAACCAAATCCATATGTCAACTTCACCAATAGTATTCCACTTGCCTTGAATGCACAAAACCTAGTTCCGATTGTAGCATTAAAGAGCATCCCACATTTCACTGGGGAAAATCAAACTTCTCCTGGTGACCATGTCCAAGATATTGCAAATGTCTGTACAATCCACGAGATCCATGAGATGGAAATTGTAATCAAGTTTCTTGCCTCTTCATTCAAAGGGAAATCTTCACAATGGTTCAAGAGTCTTGAAGCAGGATCTATCTAGAACTAGAACCAGCTGTGCACGGCTCTTCACAATCAGTTTGGGGAAAAAGGTGATAACTTGTCTTTATTGGAGCAACTAACAACAATCAAGAGAGCCCCGAACGAGCAACTGACAGACTTCAACCTTAGATTCCAATGGACTGGGATAGGATTCCAATAGCAGTAAAGCCCACTAATGAAGGTGCCTTCTTATACTTTCTTAGGGCTTTAAATTAGGATATTTCTCTGATGATTGGGTCAATAGGGGCACTACATTACCTACATCATATAGCCTCTCCATAGGAGCTACGAACTATTTGATTCAAGCTAGAAAAATCATTGCTAGGCCAACCATGCCTCTCGTACCCTCGCCAGGAAGCCCAGGATACTAGCCAAGCACCTACATTAGCTCCTATACCCACCCCAGAGTCAAATCTTAGTGAAGCTTCCACTTCATCATCCAATGCTTCTAAAGAGCTTCAGAAGTGATGAAGCAACTTTAAAACTTTGGGAATGAGTTGGTGACCATCAAAAGACAACAAGCTTAGAGTTCCAGGATATACTAGCCCCAGGCTCAATATCAAGCTAGACCCTAGTATCAATAGAATAGACCACCACCTCGGGCGCAAAACCAGATCCGAACTAAGGAAAGCCCCAGTCATGTCGACCTTTCAATCCATATGATCTTAACATAGCTTCAACATCAAGAGCATTGGTCCCAGCACAGAACAATATGGCACAAGAATATGATTGGTGTTTTCCATGTGATCAGCCACATAACCAATCAACATGCTTTAATGGTGCTCTAAATTAGGCCTTGATGGTGTAAACTAGTATGGTGCCACAAGAACCTAGCCAAGAGGAAGGTCAGCAACAAGGATCTCAACAAGGTGGCCCCCCAAATGAGACTATGTTTGTCAATTGGCGGTGAAGACTTCTATGGGATGAATTAGTCCCCTCCTCAAAGTGTAGCTGCCAATACACGGTCCAAAAAGAGAAGTATTAGAGAGGGTCAGCCACTGAATTCAAGTGACCCTCAACCTTCCATCACTCCACAAGGTCCTAGCACTCCAAGTACAACTCCCAACATGATGAACCAATCCAGACCACCTTCCAAACCCAGTCAAGCACCGGTTGTAACAACCCATGTACAAGAAAAAATGTGTCTGGGAAGGGGCAGCAAAAAGATAGCTCATTTAATATTATTGAGCAAATGAAAAGGAAAAGTGTGAACATTTCCCTATGGGGATTCAATGGCCATTCTAGGGAAGAGGGATCTATTGCAGAATTCCATGCGAATGGTCAAATTCAAATCAACCCCTAACCAACAAGAACCAATGTAGTTCATCTTGGGAGGAACCATGGAGAAAAACAAGTTAAAAACCTAATACCTCCTCCCTCCTATGTCTCACTAATTATTGGAGACAAATTAGTGCATAATTGTATGATTGATTCTGGAGCTAGTAGTTATGTGATGCCTAAACAAATAGCTGATCAATTGGGTCTCCAATATGATGTCATCTCTAGAGGAGTATTCTAATTAGATGGGACAGCAATTACCACTATGGGAATTATCAAGGATCTGAGTCTCACTCTACACACTTGCCCTAATGTGACTGTTTTGCAAAATGTGTCAATCATAGACTTGCCACCACATTTTGCTTTGTGTCATCCAGAGACTTCACTGCCAAAATTGGAGGCTACCTATCTGTTGATTGGTCACATATGCTCTTTAGGACAAGGTATGGAGCAAAGGCCACAATCATATCTGAACCTATTGTTGATTATCATATTGAATCCTATGTGTCTAGCCCAATCAATGCCAACTACTCATATTTTGATCAAGAAGACCTCCTGAACACTAATGAAATAGATACCAAGGTGGGATGCATCCCTGACTTGACCCTAGATGAGTGGGCCAACAAAAAACATATTTTTGACCCCTATAAGGAGACAGAGGAATATGAACTAGGTGTCTAATGTCTGCATGAAGAGAATCAACCTCTTCCCGACCGATCAAGCCGTAATACAAGGATGATAATGAGGTATGGCAATTGTTCTTTGATGGCTCAAGGAGTAGATAAGGAGCTAGAGGAGGAGCCATGATTGTGTCCCCAGAGGTATGAGATATGATTTAGCATTCAAATTCTATTTTTCTTTCTCAAACAACACTGACTGAATATGAGGCTTTAGTCTAAGGTCTTCATTGGGAAACGAAGCTAGGAATCAAGAACTTGTAAGTATTTAGTGACAGTGAGCTGGTTGCCAATCAAGTCAGAGGAATTAATGTTGTCAAAAATGACCTACTCAAGAACTACAAGAGTAGGGTATGGGATCTCATGGAGGATTTTGAGGCCTTCAGTATTGTGTCCATACCCAAGAAGGAGAATGAAGCTACTGACAGACTTGCAGCAATCGAGGCAATGTTTGATGTGGTTGACAACATCAAAAGAGACAGAGAATAACCACATATCCATGTGGTTGTGAGGCCAGCAGTGCCAGATAATAATACATGCTTTGGTAGGTGTTTGAGAATGATCAACAGATCATTAACTTTCTACAAGAAGAAGCTGAATTCATAGCTATAAACCAGAAAGCGAGACTAGAGCAGCGAAGACATGAATCGATAGTACAACTACATACAAACAAGCTTCCTAAAGGCTTAGTGACACTAGAATCTATTTTCAATCATAATGATCAGTTCAAAAGGATAAGGCTAACATGCAGATCAAAGGATAAGATTCAAAGTCAATCCTAGTTAGAGAAGACAAAACATTTCAAATTAGCAAGGTGGCCACCGATTAAGAAAGGTATGAATTCATACAACTTTGCCAAGAATTTCCTAATGTGTTTTCTTAGAGTTATGAAGAGCTAAGAGGGTTCAATCCAAATCTAGAAAAACACACAATTAAACTGGATCCAGCTTCTCACCCATAAGGAAAAATCGAGACCAATCAACCCACATATAGAGCCTCTGATGAAGGAGTTGAACAAGCTGATAGAGGCAAGCATCATATTTCTAATCAAACACTCAAGCTGGGTTACAAATTTGGTCCCATTCAGGAATAAAAATTGAGAAATCAGGTTGTAAGTTGACTTCAAAGATTTAAACAGAGCCTCCCTCAAAGACCACTACCCACTCCCTTCAATGGAGCAGTTCTTGCAAGTAGTTTCTAGGTCAGAAAGGTTCTCTCTCCTAGATGGCTACTCAGGGTATAACCAGATCATGGTAAAATAAGATGATCAATTCAAAACTGCTTTCACCACCAAATGGGGCACCTATGCATACAAAAAAATGCCATTTGGACTATCTAATGTTGGGGCTACTTTCCAAAGAGCCATGGATATGGTATTTAAAAGGCTAATCAAAAAAATAGTGCCGATCTATCTAGATGACATCACTGTGTTCTCCAAAGACACAGAAAACCACCTTTTTCACCTAAGGAAAGTGTTTCAAAGATGCATGAGATTTGGAGTATCTTTAAACCCTAAAAAATGCATATTCTTGGCCCATGAGGGTAGGATTTTAGGCCATATTGTGTCTAAGGAAGGTCTGGAAATCGATCCAGAGAGATTTGAAGTAATAAAAGCACTACCATTACCAAGTCACAAGGAGGCTCTTCAAAGCTTCTTGGGAAAAATCAATGTTGTTTGCAGGTTTGTTCCAAAATTTGTTGCCCTTGTTAAGCCAATAATGTTGATGCTAAAGAAGAGCTTAACATTCAGGTGGACAAATTTGAAGGAAAAGTAAGTTTTAGGATATCAAAGAAGCCATATCACAAGCCCCAACTCTTATGAACCCAGATTTTTCCAAATACTTTATATTGTATGCCTTTGGTGCCAGTGACACAATTTTTGTAATCTTGGCATAGCAGAACAAAGAAAGTACAGAACAACCAATTTCTTTCTTCAACTAGAGTCTAGAAGATTATGAGGTGAGGTACTCCTTCATTGAGAATCAGGTCCTGTGGTAATTAGAAGATTGAAGAATTTTAAGCATTTGGTTTCAAACAACAAAATCCAACTATTGGTCTCCCATATGGGAGTTAAATAATTCCTTCTCAGCAAGGACCTTAATGAGAAGTGTTCAGGATGGATCACTCGTGTCATGGAATATGATATTGAGATCAAGGTCACCAAGCTGGTCCATGGGAAGGGGTTGTGTGAACAACTAGCCTCAGGTCAACAAGATGAAACAAACAGTGAAAAGGAGGTTGTTCTTGTTCTACAAGAAGATCAAGAAGAAGGGAGAGATGATGTACCTGCTCCTTATTGGACCCAAGATATGGTGCACTTCCTTCAAACAAGCTTGTGTCCTCATGGGATGAGTAAAGAAAAAATAAGGCATTTCAGGCTATAGGCCATCCCATATGTTCTTATTGATGGTGTCTTGTTCAAGAGGGACATCAATGGCATTTTGTTGAGATGCATTGGGATAGATCAGGTGGAGAGGGTGCTACAAGAATTCCATGTTGAAGCAGCTAGAGGCCATTTTTCTCCAAGAGTGGTAGCATTCAAAATCATGAAAGTAGGATATTATTGGCCTAGAGTGTTTAGTGACTGCTACACATGGATCAAAAGGTGTAATAATTGTGCATTCTTCAAAGGCAAGGAAAGGCTAGCAACACTTCCATTGCACCCAATCTCAGTTGACCAACCTTTCATGCAATGGGGATTGGACTTCATTGAGTCATCAATCCAAACTCAAACCAAGGTCACAAATGGATCCCAGGCAAAGGTGACATATCATTTCACCAAATGGATGAGTTAGTGGCACTCAAGGAAGTAGATGAGTCTAGTATCCTTGATTTCTATGAAGGAATAGTGACCAGATTTGGAGTGTTAGCCACCATCATATCAGACAATGCATTAGCATTCATAGGTTCCTATATCACAGGATGGGCTGTTAATAATGGGACTTATTTGAGTACTTCATCAAACTATTACCCTCAAGGTAATGGCCAAGCTGATTCCACAAACAAAAACTTGCTAAAGATCATCAGAAGGACTCTTGATGAGAATCAGAGCACTTGGCACACAAAGCTCAAAACGGCCTTATGGGATGATAGAATAACACCCAAGAGATCTACAGGCAGCTCTCCATTCAAGCTCACCTATGGGAAAGAGGCAGTGTTTCCTATGTCACTTGAGTTTCCAGATCGGAGCTCATGAAGCAATTAGAGATGTCTGAATTTGGACCAATGGAGGCCAGGTATGTGGAGTTGATAGAATTATAAGAAACCAAAGAGTATTCTCTCCAATAAATAGAGAAGAATTAGGCTTCAATCAAGAAATGTTTTGACAAGAAGGAAAATCAAGGACCTTCCAGGAAGGAGACCTAGTTTTGAAATGGGATGCGATCGAGTAAAACCATGAAGTCATTCTAAATTTGACACCATCCGGAGTGGCCCTTATATGATCACAACAAGTAAAAGTAGCAATGCTTTCCAATTGTCTACATTGGAGGGTGAAGAGTTATAGATTTCAATAAATGGGATATATCTTAAGCACTTTACTAAAAGGAGAGTTCTCACCCTATACATATTAGTTTAGTTTTCCTTTTCTGTAAGTGCTTATGCACATTATCTTGTAGTGTAGATTGATTTTCTCCTAAGTGATTTACATTCTCTCGCATGTTCCATTTGGAGCATGTATGATTTCAATTTTTTTATATAGCATGGTGTTGTTTTGTTGCTCTCATGCGGTGTTTGGACTTGGCATTTTCTTAAGATTATTTTCAGTTCTAATGGGTTTCTAAGTGGCCCAGGGGTCGGCTTTTAAAGTTCATATCAAGTGTGCAGACTACCACTCATGACTCCATGCTCAACGAATATGAAAAGGTAATTGGTCTTTTCATCTAGCAGAAGATACCCCTATGAGTCGCCAAATTGTTATCCATATTTTTCCCCCGGGAAAAATATTGGATCAACCATGATCCCGCATAGGAGGAAATAGAGTCAAAAGGTGGATAGAAAAGGGCTTCAAAATTGGCTAAGTATAAAGGTGTAAGCGGAGAATGCCAAGTGTCAGTATGGCGCTGATTCAAGGGGTAAATAGAGAAAAGGTTTCTAAATGAGTGCCAGACTACCACGTGTCCCAAGGGAAAGCGGACCATTGGGGAAAAATTTGGTTCTTTGCCCCTTGTTATCAAAAGGGGTAAAAGTTGTAAAATGGCCCGCAACTCCACCCAAGGAAAAATTCAGCATTTGGGCCCGAGTCAAAGCCAAGCGGGAATCGGAGGAAAGGGAAAAAGATAAATTGTAGACCCATAGGCTTGATTTTTGTTCCAATCTAGCTGCCACGTGTCCCATATCAAAAGGGGACCCATTTTTCAAGATGTTTTCCCGCCCTCTTATAAAGACCCGATACAAACTTTGAAGGGGCATATATTTCAACTCAGGGCTTGAAATATTGCAAATTTGATGATATTGGCCTCACCCATGCCATGGAGGTCTAAAAATTTAATTTTGAGGAGGTTAGGTGAATAAAAATAGAGGAAATGTCTTTGGGCTTTCAATGCAGGATCTTCTTGCCTCAAAAACTAGATCAGATTTGATTTGTTTCGTTGTTTCCTCTTCCTTCAAGGTGCCAAACCAAGGATTGATGCAGTAAAGATAGATTTTGGGAGAGATTTCATCAGAGGCATTAATAGCGGTGGTTGATCTTCAACCTTCTTTTCCTACATCTCTCTTTTTTCTTCTTTCAGGTTAAAACTATAAATATGGGGGCAGGATTCATTGTAAAGGGTTGGACATTCTTTGTTTTGCAGGCTCCCTTCTCCTCTTAGCAAAGGGATTTGTGGGGTTCATGCCTTCCATCAAAAATTACATAGTGTTTCTACCTCTTGGCTACTTTGTAATGGACTCGTATCAATCCATAGAGCAATAAAACACATTTGTGATCAATTTTAGATCCTTTCTTATCTCTTTTACTTTCCTCTGGTCTCCCATTATAAATCTAGCTATCGGTGCTTGTTTATTGTATGAATTTTGTTCGTTTGTTTATATTAGAAAAAGGAGTGTTCATCATTCCTTTGGTGCATCACCTCATAGTTTAGCTTTATTTTAATTTTTTATTCCTTTTATCCATGTCTCTTTGGTAAAATTTAGATTAGGATTAAGAATGATCCTCTGTAAGTTTCTACGTATGCACCTAAATAGAGGAATAAGGAACCATCCTTCAATCTAGAGAGCTTTCCCATTTTGCAAGGTCCCACACCTTGGGGAAAGTTCAATGTTATGTAATCACACTAAATGACTCGCCTTAGAAAATCGACTGTAGAACTCATTTGGGGTGTTGTGATTTCAAGTTAACACAGCCTTTAACTCATTTTTGAAAATTAAGTATGACATCCATTGATCACAAGCTAAGTAGAGACAACTCCAAATTTATCAACTCTTATAAGGGAATCTAAAAATACAACTTTAATAATAAAACCATTATAGAAAAATCTTTAAATTGAGCTCAAAAACTCAACTAAAATGATATTTACCCTTCTTAGTGAGTTCTTTCTTTCTTTCCAAATAAAAACTTTTTATCAGAGATAACAATATAATTTCTTCACTAAATTCACTCTACTTATTTACAACATTGAATTGATGAGAAATAGTATGAGTTCCTTTTATAATTATTCACAACTCTCAATTTCAAATAAATCTTGGTACAAAAATTAAAAGAGACTTTCATTCTTAAAAAAACACCATACATTTCTTCTTTCCTTATAATTTACAAGAAAACTCCAATCTAAATGCAAGAGGACAACCTCAAAATTTTGATTGAATAACCCCTTACCCCCAAGCAAGTAGCAACTCCAAACAAGGATCTATAATCTTGATCCATGTTTAAGTGATAGGGACTCAAACAATCAAGAGAAGTGGCTTAGTTTTTCACCTTTTTCATGAAAAATGGCTAGCCTAAGAAATTCAAACTTCAAAGCATGACAACTAAACCTACATTGCAAACTTTTACATCTCGATCACATTAAACCCTCCTTCTCGGGTCGTTTGTCTTAAATGGTACCATAATTCTATCCCCAAGGAATATCCTAATAATTTCTTCAATCATGAGTTGGTGTGCAAAGAAGTATGATGAAGGTTATGGATGAGTTCAGCAAGATTCAGTGAAAAAAAAGTCTTCGTAGAGGCCTAAAGAGGCTAATTCTAGCAATTCTGAAGCTAGTATGCATCCTCTTGAAGAGTTAAATAAATATATAAATAATTTGAAGGTGATTTAGGGGATCCTTGAAGGTTTTGGAAGAAATTTATGAATATTTAGGAAATAATTTCCAGTTCATGCACAATCTATTCAATAGCGGGTTTTTTAGGTGCAGGGAACAAACACTCTAATGGTGAAATCTGACTTCTCTACATGATTCGGGGAGCTCTGTAAGGATTTGGGATGCAATAAAATAGGAATTAGAAAGATACGGTAATTTTATACAATGTGGTAACATCAATTTTTCTCTAATATTTGAAGGTTTCATGAAGTATTTCAAAACAAAGTGTAGTTTCCCTCTTAGTTCCGCACAAAAATGGGACTACATTTTTAATTTTAGGAATATTACAGTCTTAAAATTTATTTCATTGATTTAATAAAAAAATTTACTCAAAATCATATAATATTTAACCCCAAAATATTACTCTAAGCCTCCATGATTAAATAAGCAAGTTTTATGGCTATTTATGGACATCCTAAGCAAATATGATATTCCATTTTTAGCCCGGTCATAATTTTGACACCTTTTATCCCCTATGTTCCCCTTGGGGAAAATGGGGGCATGAGGTTCAAAAAATTTGACCTCATACTCCTCTCCAAGTCACACTTTGGACACCCAAGTGTCCTAGGTGTCCTCGTTGTCCCTTTCATTGTCACGGTGTAAGGGGGATAAGAAGGGCACAAAAACATTACCTCACTCCCTCTCACAGGTCATAATTTTGTGTCCTTGGTGTCCCCCATGTCCAAAAGGGGACAATGGGGACAATAAAGTGTTACCCAATGAATTTTTAAAGCTCCTAGACTCCCATACAACCTCACACAACTCTGCGTGTGTAATTTCCCAACCCCCATACTTCATTCTCAGCCCCTCATCTCATTCACCTTACTATATATCCTACCACTTGTCATGATTTTTCTCTAAGTATCCCTTTTCTACCCTTATTTTCCCCCATTTCCCCATTGAATCATTTTCAAACTCTCTCTAACCTTATTTTAACCCAAGTTCAATGTGTAGTTAGCGGGTGAATCCAAAAACATAACAAAATTCATTTAAACTCCTCACTCATCAGACACTTATCCATTTTTATGAATTTTTTTCTAAAACACCCTCTATAACTCCATTTTTATACATATGTTTTTTCAAAATCCTTCCATGCATACATGGCTACCACAAATGAAGATTTGCATATAACTCTTCATCCAGAAGTCGGATTTCCTTACAAATTTTCCAGAATCTCTCTCTACAAAATACCTTTGGGAAGACTATAATAGAAAATTAATTTATGCCCTAGCCTTTTCATATCAAAAATTGAAATTTCAAACCCAAAAGCCTTCCTTTTCAATTTCCCGAGAGATCGACAGACAAAAATTCATTAAATTTGGATCGAAGATTCCGATGCAAAACAGAGCATTTTGACGGTGGTTTTTTTTTCAACCCAACATCAATAAGTATAGTTTCTAAAAATATCATGTGCTCTTAATAGTAGGATTCTAAAAATAGTAAGTTTCCTAAAGTGGTGAGTTATCGCATTCGAAATATCCCAAAAAGTAACAAAACCAAAAAAGGTAATTCAAGAAACTCTCTAAAAATAGCAGATTCGAAAGTGGGAATTTAAAAATAGCATGTTTCTAAACATAGTAAACCTTAGTCAATTTCAATAATCTAAATGATCCAAAAGCATCAGGATACAAGAACAAAGAAAACTCCGCTAAAAATAGTAGTCCCGAATAGTAAGTCTTGGAATTGAGCCTAGAAAATTATGGGTGCTCTCGTTACGCTTATATATTTTTGCTATCATCAAAAGACTAAGAATTTGTTTCTTTTTCCAAAAATTAAAATAAACCCTTTACAAGCTCTCAAGGCATCAATTTTTGAATTGATTTTTGTAAAGCACAACTTCATGCAAGGATTTAGAATGATGAGAAAATACCACCATGAGTGATGCTAGAAATCATCTCGTGGCTCTCAAATAATGTATACCTCTTGGGATAATTTCTAAACACTTAATCATTTCTTGGTGATGAGATCAGTGCAATTTAGAGGTTGGAAACATGTGATTCATCTTCAAGTTCCATTTCCACAAGGAGAAAATTGATCAAAAGGGCATTCGGATGTATTACGCATGTTTTCACTCATGGAACATTGTAGTCAATGAAGTAAATTTCCAAGTGAAAATGGGTATCATCATGTTCAAAATTGAAATGGGAATCTCATAGAGAAAGTTAAAGGTCATGATATTCTAAAAAAATTCATCCCTCTGAGAAGTAAGTCAAAGTGAGCTACTCAAGCTATCACAACATTCAAAATCATAATGTGTGGAATCAAGAAATTTTATTTTCCCATGGTAATCATATAATCAAGAAGGTACATAATTATCCCAAATATTATTTCATTCAAGTACTCTAGAGTCATGAAGGTTAAATGTGTGATCTTCATGTGAGACACCATGTATGCAAGAATAAGAAACCATATAAATTTCATTTGATTTCACTCACGTGGTAGTGTTATTAAACACTGATTAAAACACCCAGTAATTTGGTCACTCCTCAAAGGAATAAACATTACATCCAAGCCTCATTTCAATATAACTTAGGGCCATTGAACAAGAACCTTCAAAAAGAAAGAGGATGAAAAAATGGCACACATGGGTTCCCTATTCTAGGAAACTTCATAAGAAATTTATAATCGTTGAATATCTTATAGAGTCTCTCAATTCACGTGAGGTTGATCCATCATTTCCTCCCATCCTTCATCAGCATTCAAGTATGTCTTTCTTGGTGGTGTAACATTCTCATGATGAGAAAATGTGTGATCCCTCACCAACATCCCGAAAGTGTTCTTGTGACTACCATCATATCTACTTTGGAAGAGACGTTCCCATGGATCCATGAATTTCTCATTAGTGAACCAAAAATTATACAAAAATATACAATTCCTGACTTTAAATCCATCACAAATATCTTGAATACCAAATGATGTAAGAAGGCACACGTAAATTCTTGCTTTTTTAGTGGAGTATCTCGGTAATTAGTATGAAGAGGCTTCCCACCAAAAGTTATAAAACCCAGTAGAAAAATGACTCGGGAGGACTAAAAGTTGATCCACATATTCTTTGGTCAAGCTAAACATGAATGTGATGCTCATTTAATCAAGGAATCTCTTCCCCATATGCTCTCTTGAAACCAAAAATATTTTTTAAAAATTGAGCAATTAGAGGAGCATGTGAGAACTCCCATTTCCTACATTCAACAATTCTTGGAGCTCAATATAGTGCCTCCTCCTCCTGTGGAATATATATCTCTGATCAATAGTTTTTACCCCAAGATGATCAAGAAGGTAGGAGGGCATATAATACAAGGGAAAGGTAGTGAAAAATGGATTGAGAATATCCTCGAGAAAGGAAAGTAATTACTCCCAGAGGTTCTCTCTCTGTTCAAATATGTTCTTGCCACCATTTCGGAAGTAAAGAAAACAACAGAGGAGAATAAAAATAAAATATCCATTGGGATGAGGTGTTCCCACTTGTGTCTGATACGAGTTTTCTCGAATCTCATGCTCGTGAGTAGGAATGTGTTCACATTTGTTTATGAGAACTTGTCCCTAGTTTGGATCCACATGATAAATGTTAGATACTACACGATACAAGATGTCATCTCTAAAATTGAATCTATTGAACAACATGCCTTTGATATTTTGGATGATGTCAGTAAGTGTCTAGGAACTTGGATCCCTCCCACTCACTGAGAATTCATCATCAGAGGAAATGACCGGTTCTCTCTAATATTTAATCAAAAAGGAGGGAATTAGTCCTCTCTCCTTCAATGAATATGCTTTGGAGTCCCTTTCCAACATCGGAGAGGCTCTATTTATGACATTTAAATATATCACAAGTAATGGTTTAATCAATATAAGGCTATTAATGATGTTCCCAAGACATGGATCAATCCGTATTCCGAATAAGAAAAGATAGCACTTTTGGCAACCTAGATTATTAGATAATGCAAAGGACAAAAACTAATTTTGAGAACTCTCTTTATCTATCTTTGTATTCTAATTTTCCATTAAGAATGTAGTATTTGGTATTTCTTCCTATTCACTTAAATGACATCCAACATTAACATTGTAAGAGTCTTTTTTCACTAATAAGAAAAGACTCACTTTTTATCCTATGAATATGAAAGTTTAAAAGTGATGGGGATAGGTGGAAAGTCATGTGGTGGGTAGATGAAGAGACATTTTTGTATGCTATAAATCGGAATGTCTTATCCATTCCAAAGGGGTTGAAAATTATTTTAATTGATTGTATGTTGTTTATATTTACCACTACTACATTAAACAATAAAAATTGTAATTCTTATCTTTTTTTACTTATGTTCCTATACGCTCTCTCTCTTTAATTTCCAAATTTGTAAACATGATGATCTTGTAAAACCAAGAAAGGTGTCTCAACCTTTTATAAATGAATCAATAGAGTTTCATTTCTATGATTTGTTAGTCTTATCATTGTTAGCAATGTTACATTCTTCTAATTAAATGTGTACCTACTCTAGTAGATGTATGTGAATTTTGTAATCCTATTCACAGCATTAACCCTCTCTCTCCTTATTTATCTAACTCCCCTTTACCTCTCCTCATAGAAAATTCCTCCCTTGTACTTTGTACAAGAAACTTTCCAAAGGTTTATTTGAGTTTTCTTGTGTGATCTCAGGACTAACGGATACCCCATAGTTTTAGGTAGTTTCATTAAATAATGTGAGCCTCCCATCATCAAGGAGGGGCTTAGCCCCATGACCATTCGTGAAAACCAATAATTTTCACTATGAAAAATTATTTCACCAACAACACCCAACCAATTGACATCATTTCATGTCATCTCCAAAATTGGATGACATATTAGCCTCCCTCCAAACCCTTAGGAGAGAGACTATACATGCCTCCAAGATGCACAAGGGAGGTAAGGAGAGGAAAAACATACACACAAACATTCACCAATGATCATAAGCCCAACATATACAAGAACTACAAGATTCTTAAGAGGGAGAAGCACATACCCAAAAATCTAAAAACCAATAACTCCAAATCCAAATCACATATAATAATCCCATGCTTCTCAAGAGGGGAAGAGAGGTAAAATACCCACCATAAATATCATTTTTCTTGTACCATATAAATTTACAAATTTTCTAAAGATCTCAAGTCTTCCAAACTCCTTAATCCTCCCACAGACCATACCACACATAATTTCCTACTTACAAATAAGGGAGATAGTCTACAACCCATATGGAATCCTTCTCGCACATCAACCAAAGTATGGGATAATAATATAAAACCCATCATGTGTTTCCCATCAAACCATGTGGGTGCAAGAGGGGTTCTTCCCTCTTCCCCAACACTCCCAAAATCTAAGCCCAAGAGAGATGGATGGGATAAAACAAGAAGAACAAAATTAACATGACACTCAACCAACTCAACTTTGAATACATAAAACAAGGAAAACAACCCAAATATAAATATTAATAACAATTTCAAGGAAAATATTCAAGATGTGAAAAAATTACCTCTCTATCCAAGAACTCCAACTCCCAAAATCAAGCTAATATTTCCAAGATCCTTGCTCCTCCAAGCTCTCTCTAAATTTCCAAGAACAAAAATGAGACCAAAAGTCCCTACCCCTTCCAAAATGGAGGAATAAGTAGGAAGAATCACAAGAATCATCACCAATGAGAGGGTGACATGTGTCACCCATATCCTACTCAAAACAATACACCCCCCATGTCTCCATCACACATAAGACAAAATACTTAAAGGAGGAATATCCCACAAAATCAAAAATAAACAAAATAAAATTTCCTCCAAATCTCAAGGTGGCTCACAAAACAAGTTCATAAATTTGTATGTGGACAAGAGAGGCTCAAATGGGAGGTAAAATCCCATTTGAACCTTGAAAAGGTCCCCTACCCATAGGTAGGGTCCAAGGGGTCTATTTTCATGTAAATGAGACCCCCAAAGTGAAAAGCAACCCTTCCAATTTCCACTTTTATCCCAAATTCGAGTTTGGGAAAAGTGGCACACAAAGAGAGGTAGTGGGGCCCACCCAACCCATGTTTAAGTGGTCCCACACCTCTAAAACAAGATTAACAAATTAAAACATCACTAACACAAGTAGGGACCATTAGGCCCCTAAAATAAATCTAAATAAGGTTTAGATAAATTAATCCAAAAATGGGTCAAGAAGGAAACAACTAAAGGTGCTCGGGAATAATCATGACACATAAACAAGGAGAGTGATTTATCCAAAACCACTTGAATCCAACATAACAAGGCCAATCGATTAACCAAGGTGATATTTCGGCCAAAATGGAAACTTGTGCAAACTTGGAGGTACAACTCTGATTCCCACATTCTCATATGTGAATCTGTAACCCACACACTCAAATCACACATCATCATACCCACTTGATATAATAAAATAATAGAAATGATACCACATACATCAATACTTGTATCACTTATGGATAACAATCCAAATTAAGAAAAAACAAGTATCTAAATGAGATAACTATCTAAAATTTCATACATATCCATAGTAGATCAAAATCTATAATTCATTTAAGTTATTCCATGATAACATCCAAAGCATTATCATCATAGCTAGTAATCACAATATGCAATAGAATTGACATACATCCATCCTATATCAAGTAATATTTATTTTAATCACATCCTACTAGTATTCATAACAACACAAGTATAAGAAAGCTATTAATATGTACCACAACACTATATTGTCACTTTGTGTGCCTCAATCACCACATGTGTCACAAAAATAATTTACTGAAAAAATAATATAATTTCCAAATATTACTATATCAATGTCACTAATCAATTCAATAAAATGAGTAAAAATAATATAATGTAGGAAACCGGTGGGGACTACAGATGCCTAAAAGTGTTGAATCCAGAGGAAAAGGCTTGTTAGAATTCTTCTACGATTCTCCTAAAATTTTCATTTATAGCTTCTAAATATTTCATGTTGTTTTTCTGAATTGTAACTATAATATTTGTGACTATGAATGGATCTATGAGCTATGTGAAGTCTCAGTAACAAAGGAATCCTCTAAAACTTTCCAACTAGAAATTAAACCAAGGGTTAGGCTCATAAAGCATCCATATTCAAGATTGTGTATAGTGAATACAAATAACATTGAAACCACATCTTCATGTTACACATTTAAAACACTCAAAGAATTATTAAAATAGAGAGCATGCTTCTTAGCAATCCTACTTCCATCAAAATTGGGAAGAAATGTGAGTTCATTCTTTAGAAATTCATGTTTAATGAAAATATATATACTCGGTTTCTCTAGTCAAGACATTATTTAGTTGTGATATTTGCCAATAGCTAGAAGAGAAACTAAATAAAGCATAACTTAGATAAAACATTAGTTGATTTCAAGAAGCATATCTCAAAATAAAATAAGTTCAACTAGAGATTTAAAGAGCTCAAAAAAATCAAAAGTAGAGATGAAAAATAAGTATGCTTACCAAAAAAATAACTCTCCTTTGAATTCCATTTAGTGTTGACTTTTGTGTATAATACACACAAGATACAAATGATGAGAAGAAATGACGGTGTAAAATAAACATGGTAGCATAAAGAATAAACCTCCAAACAAGACATATATCTACTAAAAATCAAGATCAATGACTACCCAAAGAAGATAATAATATCAATTTTAAAATGCCCTCCTTTAATATCAAAACAACAAGTTTGTCCCTACTTTCTAGCAGAAAACTTGTTAGCTTGTGTGTGGAATATACAACACAAATATGATGAGTAAACAGGAGGATAGCATATCATAATGAAGCACGAGATAATCAACCTCCAAACTCTTCAATATCAAAAGCATAGGTTTGGCCCTCCTTCTAACATCATTTTAGTGTTGGCAAGTGTTGTATACACACTTGGAAAACACAAAAAGAGGAATTAACCTCACTAATTTTGGAACCTAGTTGGAATTGTGGTTCAAGGAATGTAATACTCTATACATATAGCTCTATTGGGAGGACCTAATTTTAACCTACAGAGGGTTGGTGCATTTAGGTAAAACACCATCTAAACTATGTATTTAAGGATCTGAATAACTCTGATTTACACTAAGCCCAACCCTAATGATATTTACAATGGTTTAAAGAGGTTATATCTCATCAAAATAAACTCAAAAGAGAGGGATATTGAAGGATCAAAAGGGAACTGGGGTCTATTTTCCAAATATTAAGAAATTAAGCACCTTGAATTCAATTAAATCTCACAAAACCAAAGCTAACAAGAAATAGTTTTAACTCATTCCTATATTAACACCAGGATATCAATCAAGGGGAATATAAACATAATGAATATAGAGAAATTACTTATTTACCACTATTTTTAAACACTTATTAACAAATATTGCATTGGCACATCTAAGAAACCAAGTATCAAAAATAGTAACTCATGAAAATAGTCTAGCTAAGCTCAATCTACTTGTTGGAAAATTTAATCTTAAAGATCATAGATTCAAACTTTAGTTAATAATTGAAATATACTCCTTAAATAGGAATCAAGGCACAAATCCATAATGAAAACAATTCAAACTCAAAAATCATGTAGAGCTCCAAATTGTCTCTATATATTGATTTGTTATTCCACGATGAAATTTACAATGTGTTTTAGGATATTTATATGAAAATGGAGTATTTTTCCAAGACTAGAGGAGGATCCTCGATATGTTTTGTTATTAAAATGACATGATTTGCAATGAAAGTGTGTGACTATTCCAAATTTTTAAGACATAGATGTTTCATCGTGTTCAAGGTTTATTACGTTTGTATAAGGCTTATTAGGATTTTGCAAGAGGTATGATCTCTCCACGAATGTTTGTCTGATGTATTTTGTGGATCAAGAGATGGGTTTATTATTAGAGCCTTTTAGGTTATGGTTGTGCAGACACCAAAATTGGGTCACACTCCCCTTAGTCCCTCATCAAGTAACCAGCTCAAACATACTCACCTAACCAAGGCCCCTTCCACCCCACACCACTATTAATTTAATTGATTTAATTAAATTAATATATATCCTCACAATATTTATTATCTAATTATCTTAATTTCTACCCCACCACCTCACCTAGACACCTCACCCAACCACCTTAGCTTAGACCTATTCTTGGCATGTTTCCATAACCAAGAATAACTAAGTCTTACTTTCCTTAATGACATAAGATTTGGTATAACCCTAAAATCAATCCCTAAAATCTCTCTAACCACATTCCCACCCATTAGAAGGGAATTTTCCATTCTAATCCCCAAAAAAACTAACTGGGCCCAAGAAATTAGAAAGATCTGCCCATTTTAGTAAACCTAGGGAATCATGCCTTAATCGACATCGGTCATCCCTAAACCAATGCCGATCAACCCAACTGTCATCGGTTACCATTTATTCACCTAAGAAACCTTATTTTTATTTTTGGCACATTCTAAGAGTAATAAGATGAGAAGAGAGCTGCATGCAAGCAACCGCAGTCTTTTTCATGCACCCAGACATTCACAACCAGCACCAAGACAAATCTAGAAGCATTGCACTCATGGAAGCATTCTAGGATTCACTGCTACGGCACCAAATACCTTCCTTCTGATCAACTACCATTACTATTCAGCCATCCAGTCTACATCATAGTAAGTGTATCCTTAACCAACATTGTTATTTCAATTAGTGGATTTTGTTACTCCTGTTATTAATCTACACTTTGCATACTCATATTTCAGTTAGTGGCTTTGTGTTTTGAGGTGTGAGGACACGATTCCACATTTTTTTTTTTTTTCCTTACACACCCCCCATCATAGTTGGAATATTCTAACTTTATCTGAGTGTTCTAGGGCCCCATCTTCTCATTCTCAGATTCCTGAGTTTGATTCTTCACTTGATTTAAATCACAACCCAATTTTCTTCATTTCTGTCTCAATTTCACAATAACCGGTGTCGGCCCATCGACCGTCATTGGTTTTCATCTGACCGTCGTCGGTTATACCTAACCGGTGTCGGCTCCTAACTTCTTGGGTACTTTGGCCTAGGATAGTCTTCATTCATCATTCAAGTTCTAGTTTTTGGCCCTTTGGGCATTAACATATTTTCCTGATACTCTATTCTACTCTGTTGATATTACCATCATACATAAAAACATTTCCTTGTACCATTTATCAACCTTGTTTCATTTTCTGAAACTGGGGATTTTCCATAGTAACCGGCATCGGTTTCTGTGACCGATGTCGATTCTCTAGCAACCGTCACCGGTCAAACTAACCATCATCGGTGTCTATAGTTGGTTTTCTATATCCAAATCTTGACCAAATTCACCCTCCCAGCCTCATTCTTTTTTGTCTTGCTACTTTCTATGTCATCTACATAATACAATCTTACCAGGTCAACACTTGTTCACATGGTGTTGACTCACAGCCAAACCAAATGCTCTTATATTTCATGCGAGTTGTCAACCACTCCCACCCATTCCTTCACCACCCTCTATCCTATCACCCATGGATCCAACCTTACCTACCACCATTTCTGCAGGTGACGAAGAATTTGCACGACTCCTTGATTAGAATCCCACAGCCTTATAGTTATACCTTTCCCACTCTTCCACCCGAGACTCCTCAGGTCAGTTGATATATGGCATGCATGTATCCATCTCTCTTGCCCTTATTCCTGCTTCTGCATCAGCCCCTAATAATGTGGCGTTACCCTCACCTGCTTCACCCCAATAGTTTTGTAGCTAGGACCCATACCTGCCATGACCGTTGCATCTACAGTATCACTCGCGCCTATCATATATGTTGTCCCCTCATCGACCACCTAGGCCATAGCCCAATCTGCACCCATTGTCTCACAAATACCCATTGCAACATAACCACCCATGGTGTTGGTGACCCCTACTCCATTCCATAATCTTATCCTCTCCATCCCACAAACACTTGCCCTCAATCGCTACTAGAGTCACGATGACCATCCCACCTACATACACATACTATCAACAACCCCCTATCTCGTCTGTTACCCATTCTGGATACATACCCTCTATGTTGGTTCCCTATTCTCAACCTCCCTATTTGGCATCACCATACAATGGAATTTTGCCCACATCACAGGTTCAATACCAGCCCCCTTATGCCACAGGAGGAGCCCTTCCACCACAACCTACCAATGATCTCATCAAGTTAATGATGGAAAAGATGCAGACACTAGAAGCATCGGTTTCGACTCACGCAATTCCCTCACCTATGATGAAATTTGTAATGATCCTATTCACCCATCCATTCCTATTCGACCATACCTCGTACATTGGGAAATGCCAAAATTCAACCACTTCAATAGCAAAGAAGACCCACAACAACATTTGTGGTCCTTTAAACATGGGTGTTACCTGATTGCCCACGATGACACTTTACTTCTGAGGACTTTCCCAATGTCCCTAACAAGACCTGCATTAGATTGGTACAGTGGGATACCAAGACATTCCATCTACTCATTCAATCAACTAGCCCAAGCCTTCTTAGACCACTTCTCGATTAATATTGTCAAGAAGGTTACCATGACTGATCTTTATTCCACTCGACAGTACGACGACGAGTCCATCGCTGACTTTTTCGCTCGTTGGCATAGTTTAATTAATCAACTCACATTCCAGCTACCTCAAACTGAGCTCATAGATTTATTTACTCAGGCTTGTGCTAGACACATCTCACCTACCCTCAGTAGTGCAGACCTTTCGTACTTTTGATGAGGCATTCACCATGGCACGAAAATTGGAAATTCATGCTATCGAAGAAAAGAAGATTCAACTTCGTAACAAGAACATCGCATTCAAATAAAATGATGTTTCTTCATCTTCGAAACCCCAAAATAACTATTCAAAACCCAAAGGGTTTACCAATGCCGTAGTTCTCAAGGTTGGTCCTCTCATCAATCAAGCCCACCAAACCTCCTTCTAATCTCTCTCCCGTCCAAGCTTTCCATTTCAGACAAGAACAATGAAAGTACACTTTGATAGGAGAATCTTACTCTTCTATTTTGGAAAAGCTTGTTAAGGCTGGTGCCATTACCCTTCCACGTATAAAACCACATAGTGGTTTTGACCCCGAAGCAAAGACAAGGAACATGATTTTTGCAACTATCATCGTGTCAAAGGTCATAGCGACCTTAACTACATCACCTTCAAGAATATCGTCCAAGAAATGTTAGACAATGGATATCTAGTCTTGAATAGCCCAAATACACCCACTAACCAAAACCTACACATCTTCAAGAATTCATTCCCTAATCATGCCCCATCTTCCAACCAAGTTGTTGATACCTCAAAAATGATAGCAATTTCTGCGATGTCCATGCTATTTTTGATGACATGCCAGTTGCTTCCTAATTGCCTCATGTTCCTTCCATAGATGAAATATTAGCCCGAGCTCCCCTACCTGCACAAGAACCTATTTCATGTACTCCTTCATCCACAAAGGAACCCTCTTAGTTTTCTCCTTCACCCATGAAAGAGTCTATAGTTAACATGTCACTTTTAACCCCTCAAATTTCTGAGCAGTTGTCTATGACACCTCTCCTACTCATAGGAGATACATGTTCAAAACCTATGTTGTTACAAGGAAAGTCAACCTCATCTGGCCCATCCTCTCCTCTACCCATAGAGGATCCTATTGAAGTACCAGTGTCTTTTGATGACCCTTCATCATCATACCATCAAGATCCCGTTGAGCTGCTTTCAGCTCTCTTACCCATAGAGTTCGAGGCTATCCATTTCTGGTATCTCAAACACATTTTACCGAGATTTCCACTCAATCCACGTCGGACCCACCTATGTTAGTACCACTCTCACGCTTGGCTGATTGCTTGGACTATGTTGGTAGAGCCTTACTTTGGGGACACCTTCTACTTCATGTTTCGACACAAATGCAACTGTCCCTCGCTGACACCTCCACTATCTATCCAAAATTGTTTCGAGCGACCAAACCAAACACAACCATGACTATTGCAACACCTTCCACGTCACTACCCATGGCCCAACTCACACCTCTTCCCATAACCCAACATACATCTACACCCAAACACCTACCCACGCCTATATCATCTCCCTTACCTAAACCTATCACTACCTTAGGGGTCATACCGACATCTAACCTTACTCACCCACCCATCAAATTAGATTTAGCCACATCTTCCAAAACTAACACTAAACTTACCCCAGCCCCTAAAAATAAGATCCAATCTCCTAGGCCCCATACACCAACCTCGCCTACCACACCATTATCACCTTCACCCCTTTTGTCCATCCTAGGACCTCACCCCTCAACCCTGCCAAGCAACCTCCGTCCACCGGTAAACCAAGAATGCAGCAACCCACCTCCTCATCATGAACCTCTAATATACCCAGTGACCCACACAACTTCTACCATCACCCGTAACCTTCTTACCACCCATACCTCCACTACCATCAATAAATTCTTCACTACCCATGACACTTTCTTCTCTTTCACTCACACCTTCTACCCAACCTCTACCACCCATCTCTCGTGACACCTCGGTTACCCCCGGGTAACCCGTCCTCTTCCACCATCTACTTTTCCTTCCACATCTCGTACACTTGTGTCACCTTTTCCCAAAAAGGGGCAACCTAAAGCTAAAAATCTGCTACCCTCTAATAAGGTAGTTAAACCAACCAAACCTTCCATCGCCAGCTCTTCTACCATGCCCCTACCCAAGTAGATGCAACCAAAACCTAAGACCACACCACACACCAAACTAGTAGACCAACCTACTCCCCCTCCTGTAAAGCCTCTTCCTCCACAATTAGCTATACCTACACCCAAACCCACATTCACCTCCCATTGTGATCCATTAGCAGGATCCTATGCCAAAATCTTAACCAATCTCCTCGAAACTTCTGTCATCACATTACCACCTCTTAGACCTTACAACCTACTCAAACCCAAACCAAAAGGGTTTGACGAAACCAAAATTTACGCCTACCATCATGTGCCAGACACGATGTAGAGAATTGTAAGGCTTTAAAAACCACTCTTGTCCAATTGTGTCCTCCTGAAGAAAATTTTGATGACGATGATCTTCTTGATGAGGACCCCATTTTTCCTTCACCAATTTCCAAAAATATTCTCCCATTACCTACTCAAAGACCAAAATCTCTACCCCCACAACTCTTTGATCCACCCTCGAGATTTGAGATCAACATGGTTTGTATAAGATATTTTTCCAAACCACCACCAAAATTCCAATGCACTCTACTCATTTCACGAGGATCATATCCCCAACTAGGGTTTTATCCCTCATGTCATTATACCATCCATGACACATCCTCTTCATCCACCTCCCATCATATTAACATAATCAACATTGCCACTCGTGCTCGTAAAGATAAGGGAAAGGAAAAAGCAATGGCCCATAAACAAACCTGTACCCAACATACCATTCTACACCCATACCCAAAATCACCATTCGAGGTCCTGCATATCCTATTTCGATGGGGTCACGTAACGCACAATTCTAAAATATCTACACCAATCCCCACTCAAAATATCTTTATATGACCTTGTCCAAACCTTTGAGTCACATCGTCAAGCCCTCATGGAGGTCCTTAAATCTATTAAAGTCTTACCAAATGACCCCACACCCATCACCTCCTTCATTACCCCTCACCACATAGCCTCTCTCACTAGGTCTTCGCCTTCCTCTACACCTCCACCTACTCATCAAGTTGTTGCCCCGAGTTTTTCGGATGAAGAGATTTCTCCCTTCCACCGATGACCCCGACCCCACTCTTTTTATCTCTGTCTCTATCGATAATATATGCATACGAATGTTATGATCGATGGCGGTGCTAACATTAATATCATCTCCTCCCATACATATGAAAAAATATGGATAACCGCCAATTACATACATGGTAACTTGGTTATGCTACACTCCTTCAATTTTCTCCATGTCTGCGTGGGCCCCGCATTGTCCTCGGAACTTTTTATGTTCTAGAATGAGAGTTCCAATATAACTTGTTACTTGGCCGACCTTGGATCTGTGTCATGGGTTATGTCCCTTCGACTTTACATCGATGCCTAAAATTTTAACATGAGGGACATAATTACACCATCCTTTCCAACCCATCACCTTTCAAGACCTGTAACATGATATATCGGCCCAATGATGTGATTTTACCAGTCAAGGCATCTATCATTGTCACCACTTCACCTTCACCCACGAGCCCATCCACCAAAATTGCCACTACTTCTGCGGCATCTAACCTTGTTATCTCCACTACAGTTGTAGCCTCTACCACTGACACACTTGTTTCCCCAACATCTAGTGAGCCATATATACCCACTACCCACATACCAACTACGATCCCTTAGAAGGTGTTTTTCAATGCCTCACTCTGGGGAATACCACCTATACAATATTGATACCTTCCTCACCCCACAAGAGTATGGGAATCTACATCAACACCCCAACTACGACATCTACATTGGTGATGTTTTTCCTTATGGCCCTCCCCACCTTCGCACCAACCTAACATATGGGGGACTTGATATTGCCACCTATAAACCCGAACCTCCATCCCAAGCCCAACCATTTTTGTCTAACCTACACTCCCTCACTAACTACCGCTTCACTCACACTTTCCTCCACCAAGGTGCATGTGGAAAGGATTTGGCTTCGTTTTTATGAACAAGGTTGCCATACTATCATTTCATGTACCTCTTGTAAACATAATGACCGTAGTGGCATTGGTTTTGACACTCCACCCTCCAAGAAGGTTCATGTCGACCTTATCTAGGACGAGAAATATTCCCCATCTCATTCACCCACATTACCATCTTCATCCACAAATTCCATAATCCCGAATCTATTCCTCCTAACTTTTCTTTTCATAAACACTATTTCCTAGGACCGTTGACTTATCAACGCAATGGAGAGGCTCCTCTTTTCTCTAATTCCTATATCCCGACATGATCGATGACGATACGCCTTCTATTAAATTCATTCAATGTAAGGATAATGAATACATCCTCACCTACCTTCGTGTGGAAGAATCTTATATTCATCAGTTGTTACCCTCTGAGATGCAAACCATGTTAAATGAATCAACTATTGAAATCAACATTAACACTCAAGACAACCCGCACATTCTAAAGATCATCCAAATCCTTAGAGACTACTAAACAGAAGCCTTCACCTCATTCCTTTGGGACCATGGCAACGCATTTTCCTTTTCCTATGTCAATATGCTTGATATTGACCCAAAAATCGTGGTTCACAATATCGTAGCCATTCCGATGCCAAATCCATCAAACAAAAAGCTACGAGAAAATGCATCCTCGTATTGCTCTTCTGGTCAAAGAAGAGCTTCAACACCTTCTCTCATTTTCCTTCATTCTACCCATTGATTATCCCCAATGGATTTCTAACATCGTTCCTGTCACAAAAGCGACAGGGGGACTCCACATTTACATGGATTTCGTGACCTCAACCTCACCTGTCCCAAAGATGATTTCCCACTACCAAGGACATTGACCAACTAGTTGATCTCACCGCTGGCCATGAAATGTTATCGCTCATGGATGGTTTCTTGGGATACAATAAAATATTACTATCTCCCGAGGATCAACACAAGACTTCCTTCATCACCCCTTGGGGACTTTCTGCTATCGAGTCATACCTTTTGGCCTACAAATGTTGGCACTACATATCAGCGAGCCATGACTTACAACTTCTATGACATCATGCATCACATATAGGAAGATTATGTCAATGATCTACTTTCCAAATCAAAACATCGAACCGAACACTTGCTCGTTCTTAAATTCATCTTTGACTGCCTCATCAAGTATTTTTTTCATCTTCAACCAAAGAAGTGTGTCTTTGCGGTACTTTCCGGAAAACTCCTAAGTTTCATCATTTTTTTGCATGGCATAGAATTCAATCCTACTAAAATCAAGGCTATTCTGGAAATTCCACCACCCACTAATCTCTGTCAACGTCATAGCCTATAAGGAAAGTTACAATCCATTCATCATTTTATCTCACAGCTTTCCAACCGATGTAAATAATTCCATCATCTTCTCAAGAAAGATGTTTCATTCAAATGGGATTTTGAATGCCATAAATCCTTCGAAGCCTTAAAATAATACCTCCTTCAACCACCAGTGCTCATTCCTCTTAAGGATGACCAGCCCCTCTACCTATATATTTCTTGCCACTGACCATTCTCTAGGTGTCATGCTCGCTCATCGCGATGACCAACACCGAGAGCAAGCGGTTTATTACATAATTCATACCCTTCTTGACTACGAAACTAGATATACCCATGCCAAAAACTTTTCCTAGCCTTAGTTTTTGTCGCCACCAAACTCCGTCATTACCTACTCAACCACAAAACCTTCATCATTACGAATACCAACCCATTACACTATATGTATGCCAAACCCTATCAACATCAACATGTCACACGTTGGCTTATGCTTCTGGCCGACCTCGACCTCAAATTCATCCATCAAAATTCCATCAAGGGCCAGGCTATCACCGACCAATTGGTTGACGTACCTATTTCCAAGAATCAACCCTCTAACTTTGACTTCCTAGACGAGTCTATAGCTACCCTTTCCCTAGACAAACCCACTTACCAAATGACACTCTTCTTCGATGGCTCCAAGTGTCAACGTGGGGGTGGGGCTGGTGTTATCCTCATTCCACTTGATGGTGAACCTATGCCTTTGTCTTTTAAACTCAATTTTGATTGTATAAACAATATTACTAAATACGAAGCACTCATATTGGGTCTCCAGGCTTCTTATGCCTTAAATGTTAAGTCAATCAACATCTTTGGTTATTTTCAGTTGGTTATAAACCAAGTCAATGGTATATACCAATGCCGTAATGAGATACTTCAAAAGTATAAGCATCACATAGACATACTTTTGACCACCTTTGATTGTTACGCACTTCAAACCACCCCACGTTCTACCAATAAATTTGTGGATACCATGGCCTGCTTGGCTTCTCAGATACCTGCTTCACCCATTAACTCTAAAATATTTGTCACCATACAAAGGATACAATCACCCTCTTATTTACCTCGTGAAGTTTACTCCATTGGAACCATTGCCCCTGACCCATGTGACCTTTGGTATAAGCAATATGCAAACTATCTTTCCCTTTCCATTCTACCCATTGATCTCACTCGTAATGGACAACATACCTTTCTTAAAAGTGTCTCCCGTTATGTCATCATGGGTGGTCTTCTTTACAAGCACGATTTTGATGGCATTCTCTTACATTGCCTTACAAGTTCTAAAATTCCTTACACCATTAAGGAAGTCCATGATGGAATTTGTGGAGGTCACTTTAGCAGTTTGGCTGTCACAAAACACATTCTTCACCTAGGCTATTATTGGCCAACCCTAAACTGTGACTGTTTTGATTATGTCAAATGTTGCGTGAAATTTCAACAACATGCTAATCTTCATCACACACCTAGTCATGCCTTACAGGTCGCATGAGACCTTTGGCCTTTCTCTCAATGGGGTTTGGATCTTGTCGGTGAGATCAACCCCCATTCTTCACAATGCCACCAATGGATCATAACCACTACCAAATATTACACTAAATGGGTAGAGGCCATTCCCTCATTTCTAAAAAAGTTGAGAAGATATGTGAATTCATCAACCATCATATCATTTTTCACTTTGGTGTTCCTCACCACCTCATCATTGATAATGGAAAACAATTCAAAAACAAAACCCTATGCAAACTATGTGACGCTTTTGGCATCCAACTCAATTTCTCATCACCTTATTACCTGCAAACCAATGGTCAAGCCGAATCAACCAATAAAACCTTGAACAAAATTCTTATGAAGGTGGTCACCGATACTAGGAAAGATTGGCATACACACATTCCTTTCACATTGTGGGCTTATCACACTAGTATTCACACTTCAATTATTGCCACACCATTTTCTCTGGTCTACGGTACCAAGGCTATCTTACCTCTCGAAGTCCAAATTTCATCTATTCGCATCTCACCACAAGACATGCTCAATGACAATGAATTTCACCAAGATCATTTGGTGCAACTTGAGTTATTAGATGAATGCCATCTCAACACTCTTGACCATCTCCAAATTTATCAAAAATGTATCAAACGTGCATATGATAAACACGTTCACGAATGAACCTTTTAGGTTGGTGACCTCATCCTGAAGTAAAATCAACACGTAACTAAAGAAGAGAAAATTAAACGGGGAAAATTTTCTCCTAATTGGCTTGGACCCTATATTGTTACCCATGCATATGGATTAGGTTCTTATCATTTGTCTTCACTCGAAGGTAAACCTCAACTCCGATCCCCTTAACGCCTTGCATATTTGACCATTTTATTGTTGATATCGAGTCCTATATCAATTTCTTCCAGTTAATAACTCGTCCCTTGAGCATTGTTCACCTTCCATATTACCCATTTTTAAGGATTTGTAACTTAAAAAGAATTATGTGATTCCCATTATTTTTCAGCCCTATCTTCAATATGAGTACCACAGCTCTGCTCATAGCATGATTCTCATGGATACTTTTCATCTTCTTCAAGATGGAATCCCATGGTCATTCATCACTCAAAACCACATCTTTCATAGTTAATCTTTGTGTGCAATGGTCTTGTCTTCTAAACAAGAACCTAATCTTCCTTTATAGTCTTATCCATGACTTAAACATCCAAAACAAAAAGGGATACAACTCCTTGAGTCAAACTTCTAGCAAAAGATGACTCCCTCAAACGGACATCTCTTCACTCTAATTCCACCACTATAAATAGATTGCTCCCTTGAAGGACAGCTATATAAGGTCATTACAAAAATGTAATAAATATCCAGAAGCTTCCCGCATCGATCAGCTTCACGAAGACCTCAAGGAGATAATATATTCATCCCATATAGACTTCCCACATCGATCATTCTATTAAAAAAATTAAAAAAAGGAGAGATGAAATTTTCATCATGGACTTGCCTATTCTTGATCCCAAGTTTCTTGTTCCGACAGACACACTATCATACACTACATTACGCTCAACCGCCCATTCTCACCTCCTTGCCTTTTTCACCTAATTTCCTTGTTACTCAAGGGACTTGCCGTAAACATGACATTTTGTGATTATGTGACTTTATTCACCCTTAGAATGGTCCATTATGCAACGCCTTTAGGGTCTTTTTTTCATGAGCCTCTCTTAGGTATGATCTACTCATTAGGGTTCTTATTAATTAAGTGGCTCTTTTTACCATCTCTTACCATTCACCTTCCTCATTACTTGTTGACTATCCTATACAGGGCTAGATCATCAACACCAAAAAAACTACTCAACCACACCTACAAGCTAAAATAAATCATGCATATGACCTACATTCACCCATTCCTAGCACCCATCAACCCATTTCGCTACTTCGTCCTAATCTTCCCTAGCTTATGGGATAACTACATCGGCCTTTGAGGTCCCTTTTCGTCGAGACTATACAGAAGCACTTCGAGGGCATGAGGCCCTTGGAGGTTAGCTCAGCCACTCTCTACCCTAACCAATTCCCTCTTTCCCTTTCTTATTCACATTCTACCCTAGTTATTTTCCTTTCTATATCAATAATTGGAAATTAAACCACACAAGCAATAATTGCTACAACATCTTTACCATCATAATTTACATATTCATTTCATCACATCTACCATTTCTCTACCATAATCATACATTTTCCTACAAATCATCTTAACATGATCCATACCATCACAAATTCCACACATTAATGAATTAGAAATTCAATCAACCATAAAACCCGACTCAACCATGCCTAACTGACCTAACTCAACCATGCCTAACCGACCTAACTCCACCATGCCCGCATCAACCTCGACTCAATCCCTTCCTAAACTAACCTGACTCAACCATGCCTAGGACTGACTCGATCCATGCCTAAACCAACTTGACTCAATCCATGCCTAAACCAACCTTGACTCCATCATGCCTAAACTAACCTGACTCAATCCATGCCTATGACCTGCCTCCATCCATGCCTAAGACCTGACTCTATCACGCCTAACTTACCTAGTTCCCATCACATGTACAACATCATCATCGAAAGTACATATACACATCATGCCATAAACATCATCATCGCCATATATATATATATATATATATATATATATATATATATCATCAACATCTCTATATGTCTGCTCAAATATCTCCAATATATAATGTCTCTAATAAAAATGTCTCAAGATCATTGCACACAAGCCGAAATCATATACAAAACATCATCAACACGCAAGCCGGTATCATATACAAAAAAATCATCGGCACGCAGCCGACCCATATTAAAGGATAATCCCTCTACTATCGAAAACAGCGATATCCTCGCCTCGCTCCTCGAATCTTTGCGTCGGTCTCTCCCGACTCCTCTGTCACTCCTGTGTGGTGCCCCGCACCCACCTCACTACCTATTGTGGGCCTCGATCTAGTAGTCAATGGCCCCTCACTGGATCTCGGCCTCCAAACATTGGTGGCCTCACCCCTCGCTCCTACCTCTAGGCTCATCGGCCCCCGTGTTCTTCCCACCGTGTGAGTGCAGATTCGGTCCTTTCACTTGAGGCCTATTATGCTTAATATTCCACATACAAGGGGACATCTATCCCCGTTGCTAACAAATGATCCTAATAGTACCTCACCTCACCCAGGGCATCCTTGAATCTTTCCATGGGCACCATCTGAGGAGGTACCATGTGTCTCACTGCAACCTACGTACTTTTCCTTGTTAATAAGGGTCTCTGACCCCCGTGTGCATGTACATGTACCATGGGACCCTTTACTCTGACCCTATCCTATCGCCTCTCGCCGGTGTCGATGCCTACATAGTAATTTGGGCCTATAAGGTCACAATTTGTGCCTATGCAATGGCCAAATGACCCTGTAACATTGTCACCTTTTCTTGTAGGGTGGCCACCGCTCCCCATCTTCGACCCCACCCCGTGGGTACATACTGCCTGTAAGGTGGCCATGTGTCCTTGTAACATGTCCCCATTTTCTCCCCCATTTCTTTCCCATTTCCCCTACACACCTACCCAAACCTACCCCAAATCCCTCCCCAACCCTATTTCCTCTACCTATGACCTTTCCCACCCCGTCCTTCCTCAAAATTTTAACCACACATTTCAAATTCTCTACCCTGCCCAAACTGACCTACCCATTCCCTTCTTCTTATATCAAACAACAATGAATAGATCAGATCTTACCTCATCTTGACATCACCTCCATGGGGGCACATCTAGCCACTGTGTTGGTGGTCCACCCAAGCCCTCCCCTACCTCCTCTGCCATGTCAAATTCTCCCTCCAACCTCTCCACCAATCCACTCACTCTACCTGATCTCATGGGCCCATCCACCTGACTCCTCTCCCCACCCGGATCTCTCCACCTCACCTCGGTATGGTCCCACATACTTTCCTCTTGCCAAGCCACACAAGTCTCATGCTCTCATCATTTTCCCAACAGCCAAAACGTCAAAAATGAATCTGTATTATATGGGTTTTTTCTTTTTATATACCCACATCGACTCGACTTGCAACATCGACTATACCTAAACCAACATCAGTCCTATTCCCTAGCACAATGTGGTCAATTATACCAAACCCAACATCAGTAATATGCCCTAATAAACCATGATCAGCTTACTTAGACCATCACCGATTACGTATGATCGGCATCGATTACTTGTCATACTCTTGCCCATACCCTTTCCCCATTTCTGACTAGCACTTCACCAATTCAACCACCGTTTAACCTTACCCACCCTTATTACAACCAAACTCTATGCCTACCTTACCTATACATGTCCTTAATTGCATTTTGGGATTTTTATTTTACCCATACCTCGGCCCTACCCATGTCGTGACCTAGCTACCTAAACCTGGAACATTTTTAGTGACCTGTGAACTCATGTGCTCGTTATACCTTGTAACATTGTTACCCATGCTTTGTGACCTAGCTACTGACATGGAATATTGTTAGCAACATGTGCACTCATGTTCTTGCTATACCTTACGACATTGTTACCCATGTCGTGACCTCACTACCTGGACCTAGAATATTATTACTAACCTCTAACCTCATGTGCTTGCTATACCTTGCGACATTGTTACCCATGTTATTTGACCTAATGACCTTACTTTTCCTATTTTCATGCCATTTATCCTGATCTTACCTTTGGTGTACCAGAACATACCTAAACGTTCCTGCACCTGACCTGCGATGTGCTTCTGCACCATATCCTATACCTTAGATATTGGACTCACTTTAACCTTGTTTGGATAAACCTATCGACCTTAGACGATGTAGAGTTTGCACGTTATTCAACTCCGTACTGTGCCATAGTTTATATGTTTGTGTGTGTGTGTTTGATTGTTGCTACCTTTGACCCCTCGGTCCATTACCTTGATTACCCGATTGGACCTTTACCCCATTACCCCCATTGTCCACCTTCCTCTTCATCACATCCACCTTTATCAAACCACTCACAGATTTAGTCTTCTACCTCATCCGTTCCTAGTTTGAGGGGGATCACCTTCACCCACACATGGGGCACCCACATATTATTTTTTTCAATGTTGCTTACCAATACAAGCCATGCAACAAAAAGGGGAAAAATGTAGACACCAAAATTGGGTCACACTCCCCTTAGTCCCTCGTCAAGTAACCAACTCAAACATACTCACCTAACCAAGGCCCCTTCCACCCCACACCACTATTAATTTAATTGATTTAATTAAATTAATATATATCCTCACAATATTTATTATCTCATTATCTTAATTTCTACCCCACCGTCTCACCTAGACACCTCACCCAACCACCTCACCCTAGACCCATTCTTGACATGTTTCCATAACAAACAATAACTAAGTCTTACTTTCCTTAATGAGCTAAGATTTGGTATAACCCTAAAATCTCTCTAACCACATTCCCGCCCATTATAAGGGAAGTTTCTTTTCTAATCCACAAAAACAAACTAACTGGGCCCAAGAAATTAGAAAGATCTACCCATTTTAGTAAACCTAGGGAATCCTTCCTTAACCGACACCGGTCATCTCTAAACCGATGTTGGTCAACCCGAAACCATCATCGATTACCATTTATTCACCTAAGAAACCTTGTTTTTGTTGTTGTTGGCACATTATGGGAGTAAGAAGATGAGAAGAGAGTTGCATACAAGCAAAACCAGAGTCTTTTTCATACACTGAGACATTCACAGCCAACACGGAACAAATCCGGAAGCATTACACTCACGGAAGCATTCTAGGATTCATCACTACGCGTCAAAAATACCTTCGTTACGATCAACTACCATTACCATTTAGCCATCCAATCTGCATCATAGTAAGTGTATCCTTAACCAACATTGTTATTTCAGTTAGTGGCTTTTGTTACTCCTATTATTAATCTACACTTTGCATGCTCATTCTTCTATCCCTTACCAACCTATAACCCAACCATTTCCTTACCCACACCTCCAAATCACCCATCCTCACCTGTTGTTCATCCCTGAATACACCTGAGACTTTTATAAACCTCCTTATCCACCCTACCATCTCTATCAAATCCCAGATCAAACCTTGCAATTATATCTCTATGAGTTTCATACACCGCACCTTACCAACATCAGTTACCCATAACCATCATTGGTTATACCTAACCGACATCGGTCTCTATGTTTTATACCCAGCCCAAGAACAGATCCAAACAACATCTTACCAATTGACCTAAACAACCCAAAATTAGACCCTGACCAGTCCTAATACTGTGACAGACACCTCATCCTTTTGATCTAACTATGACCTAGCCTAGTTGTGATTATATTTTCTTATTGTACTTGAATGAGATACCTAAATCATATCAACTATAGTAGGAATTTATTTATCTGTCACATTGATTTGTTTTAAACAGTGGATTGATAACCATCTAGGAAGTATCACACTTCCCGGAACTAGCATACGCTAGGTAGTCCACTATCATATATCATTTAACTTCTCTTTTGTGGTCTTGTTTTCTATTACAGGTAGTTCCTCCTAGCCAAAAGGAATCTCTCACAATCGGAATTGGGTCAAGAAGTTTGAACGTGTGCATCAACCTCCAACCAACCCATTTAATAGGTATTCCTCCTAGCCCTTACCCTTATCTATTTCGTCATTCAAAACGTAAAGAAAATGGTGAAACATGTGGACTCAAGGATGTTGTATGGATAGTTTTTTATCATGAGGTATTTATTCTAGGCAAGGGTATGTTATGTGTTTTACTATGTTGAGAATCTTGTGTGTTGTTAATAAAATATGAGGTATGACAATGGCATAAAACATAAGAAGAAGTGTTCTTTGTAGAAAAACATGGTGTTATGATGCTTCAATATCTTGTATAGGTTTGTATTAGTGAATAGACAATTCAAAGGAAGGATTAGCATGAAGAAAGTATTTCGAAGGTTCAAGAACTATGAATTAGGGGTATGGAGACTTGAAGGCTTTTTTCGAGATATCAATATGGGACTAGTATTAACAAGCTTAGAAAAGGATTGCGTATTGGAAAAGGCATATACATGTGAAGGAGGAGAAGAATCAGGTATGTTTGAGGTCAATCATGATGTAATATTGCGGGGTAAGTGCGGGAAGTTGATGGAAAAATATAGGGTCATCCGTGGATATCATATTGCAAATAACAACATAATATCAACTTGTAGGGATTATTGGCAATACATACACTCAAAATTAGACAAAATTATATTAATATGAATCATAGCATCTGGAATCTAGTTTCTAAAATACTAATTTTTGTAAAAAATGGACAAGATTAGCTATATTAAACACTCAAAATTCAATGACTTGGTATTTTTTTTTTTAAAAACGCCGATAAGATTATAGTCCGTTTGCCCACAATTTGGATGACCAAAAATTGATATATATTTTTTTCCTTTAGTGAGAAGTTATATGCCCCTATCTATCTTGGGATGGATTTTATTTTGTATTTTTTTGAGTAATATTTTATTTTTTTATGATTTTTTCCGTGAAAGTGGTATGAAAACATAAAGAAAACGAGCACTTTCCGTTTGCCCGCCATAACGCATCAAAAATATTGAAATCAAATAATTTTTTTTTGAACATGTATATAATTTCACCACGGTTGGGATGGTATAATTTTTATCACATTCTGATAAGTGAAACAAATTTTGCAGTCTTAAACATAGACATAAACATTCACAGGAAAAAGTGTCTTAAAGACCTACTATTAGTAAAAAATTATAAAATGATATTTATCCTCTTCTATTCACTTTAAAATCAGTATTTCTACAAAGCTAATAGTCTCCCCTACGCAATGGTACCATTTTTATGACATAGTTTTTACTTTTCGGCATGGTTCAAGTCTCATGAAGCCTAAATTTGATATTTTGCTGTTTTTAATGTAAAATTCGGGATTTGATGTCCACTTAATTGTCCCCCAACTTGGTGCACTTACCCCGCAATGGAAATAGAAAGAAATTTTTTGCGAAATCAAGATGAGTGTGGAAAATTGTGACCACTGAGAAGAGGTAAGAGATGTATCTCTAAGATAGGATTGTATGTTATCTTTTTTCCATCTTCAATCATGAATTTTTGTTGCATCAAAAGGGTATTTTGAAGACCATTTTCAAAAATTTATGTGGATCTAGTAAGGGTTTAAGGGACTAATAGGGTTGTGAGTTTTTTTGAGGTTGTGTGAAGACTTGGTAGGAAGGTACACAGTTCCGGATAGTTGTTTGTAAAGATGCTTCAAAAGGGTTTTCCGGAAGACTAAGAAGAGTATTAAGGTGCAAGGCTTTAGATATCTAAGACAGTTATGAAGAATCATGATTGGAATCAACAATTTATGTGTAAAGGAAAATTAGGATGCTGATGACAATGGTTGGTAGATCTTAAGAAAATTTCATTCATCCATCAATAAGGTATGTTTGATATACTCGGTTTCATTTATGAGGTACTCTCATAGAGATATAATACTTTGAAGATTACATCAAGTTGTGTAGGTAAATTAAAGATATGACACATGTATGTTGGAACTTGAAAGTGTGTTTTAAAGACCTTGTATAGGCATGTGTCACCTAAAATAGGGTAATAAATTCTAGAATCTAGTGCAGGTACTTATAAGTCTTAAAGATGATTCAAGACCTAAATTTTTCTTGAAGTTTATTGAGGTATGTTTTTGAATCTCAAATTTAAGTGTATCTTATTCTTTAAGGAAGAAATAGATTGTGTAGAAGAGCTTCATGGTGTGAGGAAGACTAGTTAGCAAGAAACGTGTGTATGACTGTGTGTTAAGGGTTACCATAGCTTTGAGCTACTTAAATATGAGGTAATTAAAGGATTAAAGAAGGTTTCAAGAATCTAGGTGAAATTACAAGTAACAACATAGTGTTTACTGGTCTCTCTTATCTAAATCCAACATGTTTAAATGATGGTAAGGATTTCCATAAGTCATGTTGCAAGCAAATGAGAGATGTAAAAGTTACAAGATGAAAAATAAGGTTAGTTTTCAATAATGTCATAGTATAATGATGAAGGCATGTGCTTCTAGATGAATTTTGATGTCCTACAACATTGATTGATAGTATTAAATAGTAGTATTTTATTTTGAAATATGATATTTTTGATACATTTGAAACATTAAATCTCAACGTTTCGAGTCTAACTACGGGACCCATCATCGGAGAAAAGATTTATATTCCTAAAGAGACAATAATACATGATATTACACTATGTATTACACTATATATTGTATTATTGTCTCTTTGGGAATATAAATATTTCTATCCTGACGATCGGTCTTGTAGTTTGACTTGAAACATCAAGATTTAATGTTTCAAATGCGATGTATCTATAATATCATATTTAAAATTATTCTCACTATCCAAGCCTTCAAAAAGTAATATTTTAGTTGAAAAATCATGATAGATAGTTTAAGCATGTTCTTTGTGCTTTAGAATGTGTTTTGAGGCTTGTCATTAAAAATGAAAAAGAAAATTGAAGGTTTGATCAAGAGAAAATGACATAGATTTGTGTATGATGAGTTGTATGTTTATTTGTTTGAAGCATTGTTTCAAGAATGTGTGTGTGTATGGTTTTGCGTGAGTTATGGAGTCATCATGAAAGGTTTTTGCTAATGTGGGCATCCCAAAGATGAATAATCGTGTCTATAGATTCCATGGAAAGATGTTTGGAATTCATTCATGAAGGTTTGTATAATCTCTCGAATGCCCATGTTTCTTGAAATTTTTAATTCCTTAAATAAACTAGGAATGGTCTCATGGGGAGATGAGCATAGCTCTATAAGAAATACAGGTGAATCGAGAAGATTGTTGGATCATGAGATTTAATTTTCTTAGTGATTCTTTGTATCTTTGACGAACATGTAAATAGGTAAGTTGTTTTGAGAAGAATGCATGATTTAGGGGGCTAAAAGGAGTTTTATATGACTCAAGGAGATTTTTAGCTATTTCAAGTTGTTTTTCTAGTTTTATGAGTAGGGGTAGGTATCAAAGAAGCTTTGAAAGTCATGAAAGAGGTATGTTTTAATAAATTGAGTTGGTATACATGATTTAAGGGGCTTTGAGCTCGAGTTTGTGATGCTAGAATTTTTGGTTGAATATGGTATAGGTAAGAGAGTGTGGTGTTCTCAGCTCATCCACTATAAGAATCTTATATCAGGTTTTGGTGTCCTTAAAAGGTAAGAGGATGTTTCTTACATTTGGTCTATTGGCTTCATTTATATGCATGGTCAAAGTCGAGTTATAGGTGAAGAGTGTATCTTTTCTTGTTTGGCATATCGTGTTGTCAAAAGATAGTGTTTCCAGAATGTTTCTTTGTCATTAATTTAAAGAGGAGAATGAGCTAATGGCATGTGTGTTCCTTAGGGGAGTTTTAGTTTAGTCTTTTTTTCCATCAAGATATGTTTTCCATCAATGACAAAGGGGAGATTATTGGCATTATATTGTCATTGATGTCAAAGTGAAGGTGTTTTCAGAATTTTCATTGATTCTATTGATGTAAAAAGAGTTATGAAGCATGAATTTTGATTGGTAGCATCTAGAAAAGTTGAGTTTCTTGATGAGTTGTTTTGTTTAGGTGTTGGTTCATGAGATATTGAGCAAGTATGATGGCTTATCGTGTCTTATAGAGGTGATGAAGTGTTTTAGTGATTCTAGGATGATTTCATGGAGTGTGTTGAAGGTCATTGCAGGTATGAAAGGTACACAAGATGATGAGGTGGCTAGATTTGGTGAAAAGAGCATGTTCTAGGTGTTTGTTTGTGAGGTCTAGAGAGCATAATGAGGCATGGCATGGTGAAATGAATCATGTAGAAGCTTTGTGAGCATGGTAAGATCATGAGAATTAGGGGTATGATGTGTATATACACTCACAAGAGTCTTATAGTGTTGATTTAGGTGTTAGACTAATTTTTTTAGGTTTGTTCCTAGACCTAACCCTTAAGAAAGCAAGTCCTGGTGTGGTGGAGTAAATACTTCTAGGTGTATTTTGGAAAATGTGAGAATTGGAGATTTTTTTGTAGGTTGATGTGATGGTTTGGTCCAAATTTCAGGACCTACTATTGAATATTTTACAAGATATTGAGTTTTTACTAGAACTAAGCTTCCACGGGTGAGTTTTTGAGCTAAAAGTTGAGTTTCTGATGTTCGTTGGAGATTGTGTGATTTTCATGGGGACCCAAGCTCTTGAGGATAGTTTAATAGGTATATCTTGAATTTTTCTAGTGGAATGAATTTTTTTGATTGTCAGGTTTTTATGAACAATCATTAAGAAGCAAAACAAATTTTTAACCCTATTAAAACCCTAACTTGGTAGAACTTGGAAATTGATAGTACATGCCCAGAATTGATTGTTTGTAAAAATTTGGTGATTGTCGAGGACTCCTCCATCTTTCTCTATGTGTGATTTAGATTTTTGTTTGTATGTAGACCCCACCCAAAAAGGTAAGTTTATGGAAAATTTAAGTTTGTGACAAAGTTATCCATTTAACCTAATGACTAACTTAGTATTTATTAAATCATGGGATATTTTATTCATGTTCATGATGGTTTCAAATTGTGGTTGAGCTCTTAACTAGTGAAGTGTGCCATATTTTTAGGACTATTTTTAGGCGGTTTGGAGTAGTCTAGGTGTAGAGCTATTTTGGAGGTGCTACTGATGACTTTGTAGCATACTTTGAGTTTTTTGATGATCCTGATATCAATATATTTCCATTGATATATCATACTTTTGTTTTCGATAATATGTGAGGAAGTTATGGCTTGCTTTATGAAGGCTAATTTTGAGGGTGTTTGATTGTGCATGCTCTCATGAGGGTTTCATGGTGTGAGATGTTGTTCCCAAGTTGTTTCATGGTTTTGGAGTTTTTAAGGATTATAAAGAATTTCTATGTATGTTTTATGATTTTGTGAAGTTTTTTTGCTCTATAACATTCCTCTTATGGCGAGTTGTCTTGTTTTAGTGTTTGGGGCTTCTTGAGTCCTAATGAAGGTCTTAAATGATCTAAGTGATGTTGGCAACCTACATGGTCCTATAGGTGCTATTTTATCATGTTCTTAATATTTGGAGATTTTTTTACTCTATGATGGCCTACCCTAGTGAATTATAATTATGAGACATGTATAAAGAAAAGTTAGAAGGCTCGTTTGAGCTAGTTGTGTATGAGGGAGAAAAGTGCAACCTAGAGGGGTGTTTGAAGGAGGTGAAGAAGGTATTTGTGACCTTGTTGAGAGGACAATGAGGTTATGATGTTGTTTAAGAGAGATATCATGTATGGGAAAGCTAGGGAAGAAGGTGAAATCAGCTTAAGGAAGAAGTTATGGGCATGGAGGCTAGAGAGGTGTTTTGAGAAAGATAGAGGAGAAGAGTGAGCTTCATTGAGTCATCATCAATTGTGTAAGAAACATTTTAGAGATGGAATTCATTTTAGATGGATTTTTTTGGTGTTGAGTCATCTAGGGATTGGTGCCTCCTTTTAGGGTTGGTGTTCTACTAAACTAGGGGTTTGTGTTTCTTGAAGGGTTGGTACTCTACTAAACTAAGCTCTGGGTTAGTGCTCCTTATAGAGCTGGTGTCCTACGAAATAGGGTTTGGTAATATTTTTGGGTTTATTGCTTCACTAAATCTAGGGGTTGGTGCTCCTTTTTGAATTTGTGCTCAACTAAATTTGAAACATGGCTATAATAAAGTTTTATTTCAATGGGTTTTCTTCCCCTTCAGGTTTTCCCACTTAAATTTTGTGTCCATGTGTTATTGTGTTCCTCTTGCATATGATTTTATGGTTTTGTTATATTGATAAATATTAATGAATAATCTAATTTGGATGGTTTATGAATGTTAATGTTTAAAGTGAATGACAATTTTGTATGCACGTTGATTCACCCCCCCCCCAATTTTTTTGAATTATTATATGCAAATATCTTATCAAGTGGTATTTACATATCATAAATGAATAAGGTAAATAATATGTAAAAGATAACACAACACAAGAGATATTGATGTGCCAAGTTTCCCAAATATTCAATACATTCATAAATATAAGAATACCCTTAAGGTAAGGAAACACCATATAATACTCCTTAAGGAAGGACTAACTCCAATTCGAGGAAGAACCTCCAATAACCTTCTACCAAGTAGAATAATTCACACATACATGACATATCTTGTAATGATATGAATACCCTTTATATAGACATACATTACTCTTAATGAATGGGTAACACATAATCCCAATGTAGGTTGATTCATTACCCAATATAACTAATTCCTATGTGACCCCATATATTATAAACATATAACTAACTAAGGGGGGGGTGTACCACATGTTGGCATATCCATCAACCCATATACATGATAATATTATATACCAAGGTACATAGCAATGAATCTCATAGGCATGATGTTTCAAATTGTAGATCTTATCAACAACATATGAAAAACTTCAAATCAAAATTCCAAGGAGAGCAACAAAAAATCCATGCAACCCTCTTCTATTGTGCCACTTTTTTCCCATCATGGATTTTTCTCACATACAAACGATACTTGGTAGGTTATCTACCACAAACATCACATTAGAGAAAATTCTTCTTGTGTACCTAATCATAAATCCTCATCCCGTCCATCACGTATTTCTATCCCATCATCTATTTCTCTCCAGACTCGTTACTCTCCCCCTCGTCCCTCCCTTGATGATATCCATCGTGATGTTCTCAAACGAATCTCTAATCGGATTGATGATTCTCTCTTTTCCACACTATATAAAGTTCATCACGGTATCATTACCATTAAAGACAACTCGAGGACCTCACAATTCATACTCAACTTCAAATCCTACATGATGTAACCACAATAATCAATTACACATCAATATTTCACACATCATCATTGATTCATTTTTTCTCCTTAGTTCATCATTATTTATATTTGTAGACACTTGTAGTTTGATCAATGCATTATTATTCATAATATTGTACTAACTATTATTCCCCTTGCAAATGTATGACACTTCGTCAGTTAGATCTATCTAACTCCCCTCTTACGACACTTTGTTGGTCATATTTCCTCTTATAAACTAATTAAATAGGTTATAGTAACCTCTTCTTGGCTAATATTCCCTTCTTTACCACCTTTATTAGCTCTTTGGAGTATCAATCCACTTTGTTGGATTGATTAAGCCTTTCAGAAGCCCTTCAGAAACCTAATTTCTCTCTCAGTAAGATTAATTACCCTCTAAACATGGTTAACTAGTCTTAACCATGGTCAATCTCTTCTAAACACAGTCCAACCTCACTTTGACTTGCTAAAAGTGATTTTTGGACTTTTCCATTTGTCCCACTTACACCCAAATCTCTCATTTCCCCAAATGTAAAACTATAAATAGGGCTAGACCGCCTCCCTCATTTTCTAAGAATTCTCTCTTCTTCCTAGCACAGATTATAGTATTTTGTTTAGGCTTTAGATTGTATTTCATTTTCTCCCATTGAGATAGTAGCATTTTCTTTTGTATTTCATAGCACAAATATGGAGTAAAAGGGAAGAACCATTGGCCTTGAATCCATTAATGGGGAGATCTCTTTCTCTTAGAACACATAACTGAATGCTTAGATCCTCTTAGGTTCATTATTTCAAGCTTTCAAAGAATAGAGGTTAGTTTCATTTGCTTAATTTGCTTGTTTTCTTCAAATTAATGTATTCAAAAAGAAACCCTTGCTCATTTCTTATCACATGGTCCATTGATCATATTGTTAAAAGCCTTTGGGGTTTCTTTAGATATTCTTACCCCAATTCCATGGCTTTTACAACTTTTCATTGAACACAATATTATCCCACTCAAGTTTATATATCCTTCTTGGGTCTCTATGACCATTACTTCCTATCTTGGATATTTTGGTGATTATATCTACCATCTCCTATTTGGGTTTATCTCTCCCACTTGGTTCTTATGGACGTTGCTTCCTACTTTGGATACTTTGGTAATAAATTTTCTTTCATCCCTTCTTTGGGTTTACCTCTTATTGCTTGGGCTAGTCCTCTAATTAGTCCCCATCCCATGTCATTTTACATGTTTTACCTACTCTATCATTTATAACCTTTTATCATTTCATTTCTCTTAGTCATGAATGTTCCTAAATTTGTGCACACATAATAAAATGGAATCATAAAATTAAACATTCATCAAACATCAACTTCAAATACACATGATATCACCAAACAAAATATTATCTCATATATATCTCAAAATGAATCATTTTATACATCATATAGAATATATCTCTAACAAAGATGACATCCATCTCTCAATCACCCCCTTGATCATACAAAAATCATATGATACTTTTGAGTTAATGATGTCTGATTTGTAGCATGTAGAGATCGTGTTAGCAATGTGGATCTAGATCAATTACTTTCATCCTCTCCCTCTCCTCTAGTTGTCGAATCTCCAAATATATAATGTGGGTTGCATCATTTTCCTTTTGTGCAAGCACCACTTATGAAAATGAAAATATAGTTTCCTTCTCTTGTGCCGATGTGGCTTGTTCTGGAGAAGGCCCTATTATAAGGACATCATTTCTTCTACACTCATTGTTTCTTAAGTGTCTCTATGCCTCTGAATCTCATGAGCTTCCTCTCCTACAAGCCTAAAGGAACTCACAAAATTTCCTACCATTTCTAATATTGGATCATCCATCATATATGTATATACCAGGTTTAATACATCATACAAGATCTCACAAAGGTGTGCACACTCAAGACAAGTGCCACTTAGTTGTGGTTTGCTTTGGAAAACACAAAAACCACATACCTCACTAGCAATCTATTCAATTTTATTCAACATTATATCAGATGTCATACCAACTATGAGACTCATCGTGTTGCTCCACTACAATGCATCCATATTCCCCACCTCCCAAAACTTCCCCATCATTTTCGTATCTCAATTAGAATGCCCCTACCAAATGTACGTACCTATTTTGGGGAACCAAGATCATATGTGGTATCCTTAAAGTCTCTTCTCTCTACCCTAATCAGCCAAACATATACGTTGTTCTTTAGGTTCCTAGATTTGACAAGTAACCTCCCTTAGTCCTCCCTCACTACCACTTACAAGTGCCATCCTCAAGGTCTCTCTACCCTATCCTCCTCTTTCACGGCCTATCTCTCAAGTTTATCCCCCACCTCTATCACCCGAGGTCCCCTGTGGACCTCCTACTCCTCTTTGTTAATGCCTCTTGACACCCGGATGTGGGAAAACCCAACTCAAGATGTTTGTAATGGTGGCACTGATACCACTATCCCCACTCTCCCTCCTCTCTCTCGCGTGTGTTTTTGCATAATACCCTATAAGAGATAGTCTTACCACATGAGTTGGTTTCCTAAATTGAAAGAAACTCTATCAACTCAATATGTCTCCACCACCACATGTAGTGCCCTGTAATCTCCAATGTCCCCTCAATAGCCATTGTTTTCGTCTAACTAGGCCATTGATCCACTAGTCCTCTATCGGGCTCCCATACGACTTTATCCTACCTAACCCATATCAAGTGCATATAGCAAATTTTTTACCTCAATATTAGGCCTATCTCACACTATATAATCCTTATGCCATGATATTTGCAGTAATGTCCTGTAGGTCTATACATCGTGAAAAACTCATAAATATATGTGGCCAAAAGTATGATTGGTCCCACTACCCTCTACTACCTCACACAAATCATGTACTAACTACACCCATATGGATGTCCACCAACTAAAATATATGTTGTCCTCTAATGCGTCTATGAAATTCACTAATACAAATAATGGTACTTCTTAATCTTATTTTTTGCACAAGACCCGTCTTCTGCAACCATACCAATAATCACCTTCTATATATAGAAAATTTATGCGAGAAAATGTGGCACTCAAATGGACCATCAATGAGCTCGTATGATACGGACCACTACCTATATCCCACCATACTAAGACTCTCCTCTTTATAGTTTTTGATGGCACATCAAAAACGCCTCGACACCCTGAATGGGCAGCCCAAGAAACACATTTACATCCTGCAATGTCATGGGAACCTCTATCATCCGTCAACTAAACCTCCACCTAAAATTATTGGACCAAAACCCAATGGTCCAAAAACATTTGTTTCAAATCTAGATCCAACGAAATCTCCAACAATGTATAATTCCTCCAACTAAATCCTTGTAGATGTGCAACATCCTATGTACATGACCTATTCAATAACTCTATTAATCATGCCAAATCCACTTATCTACACAACCATATCCATCATGGAACCTATAAAATATCAACTAACAAAAAATCCTTCAAATCTCAATCCATAATCACCATCAAAAATAAATCTCAAATTACTAAAAATTCAAACACAAACTTTTTCTAAACTTTATTGGCCATCTTGACTTAATTTCATTTGTCACACCGAGAAAACAAACCTCCCTCCTCTACTACATTAATCACCCTAGAAAATGTCATCATTCGTCATAAAAAACTACCCTACATCATGTCTACTACAGAGATGCAATCAGAATCTAGCATGGTCAATATCATCTTTCTCGGGGTCTAAAACCTTTTCTCGAAATAAATTCAAGACCCTAACCTAATGAATCCAAATACTAAAATGCTTCCAAACCCACCTAAAACACAACTCGAACTACATTTTGACTATCTTTGGGAAAATTTCACTAGCTAAGTTTTCCCAGGATATATTTTTCTATTTTTCTCATAACTACCCTTTCCCAATTTAAAAATAAAACCTACCATGGTATTTGTACATCGCCACGTTCCTTGTCTCGACCACCTCTTTAACCACCTCATACTCTAACCATCATCACTAATATCACTCGATTTAAAGATGAAATCATAGCTCAATTTCTCTTAATTTCAATCAATATAGTGACAAATGATTTTGTCTCTTTATTATTTATAGCAAATTTTATAACTAGTTTCAACGTGATTCCTTTCAATATTCAAACCTTCATATTTTTCAAACAAAAACCTAAAATAACTCCATGAATTATGCCAAAATCATGGTGGCGAGCCAACCAGTTTAGAATATTGAACACACCTCTACTAAAGTGTGCCAAACTTTACCATTTTTCGTCACTTCAACACTCACTACATCCCTCTTATGGCCTCCTAGCTTGGTGATTTATGTTTAATTTTACTAATTATATTTTAGAATTTTCTTTCAGTCTTGTTTATTCATGTTTCTAAGAAGATTTTTGCACCCAAAAAAACAAATCGAGTGATGCCAACACATAATTATGAGGTAGGTATATTTCATTTGGTGGAGTGCATTAGTTGTTTATAACACTTACATTATTACTATACTTTCAACATTTACTTTTGATTTTACATGGTGCATAGACCTTTTTCAAAAAACCATCACGTATTTCACTATTGTGACATGTATTACTATTAATCATCGGTTGGGGCATATGTATACACCTCATTTTTACACTTGTTAACCATTTCTCGTGTGCATATGTTGTTGATATGTTTTCTTCTTGAGTGGGTTCCTTAAGGGGTGTTTCAGGGATTAGGGCGTGATCGGACTTGGTCACATGGGCTGACCATAATATTTAATAGATGTTATTATGTCACGGTTCCTTACTATTATTGCATTTTCTCCCCTTTGTTCACACATTACATCCATCATGCTTACTTGTTCATTATGTCTACTTGCTTATACTTGTAGCATGTTATTATCTCTACTTTCAATCATCCTGGACCTTTTTCATTTCCTCTATTTACCTTTTGGATTCCACACGACATTATTTTTCCCCTTTTTACTTAGGATTTCCCCAAGGCCGATCCCATCACCCATAGAAGATGGTGTCATGTTTGGTTTCTCCAAATTCAATGCCATCTCCCATAAACGATGACATTGGGTATATATACCCCACCACCTTTTTTCATTTTCACCAACTCACAATCAATTGATCATGCATAAAGGCACTTATAGCTCACACATTTTCATAACTACTTGTTAGACTCGAATAAGTGTAGCTTACTTCTTTTACATTTGGATCACCATAGTCAGTTAGGATTGGATATATTCTTGTTGAGTTTTTCCCTTCTCCGCCCATTGCAATTCCCTCTCAATGTTGTTGTCTTTGGGGAGAATTATGCATTAACGATTACACACGTGCTACAAGTAAGTATCTCTAAATCTTCTTAGTCTTTTGTTTTGTACTTGTGTGTTTTTTATTGTTCATTCATTTTTATAGCCTAGAGTAAATGTATGTTTCATTTGATCCATTTTATTGTCTTATTATCTCATGTCCCTTGGTTTTATCCATCCTTTGATTACTCTTATTTTGAATCCTAGTAGGATACCTATCTTTATCTTAGGTATAGGCCTTGGAAACCTATTATTATCCTAGGATTAGGGTCACTATACTCTAGAATTACAACAATATCACTTCTAGAGCTCATTTGTATCTACATAGTGTGTCCAGACTTACATTTGATCCATGAATTTTAGAACCCATTGTGGAACCTATCTTTATCCATCATACTGATTTCTCATACTACATTGTTTTCTTTCACTAGTGATTACTTCCAAACATTGATTGATCTGACTACTTCATACTATTAATTATTATATTCATGGATTACTCTCTCTACATGTGTGTTACATTTTTATTACATGTTTTGATAATTGTGTGGCATTGATTTCCTTAACGGCTCCATACTTTTGTGTATTGTTTTCCTTAAGCTGTTAGATGAAACTAATTGATTTTTTTGCTTCATGATCTTATGTGTTAAATTTCTTGATTATTATGTGACATTGATTTACATTTACTGTTTTGTACACTTTTCTCATTACTATGTGGTGATTTTTTCTTGGTTGCATTAGACGCTTGTTTGAGTTTTGATTATGTTTGTTCTTACTACTTTTTGCAAATGTGTATTGATTATTTTGTTTGTTTTTTATACTTGTGTGCTTGATGTTTTGTGTTCTTGGTACACTTGTATACTTTGTGTTATATTTCCTCATATACGATGAATGTCTATACATAATTTTACATTGCTTGTTCACTTTATGCTCGTACACATTAGGGAATACTAACCCTCCTACTTCCTCTAATACATTATTGATTATATCCTTTACAATGGAACAAATATCTTATGACACATTACTAAATATATCTTGATATCGAACATCCTAACATATTGCTTACGTTTATGAGTTGTTTCTACCTAACTTATGACGTATATTGCTTTAATACACACTATATATTGTACATTGAATGACACATGGATTATGACCACACTTGTTTGAAATACATTGTTTGATTACACTACGGATCTAGGACCTATATTTGATTTACACAATTATTATTGCTTTCTGAAATCACTTCTTATACATTAGTTTTGAGTATTTTTAACAATAGATCATTGATTATTAAACATTTCTCATGCCACTTTGGATGGTTACACATTACTTTATGCACACTGATTGTTATATTTTTATCATGACATTTCTTATTGTATGATTTCTTCTTTCACCGCTTATTACATGTTCATTATGATTGTTTCTTACAGACATGACTTTATATCATTGTTTGGTGCATGCTTATTCTTGCACACATGAACTAACAACTATCGCTACTAATATTAGTCATGTTTTTCAAGTCTTTTTAATGATTTATCTTTATGATGGATCTATTATGTCATGTTGTGTCACGTCATGTCTTATTTCACTATGGATCCATTAGGTGTGGACTTGGGTGGTGTTATTATGCTACTCTTCCTATCACTACAATGTTATCTTGTTGAAAATTACTAGAACTCTTTCATGACAGGTTTCACTATTTTGATGTTACATACATACTACCGAGCTTACACTATTGTTATCTTACAACTTCAACATATTGTTTGTGCTTAAATGATAAATCTATCAAGAATACTATCATGACATATTTTATCATATGATGATACACATTCTTTGGAACTTACATTTTTTATCTTACGGATGCTACAACATACTTGTGTCAACTACTTCTATCTTACGACTTATACACATTATATCATGTTATCTAATACACTAATTTTGGTCTATATCATTGATGATGTTTACCCCATTTTACACGACTAATAATTCTCTTTTGAGATAAGTTATCATTTGCAATGTCACGAAATTTGTACAATTCTTACATCGGGCACATACTTGGCTTCACTTAGCAATCACAATTATTATAGAAAGGTTTCACTTAACAGGCATACTTGCTAAAGAGCTCCACTTGGTATGCTCATTTGATTTAAAGAGGCTTCACTTAGCATGTAGAATAGCTATGAATTACTCCATATAGAAATCTCAAGTGTTACTATTCTATAAATTTAAAATTATTCTTCACTCATATACGGTGCTAGTGGCAAACAAGTGTGCACATTTCATGTTTTTATCTTTTTAGTTATGTTTTTATGGATTTTTATAAGCATCTTGATTAGATATTAATACATGTTTTTGCATATGGAAAACAAGTTCACATGTATGGTTATACAAGAAAGGGACACACATACATTGTCCTTATGGGAGGTCTTTGTTTCACATCATTTTAGTTTAATCAAACAATTTTTAATTACTAGATTAAAATGGAGGCAAATGTAGATACAAAAATCTAGACCTATGGCATTTGACAATCAAGCATTGACATTTATCTCATGCAATTAAGCATTGCGCACTTAAATGAAAAAATTCTACACACAACTTTTTCAATTAACATTACTGAAACTAATTCAAACTTGTTATCCATCAATGACTAGTCAAAATCCTACTTTTAAAATATAAAACACATCTTCAAACATATAACCTTTAGCTCAAGCTAACATATTGAATTTTTCACTTCACTAGACGAAGTCACCATGAAAAAAAAAACATTTGGATGACTTTTCCTTAAGCCGACAACTTCATCATCCAAAACTATAACAATCACCTTTTCAAATTCAAAAGTTACCCGAATCGCCTAGTGTCAATTGAGAAGTATAACATTTTGCAATAGTCGCTATAAAAGCATATTCACACAACTCACTTGTTAGGCCTCACATCTCACTTTTTTTTTTTACTACCTAAGAGATCACAACAAAGCACCCAATTGATAAATAACTTTCTCAAGCATATTAGCAAGCTCTAAACTTTGCACACATCCTACATGACTACTCCAATCCATTTTACAAAGTTACATCACACCAAATATCATTTCCAAATGTTAAAGTTCTTATTGGAGTTTTCATTTGCAAAACACTTGCCAATATAAATCTTGAAAACATATATCGGATGGGGAACTATAAGGGTTTCGTGCCTCTTCAAAATATTGCTACATAAATGTTGCAAGATTAACTCAAACTAATCAAACTAACCTATTTTTATGTCCTCAATCAAAGGAGATGCCCTATTATACTTCACAACTACGATTGTGGAATGTCAATTACGAGAAGATGAAACAATAGACATAATAAAACACAATTTCGAGGTGAAATCCTCTCCAAACCCTACATATGACAAAAACATCTTGGACAAAGTCACCAAGCAACATTGTCCATAACATGGGGACTTCATCCTTCTCTCCATTCACATTTCCAAATTTTTAAGCCACCTCAACAATGCCATACACAACTTTCATGCACATTCTCATATCACTTTGCTACTCCATCTTAGTCTAAAATTGGTACAATGTCTTGTAACCATAACTTGTACTTACTTTATTTAACTCACTTTTGAAATTGTCATATCTATCTATAAATGATTTAAAATCACGGGTGTTTACTCTTATTCACTATATTCTAATATTATTTCAATCTTTAAACAAAAAATATAGCATAATTATATTGAATCCCAATTTTTGTATTGCACTCAAAGATATAAGTAATTTTCCAATTAATTGCTACTTTTATGGTTAACCAATTTTTCTTTACAATATTATATATCGATTTAGGGAAAAAATGGGCGAAAGCTCGGTTTTTCTAAACACTTTTAATGTTGGGAAAATAAATAATATAATAATGTTTAATATGTGTGTTTTGAGCTTGATGGTCCAGAAAATTGATAAAATAAAAGCTCTAGTGGTTGTCATACACCCATTACCAAGATAGAAACAATAAATAATGAGAGAGTAGCCAAATTGTACCAAGGCTGAACTGAATGAGGTTGCATAATTCCCTTGAGGAAGCTCCAAAATAAAGGGCATCGACAGTAATACAATTGGGATATGATTTTGGCTTACATGATTATTTCACCATGTCTATGAGTTTTCACTATTTTTCTTATTCTAAAAATTTCAAAATGTTAAAATAAGAAAGGGAACAGTTAAAAGATTATAATCCATGTTAACCCCAATTGTAAAATAATAAGCATTTCTGCGTTTGATACAATTCACAAGTGAAGTCGGATTATGTTTCCTCCCAATACAATGAATTTGGAAGGAGAGTTTGGAATAATAGAGACTCGAGTACATAAGATTACTAAGGAAGAATTCCAAAGAATCTAACACGCAATAATAAATTACTAAGGAAGAATTCAATTTGTAACATAGCAGAGACTCCACAAGAATGTGGGCAAGCAACTCATTGTTGCAAAAAGCTTGAAGCATAAACCTAGGAAAAATCATGGCACCAAAAATCACCAAAGTTGTTAATGGAGAGGAAGACTTTGATAATTTTCCTTTATAAGGGCCGATCTAGACTAAAAAATCAACATGGGACGCCAAGTAAATAAGACAAATAGCCCAGAAACAAGGTGCACGTGCACTGGAAAATAACTTGCAGAAAATAGTCATTAGCTACAGGAACTAATGGTTGAATTGTAATTACTTTAAAAACCACTAAATCCACCAAAATCAATGCGAAGTAGCATTTACTAAAAGGAACAGGTTTATGTGGATCATGAAGGCTGTCAAAAGTTGTTTATAAACCAGAATACAAGGAATTTCTAGATCCTAGACACATTTTGGCCATGCAGATGATCGACACATACACATTGAACAAGAAGGGTTCATCTTGTGGAGTTTTGGCATCTCGGTTGATATATTTCAATTTCTTCATCAAGTTTAGATTGGGGCACACACGCTAGTGTTGAAAATGAATGATACATGGAGGTAAACAAGAGCCATGTCAATTGTTTTTCCTCTAGGTTCATTCCTTTAATATAACAACGAATGTAAGGGAAGTCACCCTATAAATGAAAACATTTTAAATTTCAGCCAAAAGATACGTCCTTCCTTTTTACTAAGAAATTTTATATTAAGTTACCACTATATAAGTACATAGCCACCATAATATGGATTAAAATTAAGGAGTCAATGGATTGTTAGGTTTGAAAACATAGGCATCAAAAGAACATTATTAAAATCAAAAACTAAAAACAACTAGTGACCTAATAGAAAATTCACACAAATATTGAATCCCAACATCTTGCAAAATAAATATCACCGCAAAGAAAGCTATAGCGTTAATATTAGCTTTATAAAAAAAAAAATTAGCGAGAATTGGAGAGGTGTTGAAAGAAAGCATGAATGCTCTAATTTCTCGACTATAAGAAACAACCTAAAGTTAGAATGATTTGAGATACCTAACCCGAGGAATTCAAGCATAACATTATAATTCAATATTTCTCGATAAAAGACATGAGCTCTGGAAGTTACTAAAGAAATAGATATTAAATAAATTGCTGTAAAAATTTATTAAAATAAATTTCTGTAATCCCAAGATTTATACGAGGATGTAATATTGTTCCATTGATAATTAAAAAATTATTCAAGTAAATTGACATGTGCAATAGCCTTGATTTAATCGTGAATTTCTCAAAGCAATTAGCATAATCATCATACTTGTAGTTTAGACCAAATAACAATATTGAGATATGAAACAAATTGGATCATTTGTATGAACCCCAAAGGCATACCAAAAAAAAGAGTACATATGCTGTAATAATGGGCCATGTCAATTTGTTAAACAATAGATTTCAGTTCTCATTAAAAATGGGAAAAATTCACACCACTACATTAGATGTCTATGTTCTTTCACATAAACCCAAGCTTGCGAAAAGAGAAGAGGTCCTCGTTTATGCCACACTCTTCCAAATATATGTGGAATGCTTTCTGAGCTCCCGATAAATATCCCTATGGAGTTTGCACACACAGTATGAGATTTTGGACACAATTTTTCAAATAGATCTTTAAATTTAAAGATAACTTTCAATTGTTATAACAAATAAAATTTTGAAACCCCACTGAGTTTGTGAAAGCTTGTGATATCCTTAGAAACTTTCCTTCTAAAGAAGGGTTTAAGTGCTTTCTTACCAAAAATTTGGTCCTTTATAGCCTTTAGGAAGAAAATTTGTTTGATTTGAAATATCTTTTGTATCTTTCAATGATATGGATTGTATACCCATTGCATATGGATAAAGGTCACATAGGAACTGGCAGGCGGGCCCTTCACCACCTTTTGTAATGATCACAATTAAAAACATTTGGTTGATGTTCTCTTCATTAGAATCATCTTGATCATTGGTTTGTCTAAGATTAGCTAATAGTAACACTTTGAAACCTTAATATCCTCCTGGTTATAATATCTACACAAGACTGGACCATCGTGTCCCGAGAACCCTCAATAACAATAAATGGTTATGAAGGGTTATCTTCTGCAAAACCAAACTACAATTTAGAACAAATGTTAGCCCCTGAAAACCACAAAAAAATGATTTCTTTAAGGAAACAAATATAGTACTTAATTTGGTTATATAGGAACAATACATCTGAAAATTTAAAATCATCAACGCCCCCATTTGAATACACGATAGACAATCTCCGATTATCATCAAAAACAACAAATAAATAGATTGAAGCACACGTATGGTTTTTACCCATATAAATAGATTGAAAAGGTTGGCCTAGGTATTTACTTGCTTGCATGAGGAGAATGCACCCCTTCCTAGTGTTATCAAACCAATTTATGAAGAACAAAATGGCATTTGGAAAATTTTCTTTGACGGATCAAGAAGCGGAAAGGTCCTGGACAAGATGTAGTCCTTATATCTCCTACAAGTATCAAGTATTACTCATATTTTAGATTTTAATTCGGACACTCTAATAAAACATCTCGAATATGAGTCCCTTATCCATGGATTGCAATGGGATAGAAAGAGGAATATCAAGAATTTGCATACCTTTCCGACGGTGAACTTATTGTGAACCAAGTCATAGGATCAAATGTAGCCAAGAATGAGTTACTTAAAGCCTACAAACACACGAGTATGGGATATTTTGGAAGACTTTGAAGCTTTTAACATCCATGTCATTCCAAGGAAAGAGAATGAAGTTGATGACATACTTACTGCAATTGGGGCAAGGTTTTATGTTGTTGAAAATTTTAAGAGAGACGAAATTCAACCACACATCTAGGTGATAGTGGGGCCTCTTATACCAGATAATGACACAAATTGACAAGGGTTTGAGAACCATCAACAAATTGTCAATTTCATTCAAGAAGAGGTTGTTTTTTCTTCAAGAAATCAAGATAGGTTAGAGAAGAAATATGGAGACCAAGTTTTCCAACTCAAATCAAATAAAGTGCATAAGAGATTAGTGACCTTGGAATCCATTTTTAACCCCAATGACTAGTTCAGAAAGGAAAAGGAAAACATCACAATCAAGGATGAAGATTTAAAACCCATCTCACTTGCCGATGGAAAATTTCTTGATATTGGAAAGGTAAGCACCCCACATGAAAAGCATTCTTTTGTAGAACTTTGCCAATAATTTACTTGTATTTTTGCATGGAGCTATGAAGACCTTAGAGGTTTTGATCCTAGCTTAGCTCAGTACACCATTGAGTTGGATCCAACTTCCAAGCCTATAAGACAAAAATAAAGACTTGTCAATCCACATATTGAGCCTATGATGAAGAAAGAACTAAACAAATTGATTGAAGCAAGCATAATTTTTCCTATTAAGCATTCATCTTGGGTTTCCAATATTTTTCCAGTGTGGAAAAGGAATGGAGAAATTAGATTGTGTGTTGACTTCAAGACCGAACCAAGGCATCTTTGAAGGACCATTACCCCCGCCCTCTATGGAATAAATTTTAGAAATGGTAGCGAGGTTACGAAAGGTTTTCTCTGTTAGATGGCTACTCGTGGTACAATCAAATCATGGTAAAAGAGGAAGATCAGTTCAAGACTATCTTTACCACGAAGTGTGGAACCTATTCCTACAGGAAAATTCCATTTGGTTTATTTAACGCATGAGTTACCTTCCAAAGATCCATGGACATGACATTCAAGCATCTTATCAACAAAATTATTCTTATGTACCTTGATGACATCACATTGTTCTCCAATAATACATTTTATCATCTTCTCCATCCGACACGTATTTGAAATATGTAGGCAATTTGGAGTATCTCTTAATCGAAAAAGTGCCTCTTCTTAGCTCATGAAGGTAAACTCCTTGGTCATACTGCATCTAAAGAGGGTTAAGCATTGATCTAGAAATATTTGATGACATTCTTGCATTTCCATTGCTAAGTCACAAGAAAGAACTCCAAATCTTCTTAAGAAGAATCAACTTTGTCTGAAGGTTTGTTCCAAAATTTTCCAATCTTATCAAACCTTTTACATTAATGTTGAAGAAGAGTATGGATTTCAAGTGGACTACTAAAGAAAACAAAAACTTTACAGCCATAAATCAGGGTATTGCACATGCTCCAACTCTCATCAACACGAATTTTTCTAAAGATTTCATCTTGTACGCTTTTGGAGGTGCTAAAACCATATCTGAAATATTGATGTAGTTGAACAAAGAGGGTTTCGGAGCCACCTATTACATTCTTTAGAAAAAATATTGAAGATTATGAGGTAAGATATTCATTCATTGAGAAACATGTCCTTGCTTTCATAATAATCTTAAACAAATTTAGACATTTAGTGTCCAACAACAAGATCCATCTATTAGTTTCACACGGTGTGAAATAATTCATCTTGAATAAGGATCTGAATGAGAAAAGATATGGTTGGATAGCTAGAGTAATGGAATATGACGTTGATATCAAGGTGACTAAGTTAGTTTCGGGCAAAGGAATATGTGAACAATTGATTTCATAGCAAGAATTTGATGAAAGGGTTGTTTTAGTGATTCAATATAACCAAGAACAACCAGCTTGATTTTGTTCCCAATTCTTATTGGACTCAAGATGTAGTGAAATTTCTCCAAACAAGTGAATTCCCTTTAGGATTGAACAAGGCTAATAGAAGGTATTTCAAACTTCATTACATTCCATATGTGTTTTTGATAGAATTTTATTCAAGAAAGATGTGAATGGTGTTCACCTAAGATGTGTTAAAACATATCAGATAGAGAAGTTTTTGCATGAGTTTCATGATGGAGAAACAAAAGGCCACTTTTCTCCAAGGGTAATAGCTCTCATAATCATGAAGGTTATGTATTATTAGCCTAATATCTTCAATGATTGTTATTCATGGTTCAAGAAATATAAGAAATGTGCATTCTTTGCGGGTAAATAAATACTAGGAACTCTTCCACTCTACCCCATATTAGTAGAGCCGAAATTCATGCAATGGGGATTGGACTTCATTGGAGTGATAAATCCAAATTCAAGCTTGGGCCGCAAATAGATCCTCACAACCACAAACTACTTCACTAAATGGACATAGCGGTTGTACTTAAGGAGGCAAATGAGGCTAGCATTCTAGAATTCTACAAAGGCATTGTGATAAGATTTGGTGTTCCTTCCATGATCATTTCTAATAATGCATCAAAGATTCCTTAGCACAAAGATATATGATTTGGCTGTTAATAAGGACATATACTTGAGCACCTCTTCAAACTATTACCCTCGAGGTAATGGTCGGGATGATTCCACAAAAAAATCTCTTCAAGATCATTAGAAGAACCTTGGATGAAAATCAAAGAACATGGCACACAAAACTGAAATCAACCTTATGGGTTGATTGGATTACGCTTAAAAGATCAACTAGAAGTTCTCTCTACAAACTAGTTTATCGAAACGAATCAATTTTTCCAATATCCCTTGAATTACTAACATTAGAGCTCATGAAACATCTAAAATTTTCTATGTTTAATGCTAAGTTAGGTATGCAGAGCTCATGGAGCCGAAGAGTTGAGAAATCAAGAAGTGCAAACGATGGAGAAATATCAAGCTCGGATCAAGATGAGTTTTGACAAGAAGTTAGAATCTAGGAGCTTCCAAGAAGGATACTTAGTCCTGAAATGGGATGCAGATAGAGAAAAACTTGACAGGAACTCAAAGTTTGATGTAATATGGAGTTTCCCATAGATGATCTCGGGTGCAAACAAAATAATGTTTTCCAGTTGTCAAAATTGGATGGATAAGAATTGTAAATCCCAGTCAATGGGATCCACCTCACACATTATTCTTGAAGAAAATTTTCTCCATTGTACATAGTAGATTAGTTTTCAATTCCTCCAAGTGGTTTTTAGCACATAGTCTTGTTGGTAGTGTAGGTTTTATTTCCCTAAGTGCTTTGCATAGTGTTTTGTTGCTTTGGATGGCATGGTTCTATTACATGGTGTTTATGGAGGATTCATAAGAAGATATGCTCAGAAAAAATTGAGATTGAAAGAGTTCCAAGGTTTCATGGATCAACCGCAATCTCTAATAAAATCCAAATGCAAAGCAACGAAATCAAATTTGGGACAGCTTTCATTTTTTTAATTCATTTACTCAAACGGATCGATTAAAAGATCAAATTTGCATATATTTGAGATTGGGGTTACTTGCTCAGTTTCATCATTGATTACAGAGGTAATAGGGTAAACAAACCAAGTTAAAACAATTTTCCACTCTCATATTACTTAATTCTAAAAATTCTTATGATGAGATGGTCAATTCAAGGAAACCAGATCATCTCATGGTCCAGCGGTGCTTCGGGCCGATTCGGGGTGAGAATTTGAAGTTACATATCGCTTTCATACTACCAGTGGATTCCATACCTAATGGATGCTTCAAGTCCACCGATCTCTTCATCTGGCATGCAGATAGCCACATTGAGTCACCAAATTGTTATCCAAAATCCCCCCTAAGGTGATTTGATAACTTATAGTGATTATTTAGACTTGGAAAAGCATATAATTGATAAAAATGTGGAATTAAATGCTTTAAGGTTTTCTCTTCCCTTTTCGAACTCATCGGTTGCATACTTAGCCAAAAAAACAAATAAAAAATGGAAAGAATTGAGAAAATTGCACTTTTGTAACACTCAAAATTACAAGAGCTGGAAAATGAGGATTTTTTTTTAAACATAAAAACAAATTACACAGCTGCAATCATACAGATTTATTTAATCAAATTCATTAAATCAAATTGGTTCTTTTGATCTATCTGATAACATCCATGTAAGCCATGTGCGGCTGAGAAGGGTGTATCCAGATCTCCACGATCTCCCTTCGTCACTACTTTGAGTGACAATGCTTACTAGCATTTCGGCTCAACCTTTTAAAGGTCATGGGAACTATGTGAAAGTCCTTGGGTCTACCACGAAGCTAATTTCCTAACTTCGTATTCTGGTATCCGACCATTGTCTACCTCATGTTCAGTGTTCAACTTCCCATGATCAGGTTACAAAAAATTTTTATTTTAATTGGAGGACTTAGGTGATCAGACAATGCCAACCATCAATGCATTACTTTGGCCAAAGTTATCCGTCGTGCAGGTTACGGCTAAACTCAAGACAACACACTAGTCTTATGAGTTTTAAGTCTTCCGCCACCTCACAACTATCCCTTTCACAGTTATCTAGATCTTTATAGTTTGTTTTTATTTTATTTCCAATTTAACCTATCTTGCAAGAGTTTATATTAAAATAGATGCCAAAGGCCAACTAGGATCATTATGAGATAAGTACATTCGTTATGCTGAAATGTAACTATATCAACATTCCACATGTACTTATCCCTTAATATGCCTAACGGATCGTTTCATCTATTTACCATCCCATTTAGTCTCTCTATTCCTGACGTTTGATTCCTTAACCTTAAATTACCTCTTTACAATGATACTCTTCCATTCTCTATACAACAGATTTACAATCTTATCATAATAATACCAAGTTTACCGAAAGGCTAAATTAAATATACATACATACATACATACATACATACATACATACATACATACATACATACATACATACATACATACATATATATATATATATATTCCCTTGATTAGCTACGCCACTAAATAGCTATTAAATTTAGAAATTAAAAGACAAATGATTGTTACAATAATTGTCCAATTATCGGCTTCATACATTGATTACTATCAAATAAATATATTTAACAATTTGTGAAAAGTAAGATTTCTCAACTCAAGTATTCATCATTTACTCATTTTGAGACATTATTACACACAAAGTAATTATCTCTTTATTAAAATCATAAATTACATATGCCGTTAAGGCGAATTATATAACCGGTATAATAACTCTCACATAGTGAGGTTTAAATATTTACAATGGGTCCAAGATCCCAATAAATTCAGTCAAAAT
>CM031242.1:290986073-291098859 GCA_018340775.1 Taxus wallichiana var. yunnanensis | reverse complement strand
TGATTAAAATAACTGCTAATCCAACCTAGCCCTAAACTATAAGCTTAATGCTCCTAAGAGTTAACTACACCTAGCTGCATGGAAGGGAGACTAATGTCTTAACCCTATGATCTAACATATCTTAACTAATGATAAGAATGGAGGGGGACCTAAGAAGGGTCGCGAGTCATGGGTGGTGGTTTCATGGCATTTATGAGGGGGATAAGGTCAAGGACTCTGGGATGTCACAAAGCTCATGGAGGTCAAGAAATGGCTAATGTGATTCGACGTGGTAGTATCACCAAGTATGGGAGTGTTTGTTTGTTTTCTTTTGGCATCACCAATTTTGTGGTCAGGCAATGGAGAATAAAGTGAAGATGATAGCGCTTAATGCAATTAATGAACTTTGGTTCCCGAGCGGATTGCTTGGGAAGGCATGCAAATGGAATATTGTTCGTTGTTTGGTTTTCCATGATTCCATTTTTCACTCGCTTGAGCAATCGGTTCTTCAAACCAAATATTTCTACTCGTGGTCGCATGGCAACTTTGACAATTTCTAGCTCCCCTTCTTCGTCTGGGGAAAGTTTATAAGGTACTTAAGGTAACAATTTATTGTTGTTTAATCTATCGTGGAAGAAGAAGAGAAGGTGCGAGCACATTCGAGGTCTTCTTCGAATTTTTAAGCAACACTATCAGTGCATGATAGGCCCTAACTTTTAAAAATCTTGCTTTCCTTCAAATGATTTCATTAGATCAACTCGCTTTCGATGATTTTTTTCGTGATAAAATGCTTGGTTCGACGGAAGCAATGTATTGCTTTCTTCTTCTCTTGTTATTTTGGGAATCCCGGTTAAACGAAGACCCTATTGAAGTCCTTGATGTTTGCATGCATGTTGGTTAGACTTCCGCTGAAATCCTCGCATTGCATACATATGGATTAGATCTTCGAAATGTTGTCAGGTATACATATGGATTCGACTTCATTGAAATGTTGCTGTGGTATACATATGGATTAGACTTTGTTGAAATGTTGATGTGTATACATATGGATTCAACTTCTAAAGTCCTCGAAATGTTTTCGCATGGGTTCAACTTCTATCAAGACCTCGACTGGCTTACAGATTGCTGTTAATTCTCGTTGAAATGTGGTGTATACATATGGATTCAACTTCTATTGAAATGTTGGTGTGTATACATATGGATTCAAATTCGCTGAAATGTTGGCTGCGGTATACATATGGATTCGACTTCATTGAAATGTTTGCTATGATTACATATGGGTTCAACTTCAGTATATGTTGTTTCCTAGTCTCTTGTCTCGACCGAGGTAATGAGTTCTTAACCGTACTACATGTCGATTTATCAAGGCTGATGAATTCATGTTTGAAGAATGACATGGGAAGAATTCTTGTGTCTAATTTGGTTGGTTTATTGATTATTGCTTGGTCATAAGAGCTTTTTATTGCTTGATAAATTCTGTGAATATATAGTTGATTTTTGATGAAACTATAGCTCCTTCTTTTGAGCTCGATCGATTTAGTCACATGCGTAAGAAATATGTTGAATTTAAACCTGCACTTCTATGAAAAGGATCTGGATTATTACCGTCCTTGGTTTTCGATGGATGGAAATCAGGTTTTGTATTCGAAGGGATGGGATTGTGTTGATTTTCCAGAGTGACCTTGAAATCTAACATTAGAAATCCTCTAGTAATAATGGAAGTGCTATTTGTTTTGTATCCTTAAAAGACAATTACAAATTATCCACTGTAATGACTGGAAATAGATAGTGTTACCTATCAACAAGCATAATAAGGTACCCTAACTCGTAGTCTAGAATGATTCAAGTCCTGGGGTGAAGGGAAGACTGCTTTTATTTGGGCCATGATTGAGTAATCGATATCAGACGATATGTATTTCCATTTATAAAGAATCTGTGTCTTTGTTAATGTGTAATCAGAAGACCCTTAGAATCTTAGGGCCACCTTTTAAATAGCTTCTATCGATCGAGCTAATGGTAAACTCGGGTGTTGATTTTTCTTGCTTTCTCTTCTTCCTTAAATTGAATTCAAGATCAATGTATATGCATTACTCCTGGGAAGTCGGGTACACCTCAACCCGTTGGGAATGGAAATCAATGCCTCTCGCTTTTTTCTCCTAAGTCAGAAAGCATATGTTGATATATGACTTTTGAATAAGAAAATATTCTCTCCCTTCCTGAAATTATGAGTGCTCTCTTCTTTTGTATCTTTATGTGAACTCTACGGTATGGGCATAAGAAGAATAGATTGTTAAATTTATAAGGAGAGACTGGTAAGTACTGACTCTTGACCGAGTCTTCTTCTTTATCGACGGTTATATTATTATCCTGTTTGAGTTGTTCGGTTATCCACTTTTATAAAAATAGTATAGTAGTAGAAGTTGGTATACTTATCAATGTCATTGAAATAATGCTATGAATATAAAGGAATCCCGTTAGTTGAACTTGCTGGAGGTTGTAATCTGTCTTTGCTTGAATTGTTAAATGCATATCTGTTAGATACATGTACTGATGGGAATTCATTCTTGAATGGAGTAATTTTGTTGGATTATTACTGTCCTTGGTTTTCAGATGGATGGATGTTGTGGATTCATTTTGTTCTTCTTAGTTTCTAATGTATATGATGAATCTTCTGAAAAATATTTAGGTTTAACTGGCTAGCTATAATATGATTTATGTGTTAAAGTCGTATTAGAATTGTAGAAAGATGATTAGCCTGATTCATGTTTAAGGATTTGAAGAAATGATTTCATTTAAACAGTTGCTTAATGAGAACAATCGTGGAATGCAATTGTTTTAAGAATTAGTGCTTATCATGCTCAGCCACCGAACCACCTCGTTTCTAGCCATTTTTCGCAGATGGACATCGTAAGTGGTAAAGGCACGCAGATTTGATATGATGCTCGATTGTTTAATCTGGTTTTTATGATGAATTTCAACTTGATTTCTCAAATTGTACTATAGAAGAAAGATATTCTTTCGATGTTGATTATCAGATCAAATGTGCCAAGTGCATAAGTCAGAAATGTATGGTCCTGAAATGAATGAAATGGGGAGATTGTTACTTATGTGGCTGCATTTTTATTTGATGGATTGAACTTTTAGGTCCGATTGAATGTAAGTGCATTTTTATTATCAGATACCATGGGAGTTATTTGGATTCTCTAAGTAGGCCTTGTAAAAATTATGTGACCGAATACTTCGTGAATGAATAGTAATTCTTTTATGTTATGAATAAGGCTAAATTGGAAATTAGTCCACTGCCTTTCGAGAAGTTAAGGTTAAACTACACCCTAATAGGTAGCTGAACAGGAAGAGTAATCTATTACTCCCTATCCATGATCTAAGTCAAGACAACGTAATTGATGGTTTTAAATCACTATATCTTAATAACAATAAGTAAGATATATTTCAGTCTTGGGAGTTGATATAAACCCATATGGGTTTAGTTAGCTTCCTTATGAGAGGACTTAGGGCTATTGCCCAATTATGTAGAATAAGATTATTGGGAACCAATGATCTCCTTGATGAGATCTCAAATCTTATTAAACTTCTCTCTCGTGAAATTGAACTTAATCAAGGTAAGGCAACTCAAAGGTGTGGAACCCAAGTGGTTAGGGAAAAGACTACCCAATTAAGAGAGTCTAAATTAAATTTCAACTCAACTTAAGTAACTCCTCAAGTTATGTAAATCTTTCCGAGGTGGTTTTAGGATGTCGACACATGTCAACCAAGGGGCAGGTTACCTTCAGAAGATTAGGATCTTCTCGAGGATACAACAATGCAGTGACATATGGCGACACCCCATTTACGATTGATCGTTAAGATTTACACCTTAAACTTGAACAAGTTTTTACTCGGGACTCGGTTAGGACCATGGTCATGTTATGAGGCTGCCCTCGAGACTCGGGTACCTCGACACACAAGGTTAATAGTGGTCGACCTAAAGATGTCAGCTTACCCTAGTCCTCAAGAGCATCCTTATAACGTGTGTCATGTTATTAACCCGCTTCTGAGTGAATGACTTGGGACAGGGGAGGCCGATGTGTCAAGTATAAGACATTATATTTAACATCGAGTGGGGTGAAGGATATTCCGATTGACGAGTATGTCGTCAAGGAATACAAGACATGAATAATATGTTTCAAATCTTTGGCCAAAGTATCGCAAGTCGCCGATCAAGCGTTGTCCTATGTCACCTAGTCTAAGGGACGATGATGTTGATGAATAATAGTAACAATTATTCGATAGGTTCCTTGGACAGAGCATTCTCAAATCCCGGATTAGGGAAGAGAACCGCAAGAGTGAAGTGTTAAAATAAAAACGCCAACTCTATGATACTCATGAATAGATCGGTAGATCACCGAGTCATGGAATGAATAGACGGTGGTACATCGAGTCATTACAACTTTATATGGTTATCTCTGTTATAAGAATGATTGTTATGATCTCGTGAGTTCTAAATTATGTATTTAGAACTAGGAAGCACTTATCAAAAAAAAAAAAATTTTTGTTCTAATGTACTAAAATGGGAATGTTACATCTTGGTATCGTAGAGTCAAGGTCATGTAGCTTCTGACCTATCGTGTCCATAATCCGATAAAAACCTGAATTTTCTTGTAATGTAAAATGGTTAAAACAAGAGGAACGCTGTGAATAATGCTCCACCGAGGGAGGGGCAACAAACCAAAAACTTGATGAGATCCTCATACCCTATCGACACAAGAGATCGCTTGGCATACTTCAACAAGAAGTAATGGGAAATGAGGAGGATGATGAAGCTGGTAACAACAATCAGCTACCTCCTGAGGACAACCCCGATATGGGTGTTGGTAATAACACTGGAAATGTACCTATCCAACCAGAAAACAAAAAGGCCAAAGTCATGGCAAAGATAACTCACTAATGATATAAAAAGGATAAGTCCACCTAAATATGATGGCACCACATTAGGAGATGGAGCTAAGAACTGGCTCAGTGAGATGGAGAAGTACTTTGCAATAAGAAACTTCTGAGGAAACCAAAGCTATTTGGGGAGCCTATCACCTTCCCACGAAGCATCTTCATGGTGGGACAAATCAGAAGTTGAGCTAAATATCGATGAGACCAATATCACTTGGGATCAATTTAAAGGCTATTTTAGGCAACGCTGGCTACCACAACTTTTCTATGATCAAAAATATGACAATTCTTAACTTAGCTCAAGGAAAGCTAACGGGTATAACTCGAATATTGGGAGTGGTTTACTTAAACTCCCAAGTATGTACCACAATATCAAACTAACGATAAGTTCGTAATATGGAAATTCATCATGGGACTAAATCCCATGATAGAGGAGAAGTCGATGTTCATAGCCCAACCACTATGGAAGGGGTTGTTGAAAAGCCATAAGGCAAGAACATAAATTAAAGGCTATTTCGCCATAAAGAGGAAGTGCATGAAGAAGATCAGAAACCCTTCTTCAACTTCACTTGCACCCAAGAAGGGGCCATGGAAAAGTTTGGAAACAAAGTAAGTTTCAAAGTGGATAATAATAAGAAAATGACAACTAATAAGCCTCGCTGAAATATAAGGGATAGTTTTGCCAAAAATTATAACAATGGGTAGAAGCCCCATGGAGGACAACATGATAATTTTAAGGTCGGAAGTAATTTTGAGCCTAAAAGGGACTCGTAGGAGGCTATTATAATTGACTGGCAAAGACCACTACGCAAATCATAGTTCCCTCAAGAAGGATGATCGTAATCAACAACATAAGATACATGCCTGCACAAGCGCATGCTGCTTCAAAAGCAAGTGACACCTATGAAGTTCTGGTAAGTTATTTGGCATACCCGCTCACTATTCTTTTTGATACAGAGCTACCGAATGTTTTATTTCTAGTAAACTTGCTTCTAAACTTAAAAGAAAAGCTGAAAATGGATAAATCTCTGACTCGCATAAGATGGTAATAACTCGTTCATACAAAGTGAGTATGTGTCTTTTTGGGGCAGTCCTTGACTTACCTAACTTATCCAATGCACACATAAGTGACTCTATGTTACACCTTTGGGATCCTATGACATTGTCATCGGTATGTCAATTGGTTACCGACCATAAAGCAAAAGTAGACTCGATTTGAAAAGAATATAAGATGTTTAGATGATCAACTCAAAGCAAAGCAGAGATTCAAGGTGTGAAATGGGAAATTTTAGTTAGAAACCGTTAGCTATGCAACTTAAAAAGGCTAAAAACAAAGGATGTACCTTATATGCAAAGAAAGATATCTCAATTTTTCAAAGAAGATGGTGATTCCATGAAACGATTCCCATCAAAGAGCAAAGTTTCAAGGATGTATTTCCGAGGAATTACCAGTTTACCACCCAAAAGGGAATTTGATTTCACCGTTGAAATCAAACCAGTGACTTACCGAACCTATTTCAAAGGCACCTTATCGATGACTACTACAGAATTTGTTAGTCGAGCTTTAAGGCACAATTGCAAGAACTTTTGTCTAAGGGTTTTATTAGACCAAGTGTTTCACCTCTTGGGGAGCACAAAGAATATTTACAAAAAGAAAGATGGAACACTTAGACTGTGTGTATTGATTATCTGATGTTAAACAAAGCAACAATTAAGAACATATACCCACTTCCAAGAATCGACGATCTATTTGATCGATGTGTGAGCAGCGGTTTATTCCAAGATAGATCTTCGATCCGGTTATCATCAATTAAGGATTAAAGAAGAAGATATTCATAAAATCAGCTTCTCGAACCAGTACGACATTATGAATTCACGGTTCTACCCTTTGATTAACTAATGCACCAAGCAGCTTTTATGAACTTAATGAATAATATCTTTCAAGAATATTTGGACAAGTTTGTGCTTGTATTCTTGGATGATATTCTCATATATTCTAAAAGTATCAAGAGCACAATGAGCATTTAAAGATAGTTTTGGAAATTTTGAGAAAAAGAAAGTTATACGGTAACGTTATCCAAATGTTCTTTCTTTGATACATAAGTTCACTATTTGGGTCATGTCATTTGTAGTAAAGAAGGAATTGCTGTGGATCCTTCAAAATAGTGGCAATAACTCGAAGTGGCTCGCACTAAAGAATGTACACGAAGTAAGAAGCTTCATGGGTCTTTCAAGTTATTATAGAAAATTTGTTAAGGATTTTTTCTAAAGTGGTCATATCCGATAACTTCACTGCAGTAAGAAGGATAAGAAATTTATTTGGAATGATAAGTGTGAAACTTTTAAAATTTTGAAAAGCCGCTGACTTCAAAGCACCTATATTAGCTTACTGCACTCTCTAATGGAAACTTTACTGTTGTAACAGATGCTTCTGGGGAAGGCCTTGGAGGTGTTTTGTTACAAAATGATCAAGTCATAGCATATGAAAGTAGAAAACTTAAGTTACATGAGCTGAATTATGCCCCTCATGATTTAGAGCTTGCACAATTGTTCATGCGCTTCAAGTTTGGAGACACTATTTACTTGGGAAACCTTTTGAGTTGAAAACTGATCATTTAGGGCTGAAATATATTTTCACTCAGCCCAACCTAAATGCAAGACAACGAAGGTGGTTAGAGTTTTTATCTCAATATGATTTTGATATTAGTTACATCAAAGGAAAAGAGAATAGAGTAAAGAGATGCTCTAAGTCGTAGGAAGCACATTTCTTCTCTATAACATTAAGAACTCGTTTAAAGATGAGGTAAAAGTGCCTCGTAATCTATATACTTTCAAAGAAGTAAAAGCAGCACTTGCATGTAACCAAAAGATGAAAGGTATAAAGGTTTTCATTTTGATAATGAAGGAATCTTACGTTATGAAAACAGGTATATGTACTTTGCTAAACGATTTGAGAAAGAAATTGTTAGTTGAATTTCATAATTCACCCTTTTCTCGACACTGGTATTACTAAAATGCTCACCGATCTAAAACAGCAATACTTCTGAAAGGAATGAAAAAGGATGTTATTGATTTTGTGACTCATTGTCTGAATGTCAAAGTTAAGGCAGAACACATGCACCCTCGCTAGAATATTATATCCCCATAAAGATACCATAAAGATAAAATGGCAAGTAATAAGCATGGACTTTGTACAAGGGTTGCCTATGTCGAGAAATAAACATGATGTTATCTTGGTAGTTGTAGACAAACTAACAAAGGTAGCTCATTTCATCGCTGGAAATCTGAAGGATGATTCTCCAGTGTTAGCAAAAAGATTCGTGCACAAAATTTTCAGGTTACATGGAGTACCAGAATTGATTATATCTGACAGGGACCCTAGAATGACATCAAGATTTTGGCAAACACTTAATACAACTCTTGGAACGAAACTAAACTTCAGTTCTGCATATCACCCGGAAACGGATGGACAAACTGAGAGAGTAAATCGTGTGTTGAAGATATGTTATGAATGTATCGCATGGATCAATAAAGATAAATGGGAAGAGTATCTCCCATTAGTTGAGTTTGCATACAATAACACATATCACTCTTCTCTTAAAATGGCACCTTTTGAGGCACTTTATGGAAGAAAGTGCAGAACCCCTATTAGTTGGGATAGTATTGAGGATAGAGTGGTAATTGGGCCAGAAATCCTCACTGAAATGGAACAACAAGTTAAGATGATTCGTGAACGATCAAAGAAGCAAAGCAGATAGGAAGAAGAGCTATGCTAACCTAAAGCGGTTAATCAAAGTTCAACTTGGTGAAAAGGTTTTTCTTCATGTTAAACCCAAAGAGTTCTATAACTTTTGGCAAGGCTGCCAAGTCACCCTCATTATGTGGGACCTTTCAAATTGTCAAAATAATCAATCTCGTAGCTTACCGATTAGCATTACCACTTGCTTTGTCTCGCATGCATGATGTTTTCCATATTTCTTTGCTTAAGAAATACTTTTCGCAGACTTGTCACATGTTTTAAATTAGAATTCCTTATAGGTCCAAGACCAGAATAATCGTGGTTAAACCCACATGAGTGCTGGAAACTCACCAATCGTGCATTTGAGAAATCGTAAAATACAACAATGTAAGGTCCAAAGGGGACCAGCTTTAATGAAGAAAGTGTAACTTGGGAAAATCTGGAAGAGATGAAAATTGCTTTTCCTTTCTTTTTTTTGAATAGAATGGAATCATTGACAAAAAAATAAAAAATTAATTATTATGAACTTATCTTTTTCATGTCTTTATGTAAGCTACTGAGGCAAACATTATTCAAAGTTGAATAAATTGTATCATGACATTGATTTATGGAATTATTCAAGTCAAAGTAGTCTTTTGTATTGTGAACTAATAAATTGATTGACCAAGGTAAATCAAAGGATGTAATCATCGACGATGAATCTTTTAGAGGGAAGCATGTAACACCCTCGAATTGTCATACTTTCTCCCGAGCATTCAAGTGTTGATATATGATTTCTTCTATAAGGACATGTTCCTTCGCTTTGTGAAGTCATGCTTGATATGGATTGATCTTCTTTGCTCTTCAAGATCTTTGACCGAGCTTTAATATGCTGGACTCTTTGTTTCTTTCATTCTTCGCACTTGAGTTCAATTTGATTTCTCGGATGAATTGTGGATTTATCCATCTTTATGACTCATCCTTCGATCAGTTGATTGATCCAAGGAATGTTTTAAGCTTATTCAGATGAACAAAATTTATTGACCTTACGAAAGTTACAAGGTCTCAATGAGTTCAATGATCAATCCCGTGAGTTTGACTCAGCCGATCATGAAAATGGACTTTGGTTACAGATATCGTAACATCAGGAAGGCCTAGACCTTAAGCCAGGTAAGATGTTCTTGTGTATACCGTAAGCTTGATTTAGTGATGCCAAATAGAATCCTTTACAAGAATGTTTAACCCTGTAGGACTCTAACTTTGAGTGGTCCTATTTTGGAGACCTAGATTTGATTCGTTAAGGTTAATAACCTTAACCTAAACTATAACCTATTGGTTAAAATAATTGCTAATCCAACCTAGCCCTAAACTATAAGCTTAATGCTCCTAAGAGTTAACTACACCTAGCGCTATGGAAGGGAGACTAATGTCTTAACCCTATGATCTAACCTATCTTAACTAATGATAAGAATGGAGGGGGACCTAAGAAGGGTCGCGAGTCATGGGCGGTGGTTTCCATGGCATTTATGAGGGGATAAGGTCAAGGACTTGGGATGTCACAAGTTTAGGCGAGGTCAGCAAATGGCTAATGTGACCTCGACGTGGCAAATCACCAAGTATGGGAGTGTTTGTTTGTTTTCTTTTGGTGATCAACAATTTTGGCGGTCTGGGGCAATGGAGAATAGGCGAGAGGATGGCGCTTAATGTAATTAATGAACTTTGTTCCCGAGCACGGATTTCTTGGGAAGGCATGCAAATGGAATATTGTTTGGTTGTTTGGTTTTCCATGCATTCCATTTTTCACTGCTTTGGAGTTAGCATCGGTTCTTCAACCACTGCCTACTCGGTCGCATGGCAACTTTGAGAATTTCTAGCTCCCTTCTATCTAGGAAAGTTTATAAGGCATGAAGGTAACAATTTATTGTTGTTTAATCTATCGTGGAAGAAGAAGAGAAGGTGCGAGCACATTCAGAGGTCTTCTTCAAATTTTTAAGCGACACTATCAGGCATGATAGGCCCTAACTTTTAAAAATCTTGCTTTCCTTCAAATGCTTTCATTAGAACAACTCTGTTCAGATGATTTTTTTTGTACAGTTGGTTTGACGGGAAGCAATGTATTGGTTTTCTTCTTCTCTTGTTGTTTTGGGAATCCCTGGTTAAACGAAGACCCTGTTGAAGTCCTTGTTGTGTTTGCATGTTGGTTCGACTTCTGAAATGTTGCTCGTATACATATGGATTTTCGTGAAATGTTGTTGTGTATACATATGGATTCAACTTCTGTTGAAATGTTGTTGTGTATACATATGGATTCACTTCTATCAAGTCCTCAGTTGTTGTTCAATGGGTTCGACTTCGCTGAATACCTTGTATTTGCATGTGGATAGACTTCGTTGAAATGTTGTGTATACATATGGATTCGACTTCTTGTTGAAATGTTGCTGTGTATACATATGGATTCGACTTCTGTTGAAATGTTGTGTATACATATGGATTCGACTTCTGTTGAAATGTTGTTGTGTATACATATGGATTCGACTTCTGTTGAAATGTTTGTTGTGATTACATATGGGTTCGACTTCTGTATATGTTGTTTCCTAGTCTCTTGTTTGACTGAGGTAATGAGTTCTTAACTGTACCATGTCAGACGATTGCGTTGGATGAATTCATGTTTGAAGAATGACATGGGAAGAATTGTTGTGTCTAATTTGGTTGGTTTATTGATTATTGCTTGGTCGCAAGAGCTCTTTTATTGCTTGACAGCTTTCAGGTGAATATATAGTTGATTTTTGATGAAACTGTAGCTCCTTCTTTTGAGCTCGACTGATTTAGTCACATGCGTAAGAAATATGTTGAATTTAAACCTGTACCTCTATGAAAAGGGTCTGGATTATTACTGTCCTTGGTTTTCAGATGGATGGAAATCAGGTTTTGTATTTGGAAGGGATGGGATTGTGTTGATTTCACCTGTAGTGACCTTGAAATCTAACATTAGAAATCCTCTAGTAATACTGGAAGTGCTATTTGTTTTGTATCCTTGAAACACAATTACAAATTATCCACTGTAACGACTGGAAATAGATAGTGTTACCTATCAGCAAGCATAATAATGGGTACCCTAACTCGTAGTCTAGAATGATTCGAGTCCCAAAGTGAAGGGAAGACTGCTTTATTTGGGCCATGATTGAGTACCGATATCAGACGTATATGTATTTCTATTTATAGCAATCTGTGTCTTTTGTTAATGTGCAATCAGTAAGACCCTTGAATCTTAGGGCGACCTTTTAAACCGTTCTATCGATTGAGCTAATGGTAAACTTGGGTGTTGATTTTTCTTGCTTTCTTCTTCCTTAAATTGAATTCAAGATCAATGTATATGCATTACTCTCGGAAGTCAGTACACTCCCCGAACCTCGTTGGGAATGGAAATCAATGCCTCTCGCTTTCTTTCTCCTAAGTCAGAAGTATATGTTGATATATGACTTTTGAATAAGAAAATATTCTCTCCCTCGTCTAGAAATTATGAGTGCTCTCTTCTTTTGTATCTTTATGTGAACTCTACTAAGACGGGCATAAGAAGAATAGATTGTTAAATTTATAAGGAGAGACTCAGTAAGTACTCGACTTCGACTAGAGTCTTCTTCTTTATCGACGGTTATATTATTATCCTATTTGAGTTGTTCGGTTATCCACTTTTATAAAAATAGTATAGTAGTAGAAGTTGGTATACTTATCAATGTCATTGAAATAATGCTATGAATATAAAGGAATCCCAAGTAGTTGAACTTGCTAGAGGTCAGTAATCTGCTTTGCTTGAATATTTAAATGCATATCTATTAGATACATGTACTGATGGGAATTCATTCTTGAATGGAGTAATTTTGTTGGATTATTACTGTCCTTGGTTTTCGGATGGATGGATGTTGTGGATTCATTTTGTTCTTCTTAGTTTCTAATGTATATGATGAATATTCTGAAAAATATTTAGGTTTAACTGGCAGCTATAATATGATTTATGCGTTAAAGTCGTATTAGAATTGTAGAAAGATGATTAGCCTTATTCATGTTTAAGGATTTGAAGAAATGATTTCATTTAAATAGTTGTTAATGAGAACAATTGGTGGAATGCAATTGTTTTAAGAATTAGTGCTTATCATGCTCACACTAAATCGACTGTGCTAGCATTTTTTCTAGATGGACATCGTAAGTGGTAAAGGCACGCAGATTTGATATGATGCTTAGATTGTTTAATCTAGTTTTTATGATGAATTTCAACTTGATTTCTCAAATTGTACTATAGGAAGAAAGATATTCTTTGATGTTGATTATTGTATCAAATGTGCCAAGTGCATAAGTCAGAAATGTATGGTCCTGAAATGAATGAAATGGGGAGATTGTTACTTATGTGGCTGCATTTTTATTTGATGGATTGAACTTCTTAGGTCTGATTGAATGTAAGTGCATTTTTATTATTGTATACCATGGGAGTTATTTGGATTCTCTAAGTAGGCCTTGTAAAAATTATGTGACCGAATACTTCGTGAATGAATAGTAATTCTTTTATGTTATGAATAAGGCTAAATTGGAAATTAGTCCACTGCCTTTCGAGAAGTTAAGGTTAAACTACACCCTAATAGGTAGCTGTAACAGGAAGAGTAATCTATTACTCCCTATCCATGATCTAAGTCAAGACAACGTAATTGATGGTTTTAAATCACTATATCTTAATAACAATAAGTAAGATATATTTCAATCTTCGGAGTTAATATAAACCCATATGGGTTTAGTTATCTTCCTTATGAGAGGACTTAGGCTATTGCCCAATTATGTAGAATAAGATTATTGGGAACCAATGATCTCCTTGACAAGATCTCAAATCTTATTAAAATTCTCTCTGTGAAATTGAACTTAATTCGCGTAAGGCAACTCAAAGGTGTGGAACCTAGGGGTCGGGAAAAGACTACCCATAGGAGAGTCTTAAATTAAATTTCAACTCAACTTAAGTAACTCCTCAAGTTATGTAAATCTTTCCAAGGTGGTTTTGTAGGATGTCGACACATGTCAATCAGTAGGGTTGTACCTTCGAGAAGATTAGGATCTTCTCGAGGATACAACAATGCAGTGACATATGGCGACACCCTTTCGCATTGATCGTTAAGATTTACACCTTAAACTCGAACAAGTTTTTACTGGGACCGGTTAGACCATGGTCATGTTATGAGGCTGCCCTCGAGACTCGGGTACCTTGACACACAGGGTTAACAGTGGTTGACCCAAGATGTCACCTACCCTAGTCCTCAAGAGCATCCTTATAACGTGTGTCATGTTATTAACCCGCTCTCGAGGAATGACTTGGGACAGGGGAGGCCGATGGTGTTAGTATAAGACATTCTATTTAACATCGAGTGGGGTGAAGGATGTATTCCAGATTGATGAGTATGCCGTCAAGGAATACGAGACATGAATAGGTATGTTTCAAATCTTTGGCCAAAGTATCGCAAGTCGCTGATTGCATTGTCCTACGTCACCTAGTCCGAGGGACGTGATGCCGATGAATAATGGTAATAATTATTCGAGATAGGTTCCTTGACATGAGCATTTTGAAATCCAAGATTAGGAATAGAACCGCAAGAGTGAAGTGTTAAAATAAAAATGCCAACTCTATGATACTCATGAATAGATCGATAGATCACCGAGTCATGGAATGAATAGATCGGGTGGTACACCGAGTCATTACATTCGCATATGGTTATCTGTTATAAGAATGATTGTTATGATCTCAGTGAGTTCTAAATTATGTATTTAGAACTAGGAAGCAATTATTTGCTTGGTTTTTAGATTGATTTTGATTTATATTCTTCTTTTTCTATTGTTGAAGTTCATACCTTAAGCATTATTATTAAATAGGTTTATTAGAATCATATTCATCTTCTTTATGACCATATTTACTAAACATAGAGAAAGATCCATCAAACTTAACTTTAAACTTTTAATTATTTAAATTAGTTTTAAACTTAGATTTAAAGTTTGATTTTTTATTAGCATTATTGTTATTTTAATTTTTAACAAGTTTTTGATTTTGAGAAAATAATTCTTGAGAAACATTTTATTTTGAATAAAAATTATACATTACTCTTTCTTCTTGATTTACAAGAGAAGATAGAGTATCCAAATTAGACAAGTTAGATTCATTTTGATACTTAGAATTCAAGATAGAGATATATTTTCTAAATTTTTCTTGTTTGTTACTCTGAATAATAAAATAGAACAACTTGTCTCTAAATAATTTAGAGTTACATCCATCTAAATAAGCCTTGATATTCATAATTTTAACTAAGTAATCAACTATATTTTCATCTCCTTTAATTGGAGTTGTAAATAATTCCATGATTAAATTAATCATCTTATAAAGGTGAGTTCCTTCATACAGAGTTTGAAATTGATTCCATGCATTAGTCGGAGACTCTATGTGTCCTATGTGTAACAAAAATTCATCTTTGATGATTTGTAATAGGATTTACATGGCCTTTTTCGATTTTGGGAGAAGGAACACAAGATTTCAAGGTTACCTTGTCTCCCAGGTCAGGTCATTTTCAACACCACTAACTAAATCCCCATTGTCATGTGTTTTTCAAGGGTAAAATTCAAGGTGAAAACATGACAACTTTACCCTAGTGTCAATTTTTTTTCTTGTAAGCCCTCCTAAGCATTTATTCAAATCTTTTTTTTTCTCTCTGTCAAATGTCTTGCCTTTTCCCACTCTTTTCAAGTGCTTATTTGTGTTGTAATAACATTTCTTATGTATTTGAAAGATATTTTTTTTTCAAGAAAGTCCTTCAATGCAATGCTTCTAAGGAATATTCTTTAATTATCTTACAAGGGCTATTTTTAGCCTTTCTGAGATAGGTGTTCACCCGTCGGAGTAGAGCTTGAGATTCAGGGAAGTGATTCTAGGAGATATCTAATGATTTGGATTTCAACTAGGATACCATTCGTACAAGGTAATTTAGCACTCTAAATGATGGTTATTTCAAAGTTTTCATAGAACATGAGATATTCTTCCCATGGTCTATTTTTCGTAAGAACATCATGTGGTCATGAGAAAAGACTATTTTTCATGGGTTTAAAGGAAAAATCATAGCATGGGACCCATACCATTCTTTGCAATATGATGTTTTAAGTAAAATTAATATAAATAAGTGCTAGAAAAGTCCTTTGATGCTCTGAAACTTCGTTCACAACTCTCTCTCAAGGTAAGCTTCGAGACTTACCCATTTTCAAGGATGGACACATGTCATCACCAGATGATGGTGTACTTTTGTGTCCCATATGTCCCATCCCATTGGGAAATTTTGGACACAAAAACTTTCCCTGACCCGCTAATCCCCTCGGATCATCATATGACCCCGAAAATCCTAACATTGCCAGTTAAGCTCCTTTTCACCTTTTCTCAGCCCTTCCCATCACACAATCACAAATTGAAACTTGTCACTCCCAAGTGAGAGTAAAATTTTATGTTCCATATTTCCCATACCCTTTGACAATTGGGACAAAAATACTCCCCATGCACATGTTAGCCTCAAGTTCACTATGTGACCTGGGTCTTAGGCTCCACATGTCAATTTTTAGCCCCCTCTCTCTTCTCCTCACCGAATCACCTTCCTCCACTTTTCCTCACTAGGAGAGGGTAAATTTTACACACAAACTTTATCATCCCTTGTGATAGTTGGAACAAAAAAATTTCCCATGTCTAAGAAATTGTTAAAAACCAAAAAATGTATTAAAAAAAAAAATTTGTTCTTTCCTTTATTTGTGCGCAAGAAAGGTGTTGCCAGAAGAAATTATAAAATACATTATTGTTGATCCATTATTAATTTTTTCCTCCATTCCTTTATGATCATAGATGATAAATAACTAAGAACACTAAAATTTTTCTAGACACCATTCCATATTTTTTCCAGAATGACTTTGTACCCTGGAACAAGAAAAATTCATATCTCCCAAACCAATGGAATAAATCAAATGATATTTTCACAGTCTCCCTCTCTCTCAGGTGTTTATAAGAAATAATAAAATGAGAACTCTTAGGTTTCCCTTATTTTTAATGGTAGATAACCATATATTTGTGCCTCTATCTTTTATTTTTCAAATACCTTCCATTCCGATAAACGATTCGAGCTAGAAAATTTGACCACAAAGTCTAAAAGACAAACCTTTCCCAAAGAAGATTATTTCATGTCAACTGAGGTGTGGAAGACTAGTTTATAAAAATATTAAGTACCTAGTGTTTCCACTAACTATAAATATAAATTTTCCTCAAATATTAAAACCATTTAAATCAGTGAACTCAGGATAATAATAGAGATGAAAAACTAGGAAACTCAGATGAAAAAGTAAAAATAGAATGAAAAAAAAGCAAAAAAAAAAACTTAAAAATAAAAAGTGTCTCAAAATGGAAAATAAATATACGTAAAAGAGTTCCTACCATGTTAATGGTTCCATAAAACCAATATCGAGACAAAAAAACAATATTTCTCAAAATAATAGCTCATGGATCCCAATGGATAAAATTATAAAGTCTTCATTTCGAGTGTAATAAATTATAGATGGCTCCATTTTCACTCATATTTCCACTTGTTGGACTCTTCATATGGTTATGGATTATTCCATAGCTCAAAATGGAACCGAAACCTCCATATGGGCCTTGAAACAACATCTTGAGCTCAATTATGTTTTGAAGTAAGGTAGATCATGACAGAGTGCAACATGCAAAATCTAAGGACATTATGCGCCTTCAGAGATGAGAAATATATTGGAAACACTTTCATTTTTTCTTATCCATGTTTTTTATTATTTTATTTTATCTTATGTGACTATAGTTGATAATGTAATAAGTCACCCTGAAATAAAGAAAAGGGACTTAATTTTATTCTAGGAATACGAAGAGTCACATAATGTAAGAGAAAAATGAAAGGTCATGTGGTGGGTAGGTGAAGATTCAATCTAAAATCCATATATTGTAATGACTTCCCCATTCTAAGGGGTTATCAATTTTATATTTTCAATAATAAATAACTACTTAGAATATATATATATATATATAATTCCTCCATTTTCCTTTTCATATGGTATTTCATGTCTCTCACTTTACAAATTTTCCAATATGTCAAATAAAGAAAGGAATTTAATGATTTTATGGATGAGTGAAGAAGTGGAATTTTATGTTCATGGTTTCATCTTGTCTTGATATAACTAGTATTTTTTTGTTCTATTTAATTTTTGTATTAATAATTTCGGGTTAATCCTCGCAAGAATCTAAGGTTACCTACTTATAGTATTAATCCATATATTAAATTCCCACTCCCACTTTCCCACCTTCCTAGAAAATTCCTCCATTTCACAAATTACAAGCATTTACCATAGGTACAATGGAGTGTGCCTGCTGGATCCCCAACATCTCGTCCCAATCACGAGCTTTAATTTTTGTTTACACACAATAATAGAGCTTCCTATTTAGGTAGAGGGACCTTGTCCCAAAGCATTAGCAGAAGCCCACTAGTTTGTCCCATCAAATTTTTTTATCACCAATAGTTTTTGGCACCCACAATGGGGTAGATTAAGTTATTTTGCACCCAATATACAAACCAATTTTTTTTATTTTTTTAATATTGAAAGAAACCAAATAATATAAAATTCTAAAATCCATGAGCCTTATGTCTTCTAATGGCTATTTCAAGTAACCCTCTAGTCCATAGACATGAACTTATTTTCCATATCCAATAATACATTGCTTTAGACTTGAGGGAAATAATTTGGCATAATAGAGAAAACTTCCCCACTACTTCATAATTACTGAGCGTGTTAGATTCTAAAGAAATACATATAGAATATTTGGAAAGAGAAATATAATATCAACTAAAATAAAGGAGATATTAATTCAATCCAAAGTTTGCAAGATGGATGACCATTGATATACCAGGTCCGAGAGACAAAAGAGGAAACCTTGATCCTATATTTGAAGAGCTCCAAAACTAACAAGATCAAGTAATAAATTCTCTTTATTTTATAACTCACTGGGATTATCTGATTGATGCCTCAAGTGGTGTCAAATACCTTAATCACACTCCTCTTGTATCATCTCAAGTGTTTCCCAATTTCTCTAAATCCATTAGATATAGAATTACCAAATATTAGAGAAGACTTTGAATACTTTCAAGACTTTGTAGAAGAATAACAAGAGGATAAATAAGACATAAGAATGGAATAATAAAGATAAAGAACTCCTCCAATTGTTCCATGGGGAAGAAACATAGGTTTTTTTCTCTCATTGCTCCAACTTATGAATTGCTAAAGGGATCTCGCAAGATTTTTCCCAAATTCGTAGGATATGGTACATAACTCTCGGGAAGAGAATGTAAATGTGTTCATTATAACATGTGGTGTACTAGGATTGGAGCATGAAGATATGTCTGTGAGGATGTTCATGGAATCTTTGCAAGATAAATAAACATAAACGGTTATCTCTCCTACCGGATAGATCCATCACTTGTTGGGAGGACATCAAAACCAGTTTTGAGGATAGATTCAAATACAATGAGTACTTCCAAGACCCTTTAAGGAAACTGGTGCAAATGAAGAAGGAATCTAATGAGACTCAGCCCAATACAATAGGTTGATCAAGAGGATACCCTTTGAAGCTATGCCCTCTGATGATAATGTAAAGAGATTCTTCATCAATTCTCAGCTACCTGAGGTAGGATTCATTCTCTAGATATTCATACCTAGGATTCTTAAAGAAGCTTAAGATTATTATACTAAGGTAGAATATGACCTCATCCTATCAGGTAAAATCAATAACCTTTCAAGGAGGGATAAGGCCAAACATCCCAAAGATGAGAGAACTAATCCATTGTTACAGAAATTGGCAAATGAATCGACAATGTTAATTAAGGAAGTTTCTCAACAATCATTCCATCAAATTCATAATATAAATTAGATTTTAGGAGCACCCCAAATGATTTCCTTGGAGGCTTCACCAATCAATGAAAGTTTTAGAACTCAAGAAGATGAAGAAAGGTTTTAATAAGAAAGTGAAATAGTGATTTCCTAGAAATCGAAGAAGTGGATAATGATGTAAAATCAGATTTTTGAATATGCAAGAGTTGAAAAAGATGATTAAAAAGATTCACCTAGTTTCTCTTGTGCATTATTCATTCATTCTCAGTCTAAAAAAGGATCTTATTCCTCTACTGCTGTGAAAAATAAGAATATTGAAGATCCTCTTGTGGTGACTCTACAAAACAAAATAATTACTCCATGGTCTCCACTTCCACCCTACAGGAGTTTTCATTGGATAATTGATAAACCGCATGTAAAAGGTCACCTGTTATTCCAAATAATTCTTCTAATGTTGATTCTAATCCTAATGTTGTTTCTACAAAATCTAGTCCTTCAAAATTCTAAATTATACCTTCAAAATCATCCTCCATTTCCTAAACATATACACCAACTTCCAAGCCAATTTTTACTTTAAAAATAGTGTCCCTATCCTCCCCATCTTATCTTTTTGATATTAAAGAACACGTGAACAAATATAAAGTGTAAATTTCTGAATATGAGTATTTACACACTCACCCAAAATAATTTGAGAAGCTTGTTTATCATATCAAGGGTAGTAGTTCAAATTCCAAAACTCGTGACACCTAGTTCCAAAGGACTAATACCAATCCCACTTACATCTCCATCACAATTTTTTTCCATGAGTGCATCAAAAACTGATAAGATTGATCCTTTCTATGTCTCCCTTCTTATTGGAGGATACAAATTGAATAATTGTATAATAGACTCAAGTGCCTCTAAAAATGTAATTCCCATAAAGGTTACAAATTCCCTTAGATTCACTCTTGACTCTGCTAATGGATCTTGTTAATCCATGGAGTTAAAGGAAGTCCCACTTGTAGATAATTTTAAGGATGCACATGTGGCCCTCGCCAAATTTCTATAAAATAAGGTGTCATTGACTATCTTGGTAGTAGACATTACGGATTAATTTTGAATGTTCTTAAGTATAAGATTTTCCAAACTTAGGAGGAAAATTCTAGATGAATTGGTCTTCCGCAACCATTCCGGTTAAGGGAGATATGGAAAACTTTCTTCCAATGAAAAAGATGAAATATATGGCATAAAATTTAGGAAATCTAGGGTCCAACATCTTGTACAAAGATAATAATAATATGAATCATTTCATTACATCTAAAAGGAGTATGATATACCTATATTTATAGGATCGAGCATTCCTTCCCAATAGGGTATTAATCATGAAGAAATATGGAGAAATATTGAGTCATAAGAGGATAGTCCCGAGTTTCCAGTGTTAGAAGCATAAGTGATTGAAATGAGGGTGAATCAGTCTATTAAAAATTTAAACCATTTCCATTCATCATTCATTACCAATCAAATAACTATTCATCCATACAACAACCATATGTGTGTTTAGTTAAGCATTGAATACACCATACACAAAAAAGAGAAAGAGAGTACACAAGAATACCAAATATATATAGGAAACCATAAAAGGAAGAATAAAATAGAAAATTTGTTTATATTACTCACAACGAAGGAATATAATGAAGCACCAACTTCACAAGGAGCACCAACCCTACAAGGAGCGCTGACCTCTAATTTTGTGAAGCACCAATTCCACAAGGAGGATCCAAGCCCCCAAGAAGATAAAGAAACAACTCAACCATATTATGATGTTCTTATCTATGAATTATTTCTGCCACAACTGATAAATACCAATTATTCATCTCGCACTTCTTCAAACGCTCATTCAAACCGTAGGTGTTTAATCTCTCACAAAATAGCTCTTTATTCACTTTTCAAGTCTTAAAATTTTTGCACACATGATTTATGATATTATTCAACCTATCACACACTTTATCTAATCTCAATTCACACATCAACACCTACAAAACTCTCTCACCTAGGTCACACTTCTTTCATCCATCATACACTCACTCAACTAGCTCCAAAAGGTACCCAAAATAGTGCTTTTATAAGCTCCTTCACATTTCAAATTTAAAATAAAACCTTTTCCCTCATTTTAAAATACCAATAAATCATAAAAAAATCCCATATACTTTTCATAACAGATACAAGTGACCCATATGGGTCAACCTAGAAAAAACCCTTCTCCCATGCAACAAAAATCACTAAAAACCATGCATTGGAATGCCAAAAATATCCTAACACTAAAATCATATTTTTTCATGACCCATAATTCACCACACATATTTAAAATAAAATTTAAACATCATACATGGTCACAATTTACATCATCCAATCAAATTATTTCATTAAATGGGACCATTGCTTCTTATACTTCTCAAAATACATGTTTCCAACACCCTTCAGGACCCTAAATCTAACTTTGGACCTCAATACCTATTCAAATAAAATCAACTATGGCATGTTACCCTTGATTAAAATTCCAAGACCTTTAGAAAATTCTAAGCTATATGTCTTGAAACAACCACTGGTTTAAACTACATCAACGTTTTCCTTCACCAAATCATGCTACCCAAAAATCATTTTTCAAAAGCAACTAATTAACACATTATACTTTAAAGACCTCAAAATGGATTAATTTTATTAAAAATTCATCCCTCTTCATGTTATAGGTAATATCAAGCATCATACAATCCATCACATGCTCCAACCAAATTAATATTTAAGCAAAAATAGTTTATTCCTAGATAGCAAGAAATATTCTTGTCCACAATATGACCTAGAAACAATATCAAAACTCATCATCATGAATAAAAATTATATCACTATAAATATATCTTAATCCTCTTTCAAGAAAAACTTTAATAACCTCCTAACTCCACATGTAGTCTTATGTTGTTATGTCTATTTTACATGAAGACTACTTTTAACTACCCCAAAACTACCCTTTGCCAAGTCAACCTAAATAGGGAACACTTTGAACTTTTTTAGAATCACTATGACCTAAAATATTAATGAACATCTATAAAATCTTTTGATATATCATAAATTCCAATTTATACTTTACCTCATTTGGAAAACTTTTCCAAAAACTTAAATTCTTCAGCAATAAGCATTTTTAGGTGGGGCCCACTCATCACCATGACCTCTACCATACCTTTATAGATATATAAAGGAGTATTCTACATGTTTGAATCATAATCCATACACTAGGAAGAAATTCTGGCCACTTAGGAAGAAAATCTCACAAACCACTTTCAAGCTAGGGTTTTAAACTCATAAATAGTTGTTTACCTTCTTAACATTCGTTCATTAAAATGTGACGATGAAACGAACTCATTATTTTTGTGTGACCTTATAAAATTAGTAAATAATAATCCTTGAAACCAAAAATGTCCCATGAAAATCACATAATTCAAGGTGAGCATCAAAAGTTCCAATTCGAGCTAGAAATGCACTTGTTCTTGACCCTATTTAACCAAAAACCTCATATCTTGCAACATTCTCGCACATGAAAACCTAAAAATTTCCCACAGCACAAGGAAATGCCCTAATAACATCTCTAATCATCATAATGGCATAAAAAATTCTCAATATTTCCATCTTATCACATTTGCATAGTTACCCTTAGGTTTTTACAAGGAAACTAGGGTCAACTGAAAGAACCTAAAAACACATCATAAAATCACTCAAAATTTTCCTAACATACTTGGTAAATCATGATAAACCTTCCTACATGTATCCATGAGCTCATATAACTCCATATATCAATCTCATACCTCTTAGCATCCATACCTACTCTAAATGAGCACCTAAAACATGGTCACCAAATTGTATCTGCACCATGATGCTCATATGAGTGCCTAATAACTCTCTAAACATGCTATCCATCATGCTAAAATTCTTCTCAAGAAACCAAGAAGTGCCAACAACCATGTACTATCACATAGGCTAGCTAGGTCACCTGAATGGGCTTGCAAGAATAAGAAATCCTCATCGAATCACCTTATATCATCATGAACACATCTGAACCATCATGTCAGCATCATCTAACCCTACTCCATCATCCACTTTGTCATTAATGAGGTTTTGCATCAATGAAAACACCTATGCAACAGCATGCCAACAATCTCCCCCTTTGTCATTGATGGAAAACCACTTGTACTTCTCCCCCTTTTTTACATTATCGACAAAGCAATAAATATACAAAAATTTCTCCATATTTCTTAGCTTCATAGGATCATATTTTGGTTAGAAACATCAACCAAAGGTCTTAAATAAGTTCAAAATCTTGAAATTTCACTCAAAACTTGATTTTTGGCCTCATTTCAAGCATGGAGACACTAATCTCCCATGGGAAAAGCATATACATCATCTAAGAATTGCATTAAATCATGAAGAAGCATCAAATTACCTTTATTTTATGCCAATACATTATCATCTACCTTCTATACATGCAAAAATTGCAATTTCTCATCTCAAACCTATTTTCACCTTCATTAGGACACTCTAGCAGACCAATATATGAGGAAAACATCTCAAGAACATGCCAAAAATGTCATTAATGAGCATAAAAATCCAACACACTTTCATTCATGAGCTTTCCTTTCATGACTAGGAACAAATTTATCTTATCTCATACCATTTATTGTCTTCAAACTAACTCAAGAGATCATATCCCTAAACATGCATCTTAGTGCATTTAAGACCAAATTTGATGAACTTTGAAACACCATTTAACCAAATGATCAACATTCCATCACTCCCCCTAGATGCAAGATCACCATCTTTAAGTAAGCACAAATTTAAGCAACTTATCTTGCTAGCTTGACAAGAAATCACCTTAGACACTTTGGTGGTGCCTTAAAGCTCCATTTTAGTCCTTGTATCACTTTTGATCAGGATTTAGACTTATCTCCTCCTATTTGAGAGACTTCTTCATATATTTAAATAATTTTACTCATACTTTCTTACCTAAATTCTCTTTGTACTTTTGAAATTCATAACACCATTGACTTCTAATTGTAGATGCATAAGTTCAAAAAGAAGACTCTATTTGACACTATTGATGCACTCCTTAGATATAAACTTAGACATACCTGAGATATCTTTCAAATATTCTGAAAGTATTAAAATTCCTTATCTTACTTGAAGACATAAAATTATCCCTCTAACTCTTTTAGGACTTTCTTCATGTAATTTTTACTTTTAAGACACTGAGTCACTTAAATGAGATAAAAAATGAGCTTCCTTATCTTAGGAGAGCATGTCGGGCATGTAGATTTTATTTTTATCTTTCATTAGTCTCCTTGTCTTTATCACATCCATCAACAAGTTTCCTTCAAGCCTCCTTATAGGATCTTCATACCATGGACAAGATATTTAAGCAAGACACTATTAGACTCACCTTCATGATGACTGAAATTCCAACATTGGTTGTACCTTTTCTCACAGACCTATAAAATTCACTTATTCAAGCAAGAATACCCATTTGCATACTTTGATTCTTGAATAACTCCACCTTTAAATATTCATAGATTTATTTTCTCAAAGATGTATGATATTTTCAAAACATCATCCTCATTTTGGAACATTGGCCAAGTCATGTATACTCTTCTTAGGTTATTGAGTCAAAAGCACCGTTATAGCTATTAAAACCCCTAATTGAAGTTAATCGATCACCGTAGCATCATCCTTAAATTCAAAAACTACTCATGACCCAATTAAGTACTCTTATAGACTTTTTAGCATCATAATTTTTTAAGCTCAAAGCAATATCTTCTTTCTTTAGCTTACCTTTTCTTGAACTCCTTTTAAAACTTGTGCCTACAACACAATCCACTTATAGCTAGCTAAAAATTTCTTTACAAATATTCATTGCACATATGCCACCTGTAGCTCAAAAAAAAATACTTTTTAATTCTTCTTCTATACAATACATAATACTTTTCAAAGGGTATATCTTGTTTTTTCATCATCTCAAACCTAGTCACAATCATTAAGGTCACTTTTTATCCCGCATATTTGTTGCAATGCATCTCAATCTTTGACCGTAGCACACTTTGAATTCTAAATTTTTTTACATTTGCACTTATACTTTGATGAATAACACTTACCTTTGACACCTTGGTTAGTCTCTTACAGAGTTCACTCGATACATTTTCCTCAACTTCTTCATAACCTATATAAAAACCACACTGAGCTACTTCAACCTACTATAAAATGCTTCTCAAAGCTCTAAAGAAATTTCTAAAACCCCGATGAGGTATTACAACCTTATATGAATTCCTAATACTTTAAAGACACTGAAACCATCTTCTTTTTCTCATTTTTATTCAACTCTTTGTTCTGGTACACTTGTACATGACTTATCAGACTTTACACTTCATACCCTATAGGTTATCATTTCACATTACGAGTTCCATTGAGCATAGGCATTCAAACATATATCCAATCACATGAGCATATCCATTATCATCATGAGCCTTTGCTTGATCAATACCATTGTATAGACCTAATAAACATCATTACAGCCTTTGAACTTTCTTGACTCATATGAAGTGCAAATGACAACTTTTCTGCAATGAGGGATGCCATGTACAGACTTTGAGAAAAACATTCTTGACATTTTAATTATCTTTTCATACCTCTTGTAGACCTGAGATACCCTCACTTGTGACTAAACACTACAATGGTAACTTAATTTATCTTGATGTTCATGTAGAATACTCTATACCTCCTTCATTGACATATCAAGCTTGATGAAGCAAAATCACATACTTAAGACCATTACAATGACTTACATTCATTCAAAGGATTCTTTGGAGAACTAAATCCTCATTCATAGTTCAATATACTCATGCTAAAACTTGTAGATGAAAATTTTCATTGTCAAGATCACATCATTTCACCAACATAGTGATTTTTAGGATCATTATCCCCATACTGAGCTTATAGGACCTCATTACGAACATATAAACATCTAGTCCTATAGATAATTTCCTAAGAACCCTAATAATATCCTAAGAAAATGTGTTCTACTCTACATTGACTGAGAAAATACCTTGGTCATTTACTACTATCACTTTTAGTTTAAGACACAAGCTCAAGGTTTCATGGCACAAGAAATCACATATCTTATCCACATACTTGAGGAAAGTCAATTGAACACATACCTCACATATTAAATATCTTTCACAATTATAATACACCTTCAACTTGAAAACCCTTGGAATCACCCTTTTACTACCCTCCCGTCAAAAGTTTGAGACAAGCATATTAAGACCTAAAATACATCATAATGCTTGAACATGGACCATAACTTATATCTTTACTAAGATGAGAATAAGAACCTTGACAAGAGCATAAATATATTTAATAATGAAATTATATGCTCATGATGATAGTGAAATAAATCTCATAATAAATGATGAAACTTTTGTAGCCCTTTCAAGACTCATACTTGTGATCTACATAGTCCCTATACATGAGGGTGATAACTTAGACACATCCCGAACATGATGACATAATTTTGGCAATTGTAACATTTAACACAAACCAAAATACTTGCTAGTAACATCACAAATAGACTAAAAAATCATGGGAGCTATGACACATGATGGAACACCAATATCCTTTTAAATAACTACACATGATTCAATATTCTTCACAAGTTCCCGACTATGCACAATTTTGACTCAAAAAGACAAACTCACTTATCCTTTGACCCAAGAGTCTAACCAAGAGAACTGCAACCAAAAATGTAGATATTGGATACTTTAATACATATATTTCCATACTCAACACCATACTTACAAGAATATGACACTTAATCATGGAATTACCAACCTTATCACAGAATTGATAACTTTTTCCATCAATACCGATAGTCAAGATACATATTTCCAATATTGGACCCAAAGTATTGACTTCTTATGAAAATATCAAACTCATAATTATCTTGAAATTACATGATAGAAACCAAAAACTTATTTATGACCTATACTTAAGAAAAAAACCTCCATAACCATGATCAATAATACACACTTGCAAACTCAAACACCTACACTAGAAAATACTCAAAAATGCATTGGAAGAGTCACTTTTCATACCTTATCAATCTAGAGGTATCCCAAACACCTAGTTTCTTCAAATTTTCTTGCACATGAGCTTGAAAGGAATTAAAACACATATGATCTTCTTCAACAAGTGCAAACATGATTCCTTGACCTGATTTGGACCCTTCCTTGATGCCACAAGAACCTTATTTGAAAACTTCCATTGAATTAGGCTATATTTCAGACTGAAAATATGATCCCTTATCTTTTCTTTCTTAAAAAACCACCTTATTTCTCTTAATATCTATTAAAACATCCTTAGACTCATTCATGAGAGTCCTCTTCTTGAAAACACTTCCATTTTGAGCTTGATATCTGCTAGAGTACCTTGATGATCTTATTTGGTGACAATATATTACAACATGCACTTTCTTATGTCACTTATGACATATAACACCATTCTTGGTTTTCCTCAGTTTAAAAACTCATAGATTCCATCCACAATCCTTTGCTCTATGGATATACTCACAACATGAATGGAATTCACCATTGAATAACCCTACACCATTATTAGGAGACCTCCTTTTACAATCTCTAGCTCTATGACCAAAATCATGACAAACATAGAAATATCCATGAAATGATGAACCATACCTCATATCATTAGGTTTTCTAACGGGGTCAAACCTTCTCAAATCAATCCTCTTAGTCACCTTCACATCTGATTTAGAACTTGGACCAGCCTCATGATCATGATTTCCTAGAAACCCTAGGCATGTTTTTTCATCTGAGTCTCTTTGAAATTATAAACACTCATGAAGATATTTGGATATCTTCTAAATATTCTCATACATCCTCAACCTATTAGAATCATCCTCTTTATATGATTCAAGGGATTTCAATTTGTCTTCATACCTGAAACAAGAGTCTTCTTTCTCCTTTAAGGATTTGGTCAAACTTTCAACTTGAGATTCCAAAGCAAGAATGGCTTGACTATTCTTATCTTCCATGTCCTTTATCTGATTTTGGTAGCCGTTAATTTATAAATCATGTAATTCATTCTTCATCCTCAACGTAGCTATAAGATCTAAAGACTTACCGATTGTTTTTCTTCAAAGGATCTCCTTCATGTTTCTAAACTTTATTCACAAGGACATTGTCTAATACCAATTGTTGAAAACATAAGAGACTGAAATGGGGGTGAATCATTCTATTAAAACTTTAAACCATTTCTATCCATTATTTATTACCAATCAGATAATTATTCATCCATACAACAACCATATATGGGTTTAGTTAAGCATTGAATACACCAAACATAAGAAAAAGAGAAAGAGAGTACACAAGAACACCAAAAATATGTTGGAAAACCTTAAGGGGAATAAAAGAACTAAAAACTTGTTGATATTCCTAAAAAAATTTAGTGAAGCACCAACTTCACAAAGAGCACCAACCCTACAAGGAGCACCAACCCCTAATTTTGTGAAGCACCAACTCCATGAGGAGTCTACAACACCCCAAGATGATCAAGAACCCAATCAACCACCTTATTTTTTTATTATCTATAAATTATCTCTACCAAAATTGATAGATACCAATGATTCAGCTCACACTTCTTCAAACCCTCATTCAAACCCTAGGTGTTCAATCTCTCACAAACTAGTTTTTTCTTCACTTCTCAAGTCTTCAAACTCTTGCACATGTGCTTTTTGGTCTTCCTAAACCTTTCACACACTTGATCTAATCTCAATTCATGATTCAAAACCTAAAAAATATCTCTCTTTGGTCTCACTTCGTGCACCCATAATACACTCACTAAACTAGCTCCAAAAACACCCAAAACAATGCTTTTATAAGCTCCTTCACATTTTGAATTCAAACTCAAACCTTTTCCATAATTTTTCATGACCAATAAATCATACAAAACTGCCATATAATTTCATAAAAGATAAAAGTTACCCATATGGGTTGGCTTAGAAAAAACCCTTCTCGCCATGCACCAAAATCACTTAAATCCATGCATTGGAATGCCAAAATCTCCTAACACTAAAAACATAATTTTTCATGAACCAAAATTCACCAAACATGTTTAAAATAAAATTTAAACATCATACATGGTTGTAATTTTCATCAAAAATCATATTATTTCATTAAATGGGACCACTGCTTCTTATACTTCTCAAAACACATGTTTCTAACACCCTTTAGGACCCTCGCATATGACTTTGGACCTCACATATTCACATCAACTCAAATATGGTATGATACTGATTGATGTAAATTCCAATACATTTACAAAACTTCTAAGAAAGTTAGAATTATTGAAACAACCACTGGTACAAACTACATCAACTTTTCCTTCACCAAATCAAGTTGCCCAAAAATTAGTTTTCAAAAGGCAACTGATTAACACACTTCTTGATACTTGAAAGACCTAAAAATGGATCCAATGGATGTAAAATTCATCCCTATTGATATTCTAAGTGATATCAAACATCACCTAATCCATCTCATGCTCCAACCAACTCAATATTTCATCAAAAGTAGTTTTTTCCTTGATAGCCAAAAATATTCTTGTCCATAATCTGATGTGGAAACCATATCAAAACTCATCATCATGAATAAAAACTTACATTTGGAAATATCTCTAATTCATCTTTCTAAAACAACTTTAATCACCTCCTAACTTCACCTATAGCTCATGTTGTGTCCATTTTATCAAGATTTTTTTAATCGCCCTTTGACTAATCAACCTAAATAGTGCACAATTTGCACTTTTTCAGCATCACCATGACCTGAAACATTGCAAAAAAATAAAACTCTTTAGAAACAATCCTTTCCGGTGAGGCCCACTCATCACCATGACCTCTACCATACCTTTTTGTACATCTGAAGGATTCTTATACATGTTCCAATCATCGTACATGCCCTAGGAATCAATTATAGCCACTTAGGAAGCAAATCTCACAAACAAATTTCAAGATAGGGTTTCAAACTCATAAATATATTTTTCTTTCTTAACATTTATTCATAAAAATGTGACAATGAACTGACTTCATTATTTTTTTAAACCTTCCAAACTCAAGTATAGAAGCATCCCTAAAATCCATAAGGTTCCATGTAAATCACATAATTCGGGTGAGCATCAAAAGTTTTAATTCGAGGCGGAAATGTACTCATTCTTGACCATATTTCACCAAAAACCACATATCTTGAAAAATTATCATCATGAAAATGTGAAATTTTTCCAAAATCACAAAGACACACCCGACTAACATCTCTAGTCATCATAATGACATCAATAACTCTCAAAATTTTCATCTTATCTCATTTATATAGCTACCCCTTAGGGTTTTGCACTATAGAAGCTAGAGTCAACTGAAAGAAACTCAAAACACAACATGATTGTACTCAAAATAGTCTTGACATACCTGGTACATTATGATACACCTTCCTACATACATCCATGAGCTCATATAGCTCCATATCTCAATCTCATACCTCCTAACATCCATACATGCTTCAAATGAGCACCAACCATGGTCCCAAATCTCTATCTACATCCTTTAGCTCATATGAATAAAAATAACTCTCCAAACATGTTCTCTATCATGCTAACATGATTCTCAACCATCCAAGAAGTTCTAACCACCATGCAATATCACATTGGTTAGCTAGGTCACCTAAATAGGCTGGAAATAACAAGAAATCCTCACTAAATCAACTTATATCATCATGAAAACCTCTAAACCATCATTTCACCATCATCCAAAACATCATTTGACCCTACTCCATCATCCAATTTCTCATTAATGAGGTTTTGCATCAATTACAGTGCCTATGCAGCAACATTCTAACATCTAGATTATGCAAGCCATGAGGAAGATGGAATAGTTATTGGTGAGTTCCAAGGTGATAAATTAGCTAAATTATTTACCCATGAAGAATAGGTTTTCTTACTACCATCTTAATATCAATATTCTCTTGATCATGTCATCCATGATGAGGAAAATCCAACTTGTGATGAGCCTTTGAAAGGTTTAAAATAAAGATCTGTGCAAGAAATGCTAAGAATTACAGAAGTACCAGAAGATCCTCATCTCAGTCTTGAACTCCTGATGTAAGACATGAATTTTCAAGTTAGGTATGAATCAAATTATTAATTCTCAACCAATTTTAAATTTTCTCATGATGAAATAAACAAATGTGAAAAATCTGATATCCCTCTTGAAATAATGATGAACGGATATTATGTTGATGAAAGTGAAGATTTATCTTTTCCATTTAAAGAATAATATTAATTCTACAAGTAAAATTTGAAACAAAGTTCCTTGAGTCCTTTGATGATGAATCCTCCCATAATGAAGAATCAAAGTGAAGTTCATTGATCCGTGGGATGATGGATCAAGCTCTCCAAACTTTTTCATCAAGTTTCAAAACAAAGATTGCTCAAATGAATGTGATGATGATCCCTCGATAGTTTTGAAGAAGGGATCATTACAATAAATAATGAAAGTTGTGGAAGGTATAAAAGATCCAGAGCTATCTTGACCTATTGACTCATGTTATGGCCATACAAGATATGTATGAGGTCATGTTTAGTTCTTCATTCAATTTATAAACACCTCATAATGGAATAGAACAAAGGGATGAATTCAAGGATTCTCAAGAAAAAAAAATTCAATAAGAATGAAAATGGGAAAGAAGAGAACCCAAAACATTCAAGAAATTTGATCAAAAATTGGCCTTAGGGAAACAAAGAAATACAAAAGGAGAAATCATCGGTGTGGGGAACACGAAAGGAAATTTACGATCCAAGACCAATTCCCAAGATGGTAAGAACAATGGAATTTCTGAGAAAATATCCAAGCATCAAAAGTATCAGGTAGGATCATTCCTCTCGAGTATAGACATAAGTAGTTGAGGAAAGGAAGTTAGTTTCTCGAACTAGTTAGTGGATTTGTAGAATATCATCACTCAATGTTACATATTAAGAGGTAACTTTTGAAAAGAGAACATTACTATAGTGAAATTAGGTTGTCCCCTGCATATACCATAGGTGAATTTAGGATGTGTGTTTCCCTTTCCAATTGTGTGAGTTTTTCTCTTTCAAAGGTGGTGTGTTTCCCTCTTGTTGTGTGTGTGTCCTTTCAATATATATTTGCTTGTATGAAACTATGTATAGCCCAATGGATAAGGCACCGGTCCTTGTCATATGTTGAGATTCTGAAGGTCTTGGTTACCTTGTCCTCACTTTGTTTGTTCTAAGATAAGTCCCCAAGTGAGAGCCATCTATTGTCATGTTTTTTTAACGGAAAAAATTGAGGTGAAAACATGACACATTTAGCCTGATGTCAAATATTTTTCTTATAAATCCTCCTAAAAACTTCTCTATATCTTTTTCCGTATGTGTTAGGCCTATCCTACCATTTAATTTTCTCATGTCTTAAGTAATAACCTTTTCCATATGTTATAAAGATGGGAAAAAGCTCAAGAAATTCTTTCGATGCAACGCTTCTCAAGGAATATTATTTAATGATCTTATAATATCTATTTTAATCCTTATAAGATAGGTGTGCACCTCCTAGAGCAGCACTGGAGGCCCAAATTTATCAGAAGGATGTATTGAGGAGATAATAAAATTTTTCAAGTGGTTTAGGAAGATTTAGGAAATATTTGAACCTTTGGGGAAGAGTTCAGTTAAATAATGTTTTTGAAGGTGAAGGAGCTTGTAGTTAAAAATAGCGCCTGAGAATTAGGAATTGATTCTTGGATCTCCGTGATGAGTTGGATATGAAACAAGATATAATTGTATAGGTAATTGAACACTCTAAATGATGGTGGTTTCATTTTTTCCACAAGACAGGTGATTCTTCCCACTGTCTTGTGAAAAAATGAAACCACCATCATTTAGAGTGTTGAACTACCATCATTTTGAGTTTATCATTATGAAAACCTCTAAACCATCATTTCACCATCATCCAAAACATCATCTAACCCTACTCCATCATCCAATTTCTCATTAATGAGGTTTTGCATCAATTACAATGCCTATGCAGAACATTCTAACATCTAGATTATGCAAGCCATGAGGAAGATGGAATAGTTATTGGTGAGTTCCAAGGTGATAAATTAGCTAAAGTATTTACCCATGAGGAAGATGGAATAAATATTGGTGATTTCCAAGGTGATAAATTAGCTAAAGTATTTACCCATGAAGAATAGGTTTTCTTACTACCATTTTAATATCGTATTCTCTTGATCATGTCATCCATGATGAGGAAAATCCAACTTGTGATGAGCCTTTGAAAGGTTTAAATTAAAGATCTCTGCTAGAAATGCTAAGAATTACGAAGTACCGGAAGATCCTCATCTCAGTCTTGAACTCTTGATGTAAGCCATCAATTTTCAAGTTAGGTATGAATCAAATTATTAATTCTCAACCAATTTTAAATTTTCTCATGATGAAATAAACAAATTTGAAAAATCTGATATCCCTCTTGAAATAATGATGAACGGATATTATGTTGATGAAAGTGAAGATTTATCTTTTCCATTTAAAGAAGAATATTATTTCTACGAGGAAAATATTGAAACAAAGGTCCTTGAGTCCTTTGATGATGAATCCTCCCATAATGAAGAATTGGTGAAGTTCAATGATCCATGGGATGATGGATCAAGCTCTCCAAACTTTTTCATCAAGTTTCAAAACAAAGATTGCTTAAATGAATGTGATGATGAGCTCTCGATAGTTTTGAAGAAGGGATCCTTACAATAAATAATGAAAGTTGTGGAAGGTATAAAATATCCAAAGCTATCTTGACCTATTGACTCATGTTATGGCAATACAAGATATGTATGAGGTCATGTTTAGTTCTTCATTCAATTTATAAACACCTCATAATGGAATAGAACAAAGGGATGAATTCAAGGATTCTCAAGAAAAAAATTCCAATAAGAATGAAAATGGGAAAGAAGAGAACCCAAAACATTCAAGAAATTTGATCAAAAATTGGCCTTAGGGAAACACTGAAATACAAAAGGAGAAATCATCGGTGTGGGGAACACGAAAGGAAATTTACGATCCAAGACCAATTCCCAAGATGGTAAGAATAGTGGAATTTCTGAGAAAATATCCGAGCATCAAAAGTATCGGGTAGGATCATTCCTCTCGAGTATACACATAAGTAGTTGAGGAAAGGAAGTTAGTTTCTCGAACTAGTTAATGGATTCGTAGAATATCATCACTCAATGTTGCCTATTAATAGGTAAATTTTGAAAAGAGAACATTAGTATAGTGAAATTGGGTTGTCCCCTGCATATACCATAGGTGAATTTAGGATGTGTGTTTCCCTTTCCAATTGTGTGAGTTTTTCTCTTTCAGTGTGGTGTGTTTCCCTCTTGCTGTGTGTGTGTCCTTTCAATATATCTTTGCTTGTATGAAACTATGTATAGCCCAATGGATAAGGCACCGGTCCTTGTCATATGTTGAGATTCTCAAGGTCTTGCTTACCTTGTCCTCACTTTGTTTGTTCTAAGATGAGTCCCCAAGTGAGAGCCATCTATTGTCATGTATTTTTTTAACGGAAAAATTGAGGTGAAAACATGACACATGTAGCCTAATGTCAAATATTTTTCTTATAAATCCTCCTAAAAACTTCTCTATATCTTTTTCCGTATGTGTTAGGCCTATCCTACCATTTAAATTTCTCATGCTCTAAGTAATAACCTTTTCCATATGTTATAAAGATGGGAAAAAGCTCAAGAAATTCTTTCGATGCAACGCTTCTCAAGGAATATTATTTAATGATCTTAGAATATCTATTTTAATCCTTATAAGATAGGTGTGCACCTCCTAGAGCAGCAATGGAGGCCCAAATTTATCGAAGGATGTATTGAGGAGATAATAAAATTTTGCAAGTGGTTTAGGAAGATTTAGAAAATATTTGAACCTTTGGGGAAGAGATCAATTAAATAATGTTTTTGAAGGTGAAGGAGCTTGTAGTTAAAAATAGCACCCGAGATTTAGGAATTGATTCTTGGATCTCCGTGATGAGTTGGATATGAAACAAGATATAATTGTATAGGTAATTGAACACTCTAAATGATGGTGGTTTCATTTTTTTCACAAGACAGGTGATTCTTCCCACTTGTCTTGTGAAAAAATGAAACCACCATCATTTAGAGTGTTGAATTACCATCATTTTGAGTTTATCGTCATGAAAACCTCTAAACCATCATTTCACCATCATCCAAAACATCATATGACCCTACACCATCATCCAATTTCTCACTAATGAGGTTTTGCATCAATTACAATGCATATGCAGCAACATTCTAACATCTAGATTATGAAGCCATGAGGAAGATGGAATAGTTATTGGTGAGTTCCAAGGTGATAAATTAGCTAAAGTATTTACCCATGAGGAAGATGGAATAGTTATTGGTGATTTCCAAGGTGATAACTTAGCTAAAGTATTTACCCATGAAGAATAGGTTTTCTTACTACCATTTTATTATCAATATTCTCTTGATCATGTCATCCATGATGAGGAAAATCCAACTTGTGATGAGCCTTTGAAAGGTTTAAAATAAAGATCTGTGCAAGAAATGCTAAGAATTACTGAAGTACCTGGAAGATCCTCATCTCAGTCTTGAACTCCTGATGTAAGCCTTGAATTTTCAAGTTAGGTATGAATCAAATTATTAATTCTCAACCAATTTTAAATTTTCTCATGATGAAATAAACAAATGTGAAAAATTTGATATCCCTCTTGAAATAATGATGAATGGATATTATGTTGATGAAAGTGAAGATTTATCTTTTCCATTTAAAGAAGAATATTATTTCTACAAGGAAAATTTGAAACAAAGTTCCTTGAGTCCTTTGATGATGAATCCTCCCATAATGAAGAATCGGTGAAGTTCAATGATCCGTGGGATGATGGATCAAGATCTCCAAACTTTTTCATCAAGTTTCAAAACAAAGATTGCTCAAATGAATATGATGATGATCTCTCGATAGTTTTGAAGAAGGGATCCTTACAATAAATAATGAAAGTTGTGGAAGGTATAAAATATCTAGAGCTATCTTGACCTATTGACTCATGTTATGGCCATACAAGATATGTATGAGGTCATGTTTAGTTCTTCATTCAATTTATAAACACCTCATAATGGAATAGAACAAAGGGATGAATTCAAGGATTCTCAAGAAAAAAAAATCAATAATAATGAAAATGGGAAAGAAGAGAACCCAAAACATTCAAGAAATTTGATCAAAAATTGGCCTTAGGGAAACAAAGAAAATACAAAAGGAGAAATCATCGGTGGGGAACACGAAAGGAAATTTACGATCCAAGACCAATTCCCAGGATGGTAAGAACAATGGAATTTTTGAGAAAATATCCAAGCATCAAAAGTATCGGTAGGATCATTCCTCTCGAGTATACACATAAATAGTTGAGGAAAGGAAGTTGGTTTCTCAAACTAGTTAATGGATTCGTAGAATATCATCACTCAATGTTACCTATTAAGAGGTAACTTTTGAAAAGATAACATTACTATAGTTAAATTTGGTTGTCCCCTACATATACCATAGGTGAATTTAGGATGTGTGTTTCCCTTTCCCATTGTGTGTGTTTTTCTCTTTTAGTGTGGTGTGTTTCCCTCTTGGTGTGTGTGTGTCCTTTCAATCTATCTTTGCTTGTATGAAACTATGTATAGCCCAATGGATAAGGCACTGGTCCTTGTCATATGTTGAGATTCTGAAGGTCTTGGTTACCTTGTCCTCGCTTTGTTTGTCCCAGGATAAGTCCCCAAGTGAGAGACAACTATTGTCGTGTATTTTTTTAAGGGAAAAATTGAGGTGAAAACATGACACATTTAGCCTAATGTCAAATATTTTTCTTATAAATCCTCCTAAAAACTTCTCTATATCTTTTTTTCCGTATGTGTTAGGCCTATCCTACCATTTAAATTTCTCATGTTCTAAGTAATAACCTTTTCCATATGTTATAAATATGGGAAAAAGCTCAAGAAATTCTTTCGATGCAACACTTCTCAAGGAATATTATTTAATGATCTTAGAATATATATTTTAATCCTTATAAGATAGGTGTGCACCTCCTAGAGCAGCACTGGAGGCCCAAATTTATCGAAGGATGTATTGAGGAGATAATAAAATTTTGCAAGTGGTTTAGGAAGATTTAGAAAATATTTGAACCTTTGGGAAGAGATCAATTAAATAAGGTTTTTGAAGGTGAAGGAGCTTGTAGTTAAAAATAGCACTTTGAGATTTAGGAATTGATTCTTGGATCTCCGTGATGAGTTGGATATGAAACAAGATATAATTGTATAGGTAATTGAACACTCTAAATGATGGTGGTTTCATTTTTTTCACAAGATAGGTGATTCTTCCCACTGTCTTGTGAAAAAAATGAAACCACCATCATTTAGAGTGTTGAATTACCATCATTTTGAGTTTATCATCATGAAAACCTCTAAACCATCATTTCACCATCATCCAAAACATCATATGACCCTACTCCATCATCCAATTTCTCACTAATGAGGTTTTGCATCAATTACAATGCATATGCAAAGCAACATTCTAACATCCGGATTATGCAAGCCATGAGGAAGATGGAATAGTTATTGGTGAGTTCCAAGGTGATAAATTAGCTAAAGTATTCACCCATGAAGAATAGGTTTTTTTATTACCATTTTAATATCAATATTCTCTTGATCATGTCATCCATGATGAGGAAAATCCAAATTGTGATGAGCCTTTGAAAGGTTTAAAATAAAGATCTGTATGCTAGAAACGCTAAGAATTACAGAAGTACCAGAAGATCATCATCTCAGTCTTGAACTCCTGATGTAAGCCATGAATTTTCAAGTTAGGTATGAATCAAATTATTAATTCTCAACCACTTTTAAATTTTCTCATGATGAAATAAACAAATGTGAAAAATCGATATCCCTCTTGAAATAATGATGAACGGATATTATGTTGATGAAAGTGAAGCTTTCTCTTTTCCATTTAAAGAATAATATTATTTCTATGAGGAAAATATTGAAACAAAGTTCCTTGAGTCCTTTGATGATGAATCCTCCCATAATGAAGAATCAGTGAAGTTCAATGATCCTTGGGATGATGGATCAATCTCTCCAAACTGTTTCATCAAGTTTCAAAACAAAGATTGCTCAAATGAATGTGATGATGATCTCTCGATAGTTTTGAAGAATGGATCCTTACAATAAATAATGAATGTTGTGGAAGGTATAAAATATCCAAAGCTATCTTGACCTATTGACTCATGTTATGGCCATACAAGATATGTATGAGGTCATGTTTAGTTCTTCATTCAATGTCTAAACACCTCATAATGAAATAGAACAAAGGGATGAATTCAAGGATTCTCAAGAAAAAAAAATCAATAAGAATGAAAATGGGAAAGAAGAGAACCCAAAACATTCAAGAAATTTGATCAAAAATTGGCCTTAGGGAAACAGTGAAATAAGAAATGAGAAATCATCAGTGTGGGGAACACGAAAGGAAATTTACGATCCAAGACCAATTCCCAAGATGGTAAGAAAAGGAATTTCTGAAAAAATATCCAAGCATCAAAATTATCAGGTAGGATCATTCCTCTCGAGTATACACAAAAATAGTTGAGGAAAGGAAGTTAGTTTCTCGAACTAGTTAATGGATTCGCAGAATATCATCACTCAATGTTACCTATTAAGAGGTAACTTTTGAAAAGAGAACATTACTATAGTGAAATTGGGTTTTCCCCTGCATATACCATAGGTAAATTTAGGATGTTTGTTTCCCTTTCCAATTGTGTGAGTTTTTCTCTTTCGAGTTTGGTGTGTTTCCCTCTTCTTTGTGTGTGTCCTTTCAATATATCTTTGCTTGTATGAAACTATGTATAGCCTAATGGATAAGGCACCGGTCCTTGTTGTATGTTTAGATTATGAAGGTCTTGCTTACCTTTTCCTCACTTTTTTGTTCTAAGATAAGTCCCCAAGTGAGAGCCATCTATTGTCATGTATTTTTAAACGGAAAAAATCAAGGTGAAAACATGGCACATTTAGCCTAATGTCAAATATTTTTCTTATAAATCCTCCTAAAAGCTTCTCTATATCTTTTTCCGTATGTGCTAGGCCTATCCTACCCTTCAAAGTTATCATGTTCTAAGTAATAACCTTTTCCATATGTTATAAAGATGGAAAAAAGCTCAAGAAATTCTTTCGATGCAACGCTTCTCAAGGAATATTATTTAATGATCTTAGAATATCTATTTTAATCCTTATAAGATAGGTGTGCACCTCCCGAGCAGCACTTGGAGGCCCAAATTCATCAAAATGATGTATTGAGGAGATAATAAAATTTTGCAAGTGGTTTAGGAAGATTTAGGAAATATTTGAACCTTTGGGGAAGAGTTCAGTTAAATAAGGTTTTTGAAGGTGAAGGAGATTGTAGTTAAAAATAGCACCTGAGATTTAGGAATTGATTCTTGGATCTCTGTGATGAGTTAGATATGAAACAAGATATAATTTTATAGGTAATTCAACACTCTAAATGATGGTGGTTTCATTTTTTTCACAAGACAGATGATTCTTCCCACTATCTTTTTCAAAAATCACATCTTGTGGTCTGAAGAAAAAGGCTATTTTAGGGTGTTACAGAAGAATGATAGCATGGAAACCATCTTATTCTTCTCAAAATTATTTTTTTAATCAAATTCATATAAATAGTTTTCACAAAAGACCTATGGATGCTCCACAAGCTTCGTTGACAAAAACTCTCTCCAAGGTAAGCTTCTAGGATAACCATTTTTAAGGTTGGACACATGTCATAACCAAATTATGGTGCACTTTTATGTCCCATATTTCCCATCCCCTTAGTACATTTGGGACACAAAAATGCACCGATGCCTAGTAGATTCCCCGAGATGGAATCAAATGAAATTTTCACTCTCTCTCTCTCCCTCTCTCTCTCTTAAACCCTAATTCTTGAGAAATAGAGAAATATAGAAATCAGATGTGCCCCTAATTTTTAATGGTATTAAACCCTAGAGTTCTGCACTAGCTTCTAATTTTTCAAATCCCCACCATTATGGCGAGAATTCAAGCTAGAATTTTTAGCACAGAGTCAAGAATACAAACCTATTCCAGAGAAGATGATTTCGTGTCAATCCGAGGTGTGGAAGACCATTTTATAAAAATATTAAGTACATGGTGCTTTCACTTACTATAAATATAAACTTTCCTAAAATATCAAAACCCTTCAAAGAAAGAAACTTAGAAAACAACATAGATAACAAACTAGGAAACTGGAGAAGAAAAAGTGAAAAATCATGAAAAAGTAAAAAAAAAAAAAAAAAAAAGCAATTTTATAAAAATGAAAAGTGTCTCAAATGGAAAAGAAACATCTATAAATTATTTCCTTACATATTAGTAGTTTGAAGAAATTTATTTCGAGACAAAAAAGCAATATTTCAAAATAGTGGGTCATGGATCCCAATGGATAAAAATAAAAGTCTTTATTTCAAGTGCAAAAATTTGGAGATGGCTCCATTTTCACTCATATTTATAATTTTTTTTAATCTTCATAGAGTTATGGGATGATATCATATCTGAAACAAGGAAATCAAACCTCCATGTGGGCCTTGGAAGCAACATCTTGAGCTCAATTATGTCTAAAAGTAAGGCAAAGCATAGCAAGGCGCAACATGTAAAATCCAGGGACATTGTGCGGTTAGAAGAGATGAAAAATATGTCAAGAACTCAATTGATTCATTAGATACAAGGTAATCATATCTCATTGGTCAATTTGGATCCATCATCATCTCTTATTGATTTGAGTGAGTTGATTTGAGTTGGGTGAGTTCGAAAAGTAGGTTATTTGAAATAGTTGAGTTGATTGAGTTGGTCAAAGGTTAGTGAGCTAGGAAAGAGCTCACATATCTCAAAGAAGAAAAGGATAAAGCTTTCAATCTTGTAGCACATTATGCAAAATAGGGATGTAAGTATCAAGAGGTTTGAGCATCATGAACAATAATTAAGAAAAGGGAACAAAAGATTCATCCTCACTCTCATTATGAGATCAGGGATGCATCATCATGGCTGAGGTTTTTGTTCATATAAATCTCACTTTGGTAGGTTTTGAAATAGTGTTTTTAAATACTCATTCAAAATTTCAAGGTGTGTATGCATCATGCCAAAGGAGGATACTGTGATCATTGTCAGTAAGTCATTCATCAAAGGGAGCAATCTTTGTCAATGGGGAAAAGAAGAATCGAAGAAAGGAATTATCTCCATTTGAGTAGTTCTCTCTCTCTTATTTTGTCTCTTCCCTCTCCATTCCTCTCTTCCTTTATGTTCTATTTCTTCCTTAAGAGGGTTTGAAATTTCATTTTTGTTATTCATTTTTATCTTATTCTCTTATATCCTATGTGAATATACTTGATAATGTATAAAGTCGCCCTCAAATAATGAAAATGGGACTTAATTTTATTCCTAGGAATAGGAAGATTCACATTTTGTAAAAGACAAAAGAAAGGTCATGTGGGGGGTAGGGGAAGAGTCATTCTGAAATCTATATATTGTAGTGACTTCCCCATTCTAACAAGTTGTCAATTTTATATGTTCAAGAGTAGATAACTACTTAGAAAAAGAAAAAGATAGATAATTACTCCATTTTCATTTTGATATGTTCTTCTATATCTCTCATTGTACAAATTTGTCAATATGTCAATAAATAAAGGAATTTCATGCTTTTCTCGACGAGTGGGTAAGTGGAATTTTATGTTCACGGTTTCATAATTTCTTGATATAGCTAGCAAGGTTGTTGTTCTCTCTAATTTTTGTGTTAGTAATATTTGGTTAATCCCTGTAAGAATATGATTTTCCTTAATCCCTCTCCTAACTTCCCACTCCTACTTTCCCACTTTCCTAGAAAATTCCTCCCTTGAAAAAATTGCAAGCATTTTCCAAAAGTGTAGTGGAGTGTTCCTATTGGATCCGTGACCTCCAAGCCAACCACACTTGATTATTATTGTTTACACACAAAGAATGGATCTTCAAGGTGGAAAACTGATAATTTATCCCATCGACAAATTTTCTCACCAAAATCCCATAAATTTCTTGCCATAAATATGGCTTTCATACTAAATCTCCAAATACTATAGTTAGTACTATTTAAAAAATATTTACCCAAGGATAAATTATATGAACTAGCCATATTTTTACTAAAAAAATTGATAATTAGAGAAAATTATTGTTATACAATTTTAACTTTTGCAAAGATCCATGGTTAGAATTTCACATATTTAACAAAACACATATTTCTACATAATTGAAACAAAGGGGATTACTTGCAACTCAATAAACACTCTCAAACAAAGTATGATAGTTAAAATAGGAGGCCAAAAACAATAATAACAAACCATGAGAATTTGTGATGCAAGAGGTAAGAAGAAATAGAATTTCCAATTTGAGAAGCCGCATAACGAAAGAAAAATGTTCTTCTATTTTTAACTTTTAATGTTTCATGGAAATTTAAGGTAAAGTCCATGAAACAAATAAAATTACTTGGAATAAAGAAAGTCTAAGGAACAAAGGATTTTTTCATGATTTGTGAGATAAAAGTGTTCCTCAAAAAAGGAAAAAGGTTGCGAAGTGAAGAAAAGTTTGTATAACAAGGTAGAGTTCCACAGAGTGAAGAAACATTCATACGAACACATGAAAAATTCCACACAACAAGTATAAATTTGTAAGAGACTGAAAGCACTTGAAAAAGTTGTGGATGAAAAAATAAACACAATTCCATTCAATCATAAGGATGTAGAAGGTAGGAATAAGAAAAAAACTTGATTTTGATCTTCCATAATTATTTAAAACTTATAACAAATATAAATTCAATTTATTTCACAGAGAATTATATTTTTGCACTGTAAACCTTGAAAATCTGCGAAGTAAAAAAATATGGTTTTGTAGATTTTGAAATATTTTAAGCAATCTTCTTCAAAACGATCTACAGATGAATTTTCCCCTACAAAATATATTTATCTTGGACAACCAACAACATCTCGCTCTAATACCATATTAGGAAAATGGCAATAAATAATAAACATAGATTAGATATCCAACATAAATTTTCCAAGGATTATAGTTTATGACTATACAAAAAATTATAATGAATTAAACCATAGATTGCATGAATAAAAGTGAAAGTAAATAGCTCATAACACATAAAAATGAACACATAACATAGGATATAAGTGGAAAAACCATTCAATAAAAAACCCACTGAAAATATCACTTATCTTTATTAAGAATTGAATTTCACCTAGCACTCCCACTATTTTTATAGATCCAAAAAAGTTACACCTTTTCAAAGGTATTACAAACTATAAAAACATTCGCTTAATGTAGAGTACTAACTCACATATCTCACATTCATTTTTATTGCTTCTTCTTTTATATATATATCACATCATTCATCATGTGTGTGTGTCACACCAATCTCAAATTAGATCATCTTGTTTTATATAAAGTAGGTGTCCCATTGTATGGGTCACTCTTAAACATCCACCAACATGGTATGGGGATCAACCACCTTATGTTTTAAACATAAGCTATAAGCTAAATTTATTATTCTTTGGTAGGCATTTCATTAAGTGGTTTCCCACTTAATATTACAAACCCCAACAAAAACTACTCTTCTCATTGTGTATATCATGGGAAGAACTATATTTTATAGTTTAAACACAAAATTTCTTAATGAATCTTCATTATACACCTTGCATTATTAATCTTATTTATTAGAAATTTGAAAATTCTATATCTCTACATATATATTCTCACATATATACCCATCCTAGGAAAATAATAACACTCGATAATTTATTCCATTGTCTTTTAGTACTAAAATTACTAGCTAGTCCTCCACTATTCTTATTCTTGAGTAAATTATCTCTTGTAGTAGGGGTATGCCTAATTTTTATCTAAATAAAAATCCTTCTTGCATAAAATATTATAACAATGGAATTATGTTCATACTCAATGGACACTTCCACGTTTTCCATCCATATATTTAATCTCCATCCTTATCATATAGTTCATTTGTAGAATCAAATCCCATTACTTCCACTTATATCTCATTTAATACTAAATTTATTTTGATCAATGCATGTATAACTTTATTTGACTTATCACTTATATGCTTCAATGAAAATGAATAACTTTATAGCAATTAAAGCAAGATTTCTTCTATGTATAATTCAACTTACATTTTTATTGATGAATTGTAATTTGGCAGTCTGTGTACAACACAAAATCTATTAGAAATATATAATACCTTCACTTCTTGAAAAATTACACTCTGGAGTATGACTATTAATCATAAACTAGAATTATTCACTTGGGTTCATTCAATTTTTGACTCAAAATAATTCTTATGGATATTTTATTGGCATCATAATAAATTTGATATACTTTACTCAATTTAATAAATATTAAGATTGGTTGTTTAGTCACCTTCTTCTTAAAACTCTAAAATCTATGCTCTACTTTTTCCAATATGAACTTTTTATAATAACCTCTCATTATATTTATTATAGATGCACTTACCCACCAAAGTGTCTAAAAACTTATTCTAAAATTTTCTAATTTGGGGAAGTTTATTTCTTCAAATACACTCATTGGTTTTGGTCATTATAAAACATATTTTACATTATATGGATCCATTCTCAATGCATATGGGAAGATAAAAATCCCAATCAACCCAACTCTTATTTTATAACCTTATTTATAGGTTTCCTTTATAATTTCTCAATACATAATGTATTTCCCACTAGTTTCCTACTCTATTTTCTTATATAACACTAACTCATTGTGATATTAATGATTGATACATTGGAAATATTTTGACCTTTTGGTTTGGATAACTATTATTTAATCATAAAATTATCTTATCGTGGCTAGTTTTTGTGTTTTTCCCATGAGGTCAATTCATGGGTATTATTATTATCGTATAATTATGATGTGTTGATTTTGGATCTTGATAGGTTTGTAGAGTAACATGTATCTTATAATTGTGAAACAAGCCATGGTTAATTGTCATGATTTCTAACATCTTGTATAATGGATGGATGAATTTATAACTATTTGGTTAGTTGTATATGTATGGATTTATTACTTGAAATGTGTTTGGTTTTTTCATTTAGAATATGCTTGATTGAATAATTTTGACATGTGTAGTATCATTTTATTTGATTTTGGAATTGAGTAGGTATGATGTGTGATTCGAGTGTGCAAGTTACAGGTTATTCCATAGGAGAACATGAGACTCGGGGTTGTACCTTCAAGTTGCTTGATTTATTTTTGATGGTTATATGCATAATTCAATTTATCGGTCAATTGGGATTGTTTGTCTCCATTTAAATTACGTTAGTGTTATCTACTCTAATAGCTTTCTTAAGTCACTTTTATGAGTAGATTTGTTTAGAAGTGATTAGGGAAGGGTTAATTGAGTTTATATTTGATTAAGAGGGTTTTGGACACCTAATCATGGACTAGGTGGGCCCGACCACCCCCTTAATGAGACGATATTTGGGGAAAATAGAAATTTGGAAGGGTGTTTGGAAAGATGGGGGTCAATATTACCTTAAAATTATCCCCATATTCCATACCTATGGGTAGGAGACTCTTCCCAAGGCTCGAAAATGCTTTTTCCTTCCTTTTGACCCCTCTCTTGTCCTATAATTTTTTTTTTTTTAATATTGGTGTCACTTGGGATTCAGGGATGCATTACTATTGAGTTTTATTTTTTGAGAAATTATTATCCATTTATTATCCTTGACTCATCCTTGAAAGAGGCCTTTGAATTACTTGGAATTGGTAAGGGATCGGTGACAAATGTCACCATCCCACTAGTTATTGTTTTTTATCCCTTTTCTTATTTTACCATATATTTTGCAAAGGTTTGGAACTTCTTGATTAATTTTTACTTGGATATTTTGTGAGCTTAGAAAATAAAGGAGATTTTAGATGTTGGGATTGCATTTTGGTATTGGTGATCTCTTTCTTTTGAGGTAGATATCTCATCTCCAAAATTATTCATTTTTATAACAATTTTTTTCCATATTGATTTTTATGTTGTAATGATATGTTGCATTTGTTTTAGTTACTTAGAATCCTTATTATTTTTCTCCATCCACCCCTTTTGGGGAGTGGTCTCGTAGAGTTTTGGGGAAGAGAAAATAACTCCCTCTTGTTCCTACAAGGCTTGATGGGAAATCTATGTTGGGATTCCTACTATACACACAAAATCATGTACATATTACTATTTGTTATGTCATCAGTATGTTGTTATATGCATGAATATTAAGTAAGAAAATTATTCACTAGTGAAACTATATCTTGTCTATCCACGTTCTTCGATTGTTTTCTATTGTGACTCACTTCCAAATTTTTCATTTATTTGACCACTTCTGGTCGATCACATTGATCCTTATCTATATGTATTCTCACATTTTTTGTCATTTATCCCAAGACACTAGTTCCCATTCTGAACACTAGCACCCTAACGTTTGTGTCCATCCTAGTTAATCTTGTCTTGTTTATTTCTTTTCACATTTTGACAATTGTGGTCATCCTTTTCACTCTTCTTATGCTTATCCCATGTTCATAGTTGGCCTTTTATGTCATTAGTGTCAAAATTCAAACAAGAGATTCATGTGTGTGTGTGCGTGTGTGCATGCGTGTGTGTGTACAACATACACACTATTATTCTAGGTGGAATTCTAAGGGAGTATATCATCTACACACTATCACTACTATCACAAGGGACTACACTTTTGCATGACATACATTGCATAGGAAATGGAAGTGATGAATTCCATATCACACATTTGCATCTAAGCTAGCTATAGCCTGATATCTTGGTGTCATTAAGAGCACAGGAAACCTAAGGACATCGTTTCACATAATATACCATAAAAATACACAGAGTATAAAATGTAGTGCATCACTCGGTACTAAGTTCACTCTTTGGGTGACCGTCAGGGTCAGTCTGACTTCACATATTGCATTTTTATTTCAGATCTAATTTTTAATGAGCTTGTGTAGATATCTAGGGTTTATTTTGTAGGTTATAGGTGACATCGAAACCCTAACAACAAATTAAAATTGATAACCCAGATATTAGAGAGAATACCTCTAGGCCTAGAAAAGGTAGATCTTGAATATTAACACAGGACATCAATGCCTAAATCAGACACTAGAACCCAAGTGCTCATGTCCTCCCATAAGCACTCCTATCCAACACATCCCGAGTCCTAGATATTTTTTTCAACCATCATAGCATCATTTCCAATTAGATCCAACAACTACATAGTCTCAATTGTCTCTAGATCACATAGAAAACTAGATAAGTCATATATCCTTCTTATTAATTTATATTTCTATATTGTTTAAGTACTTAACATTTGTGTATTATTGTATATCATAATTTTAATATCATTAGTTATCGAAGTCACTCTAAAATTAGATTTAATTATATTTTTATTAAATCATTTGGTGAACCCCACTCCTATTTGAACCCTTTTCCCTTGGATCCCAAACCCTCATGGCTCAAAAGAGGTACCCATCTCCAAAGCACGATATGACCTATATGCATATGTAACCAGTATTTTCCAATGCCACTGAAAAATATGAATTTTGTAATGTTGTCTACCATCCCCAATATGACACAAAACCCTCCAACTACTCCTTGACCACCAAAACTCCCTTCTTATTGGTTTCCAAAACTATGATATTTGCATAGTTTTCCTTGACCAAAATTTTACCCAATGTTATCCCTCATTTCCCATATCCATGCATAACCCTCCATCCTTCCATCCTTATACTATAACACATGATAACATTAATATAGATTCAATACATGATAAGGTTCTTTCTTGTAAAAACAGAATTTTAATCACTCTACCTATGATATTACAAATGTAAATATAGATAATGATATTCATACTATTAGTCAAGTTGTATGTGAATCTATTTCTCCTACAATTCTTACTTCTAAATTTTTTCTAATGATTGCAATGATAGATCTAACGCTAGCACTCCTACCACTTCTTTGTATGTTGATGATAATCTTGATGAAATCCTTTCTTGTGAAAATATAACTCTTATTGACTTTTATTCTGATAATGATACTACACATGTTAATAATGATGTTTCTTTAGTTAAAATTGTTGAATGTGAATCTACACCTCCTCTTCCTTATACTTCTGAAGCTCCTTCCAATGATGGCCATGTTGACACCAATCCTACTCCTAATACACCTCTCATTATGTCTCATGATTCTACACCTAACATCTTTGTAGATCCTCCACAATCATCTCTTCCTATCGTACCTCCATCCCCTCCTTTGACATCCACTCCCCCTTTTCAAGTTCCTATGATCACTCACAATGGAAAGATTCAACCCCTCAATGTGCCTCTCACTTCCCCCACCATCCCCTCACAAGATATCCTCTCTCTCATGCATGTTGTTGGTTCTTTACAAACCAAAGTTCATACTCTTACCCTTGAGAGTAGAGATTATTATGCCTCCATTAACAATAATTCCCTTCATGGAAATCTCATTCCAAAGAAGATTCACAATTCTTATTTCCCCAAGGACTTTGTCATGATTACTTTCTCATGTTTTAATGGCACCGAAATCTGGATTTACATCAAAAACATTATCATTTAGCTATAGCTTCTTATTCCAATGATCACTTGTTACTCAAAGCCTTTCCTTATAGCCTTTGTGGTCATCCTCTCCAATGGTATACTCATTTTCCTTATAGATCCATTAGTACTTATTATTATATGGAGGATTCTTTTGTTAGACGTATTATTTACAACAATTGTCCTAAATTTACATACGAATTCTTTCCTTCTTTTCATAAAGGAAAGAATGAACCAATTTTAGATTACATTTTATGCTTTAATTATTGCATGCATCAGTTACTATTTTATCCTATTGATCTAGAAATGCAATTTATATTTTGTCATGGCTTAATTCCTCCATTAAAAGAAAATCTCTTATATGATACATGTGAATCATTTACTCTATTGTGTTATAAATTTATTTATTTAGAGGACTTAATTTAAGAACATGTTATAACACCACCTTCTACTTCTTCTATTCCTTCCTTTCCTACTAAGTCTTCTCCTCCCCATCTATTGACCCTCCCGAACGATCCTCATCTCCACCTCTATACAAGTGTCTTCCTTCCCCGCCACCATGTCAACATTAACCCAAGTCTTCTACATCTCCCACTCATGAACCATTGTAATTTTTAGATAATGTTCAACAACACGATGTCTTGTGTACCTTACTTGATAAGAGGTTAATCCATTTACCTTTCACTCAACATCTTCTCCTCATTAGTTGCAATGCCATCATGACAACCATTTCTAAAATTTCCACCACAAAGAATGTCTACTCGAAAATGAATACTATGCTCTCCATGATAGAATACAATAATTAGAAGATAAAGGTTCCATTTATTTCGATATCTCTCTCGTGGGCACTCTCTCTCTCTATTCAAAATCATGTCCAACTCCTAATGTCATCATCCATCCACCTCCTCTACTGGACCCCCTATCACTATGTCGATGATCCTCCACACATCACTAGAGCATCTCATTGGCTTCCTAAGCAACTCACTTTTCACTTCATAATGTCAAACCTACCATTATTGGTAATATTTAATCTAATTTCCAATTTGGCACCCATACTCACATTGGTAATGTTCCATATAATCCTATTGTGCGTATCAAGCCTCTCCACCTTTGGTAGTGTTAGAACTATAATATAAATTGTATCATAATATTTAGTTTATATTTAAATAATATAGAATAATCTATATTATTATTATTTAAATATAAACTCTATAATAGGCGGTTGGTTAATTTAATTAATTAACAAATTAAATCAAGGTGTTCCCCATAACTTAAGAAAGTCATAACCCTTCGGGTTATTTAAATATGCCCATAGGTCATATTCCAAATATCGATCATAAAAATAATATAATAATATTAAAATATTGAATATGAATGTAAATCCTGGTAAAAACAGGGAATAGAAGTGAGGAGGGAGTTATTGGACTGGTTGTATAAAAATTTCTCAAATAGTGGATTAATTATCCATGGGTTTTTACCCATTTAGGGGTTTTTCACGTTACATGCTTTGTCACTATGTATTTTTGTATGGTGTTATTAATTTTACTATGATTTGCACGTTTATATTTCCATTTATTAATTTATGTTAGCTTAATATTTAATAAAGTTGATTAATGATTATTCCACCCCTCGTCTTGACATGGTACCAGAGTGGGATTAATAATTTAATTTAATCCTAATATCCTAAGGTTGTAACGGTTGGGAAGTTAGGTAGTTAAGTTGTTTGAAATTCTATTTAATGCCCCCATCCCTCTTCATATGGTTGGATTCAATGTTGTTTTTACGGTGGAAATTCATTTGAGATTTCAACCGCACATGAAAATTTTAAGTTCAGAATTACCCAGGCCCTAGAAATTAAGGTAAGGGTGTATAAATGTTTTAAAAATATTTTATATATTTTATAAATGTATTAAAGAAATTCAAGATATCAAGTAAAAACTTAAGTGAAATTAAATTTTACAGGGGGAGACAAGAATCGAGAAAATAGTTTTTTGGGCATATTTCAAGATAAAAATCTATTGTAGTATCTCAATCACACTATAAAACTTATTTTCTTAAAGGGTTTAATATGATTTATTGTAAATGAGTTTCTATTCCTATAGAATTTGGATATAAACTTGACCCTAAACCTCGCATGTGAGAAAGATAATCCTACTTTGTACATACAACTTTTAGGTTGTTTGATTTATCTAACTATTACTGGACCTAAAATTTCTTATGCAAGAGGGAGTGCTTCAAGGTTTATGCAGGAGCCTTATCGGATCACTGGAAGTTAGAAAATAAAATTTTGGTTTATATTAAGGAAAAAATTAATTTTGGTTTACATTATATTTCTTCTAACCATGCATATTTATATAGATATTTTGATTCTCACCATACTAGTGATGTGATAGATCACAAGTCTACAATTGGATATGTATTCAATTTTGGTGCATGTGCCATTACTTAGAGCAGAAAAAGAAGCCAACAATTTCCATTTCTTTTCTTTGAAGGAGAATATAGAAGTGTAATGAAAGAAGAAAAGAAGCCAAGTGGCTATAGCGGTTGTTGGAAGAGATACACATGGAAGTGAAGGAATTATTTATTTTCTATGTGGTGATCGGGGTTGTATTACTCTTGTTAAAGAATCCAACTCAACATCGAGAATGAATCATATTGAAGTTCATATGCACTTTATCTCAAAGAAGGTTCTCTTTGGTGATATAGATCTCGATCTTGCCCAAATAAAGATTAAGTTGTAGAATTATTAACGAATTCATTATGTGTTGTGAATTTTTACACATTCTATGAAATGCTTGGCCTTTAAGAGTTTCCATTAAGAGGGAGCGTGAATGGAAATTCCACCTCATAATGGCCAGCTGGTTATTGACTCATTCTCCTCTATACTTCTATTTTGGTTTAAAAGAATTGTAAAATGATCTTGTATGATCTATGTAAACTAATAGAGTTTACAAATAAAATGATAGAGTTTATGAAAAATATAGTCCACTGTGCATCTATTTGTAAAGGAAGTCCTTTGTGTTATAAAAGGCTCCTAGAGATGTAGTATAAGAATTTTTCCATAAGAAACGACAAGATTTAGTCGCACAAATACATATGCTATCCTAAACCTTTAAGGTTTATGGATTTGTAAATCCTATTGTACAAACATGTAATTTTTTCATATGGATCCCCACTTAATATTAAGGGGGAGTGTTAGAACTATAATATTAACTGTATCATCATATTTACTTTATATTTAAATAATATAGAATAATCTATATTCTTATTATTTAAATATAAACTCTATATTAGGTGGTTGGTTAATTTAATTAACTAAAAATTAAATCGGGGTGTGCCTCGTCACTTAAGAAGGTCATAACCCTTCAGTTATTTAAATATGACCATAGGTCATATTCAAGATATCGATCATAAAAATTAGATAATAATATTCGAATATCAAATATGAAGGTAAATCCTGGTAAAAACAAGGAATAGAAGTGAGGAGGAAGTTATTGGACTAGTTGTGTAAAAAATTTCTCGAATAATGGATTAATTCTCTATGGTTTTTACCCATTTAGGGTTTTTCCACGTTACATGTTGTGTCACTGTGTATTTTGTTTTATCGTGTTATTTACTTTTACTATGATGTGCACATTTATATTTCCATTTATTAATTTATGTTAACTTAACATTTAATAAAGTTGATTAATGATTATTCCACCCCTCATCCCGACAAGTAGATTTTCTCCATTTCCACCTCACTACCCATTGATGCACTCTTTTCTATGGATCACACTTGAGTGTGAAAGGCATACTACATCAATGAACATCCCATTACACACTTTCATCTTTGTGCTTCATGACATTATTTCTAGCATTTACTTACACGCGATAGACCCAATTCCCATTTACGCACTCTTGTTATATGGTTAATTCTTGACTCTTGAGGGGCCATTTATAAATTAGCCTCATTCTCACACTGGGGGTAATCACTCTTCTTCCCCACTTCATTTAATTCACATGCCATTATGAACATTAGTTTACATATTCTTATTATATAAGTATCCATGCACTTTAGTTCATTATTTTATCTTATATCACGTTACTATACCACATAACATCACATATCTACATTGTTATATGCTATATTATTCACTCCTTTTCATTCTCACATTATAATATTTAACAATCCTTTCCACATCATAACCAATTTGTAATCATTAATCACTATCTATTAAATTAATGATTCCCATAATGTACATGCAATTCAACAAACTAAACAATCACTACCATATGCAAATTATAATCATCGTAGAGTATATTAATGAACACTAATAAAAAATACAATATCAATAAAATGTATCTATACATATCTCGTCAAAATAATAGTGATAGAATACAATCACCACAGAAATCCCCCATGCATCCATACATCATATATAATACATAATCTATCATCCTTGCTATCACTATCTACTATCATGGGAGCTTTTGAACTCAAAGCTTCACCACTCATTCTACGTCTCTAATCTCAACCTCTATATCTCTAAATCTAGCTTCGTAATACCATAACCATAATCTTCTACTTTTCATACCAAACCTACAGCTCCACACATCATGTAAATATATCAAACACTAACCCTCCTCCTATAGCCTCCCTTTCTTTCTCTCCCTATGCACAAGACTCAATGTGATCATTCAAAATACCTATACATGTGGCTACCGCTATCACCATCAGCTCAAAAAAATGGGCATGCTCTCTCACAATTGCATCTACCCACTCTAGCATCCCTCCTCCCACAAGCATATCTAGGGACACGTTACGTGTCATTGGGCATATGGAGGTATCTACAATGACCAATAATAATCTCATAAAATCACACAAAAAAATTAGTTATTAGAAATCTTTGCATTCATACATTATATAAATCAATCAATAACTAATAAATAACTAAAAATGATACTTACACTTCGCTCTTGTTTCTTCTACATTGTCTACCTTGGGGAAGTTTCCTAGCCCTATATTTCTCTAATTATGGGCCCACAAGCCACATCTACAACTAAATGAAATAACAACACTCATTAGTGTATTACCCACCACCGACCGTATTCCTACATGCAACCCACGTCATTAACCTATGTAGTCCCTATGGCCGGAACCGACTCATATAGTCCGGGATGAGCCAAATGTGTTCTGTCGAGCCCTCGCCCCAACCCCGGTCAACTCGCAGACCTCGTAGATCATCACCATATATATGGCACTAGGGGAACATCTTGAGACATATTGAACTATCTCAACACTCACTCACTCTAAAACAACTCTGTTGTTCCTTGAAATTTCTTCTCTAACAACATGGTGCATTGAATTCACCATAACTCCACACTATCCTCCACCTATCCACCATAATCTCTCTATGGTCTCCATATAATGGCCCCAAGTCCCATCTAGTCTAGCATCAACCTATACGTCATAGTACCCATCATCCTACTACAGGCACCTACCCGTCTAGTCAGTAAAAATCTCTAGTCATTACTTATATGATTATATTCCCATACATACAATAAATTAGTCACTCCTATGCCACCACCACCATGATCCTCTTATGTAAACTCTGTACAAATCCCAATATAAGTTGGCTAGCACACATTGTTCCCATGCAAATATTCTACCACGCTCCTCTATAATATGAAAAATATAATGCATCCAATACAAAATCCCAACTCTTCTACCCTCTGTGGCCACCGATGAAGCTAATATCACCGCAAGAAATTTTTGTAATTGTAAAACCCATGATCTCATCACATCCAAGCTAATATAGGTCTTAGCTCGTACTCGTGACACTATGAAATATCATATTTCCAACCTCATCCGACTACGGGTATCCACTTCAGTAATCATGATCTTTACTCTTTCTCCAACAATAGGCAACTTTAGTATCCTATATACATCCTCTAAAGTCACTGTCATCTCACCTATCAAGAACTAAAATTTTTTAGTGTACTACATCATCTCTCACAGAAAGTTTTCGATAAAGGTATATTATGGGGTATCTCCCCCAATCTAGTAATGTGTCACAGAGCCAACACAGTCTAATATATTCCAGTCAACATCCGACAACCCCAAACCAAGTATCAGTAATCAAATGGTGACCCACCCAAAACTTTATGGAGTGTTATTCTCTCTGCATAACACCAAAAAAATCATAGTATTAACAACTATACATTCTTTAAAATCATAATAGCTCCAAATTCATCATAATACAGTCATTTCATGCTACACTCTTAAATAAATTCTCCTGGATACTAGCATCTAGGAGCTAGATAATAGCACTTAGAATAAGGTAACTAGTGCTAGGAACTAGGTGCTAGTGTCTCAAAGGACAAAAAACATTTCCACTTCCGTTACGGTCAGAAAAATTAAAAATAAAAAACATTCAAATTTTACTAAAACGTTAAAAACAAGCATTTTAAACAAATTTTTACAAAAATTATCACACATACTAGCTCCTCGGTTGTCAGTGAAGCCACGATTGTCACTACTGAATCCAATCTCATCAAACTATCCTCTTTAACATGTGGCATCTTCACATCTCAAATCTCAAATCTCAAACACTCTCGATATAAATATAATTACTATTCACTTTCCCATATTACTATTTATATTAATTTTTAGGAGGAAGCCATTAGCTGGGAGGTTATTATCCCCCCTCTGGATTTTAATGGGGACCTTCATCCTTTTTGGGAACTCAACAAAAATGAAGGAATTTCTACATACCCAATTTTCAAAACAAGGAATATTCCATTAAATGGAAAGAGGAAGAATCTGGAATTATTTGGTTAAATCAGCCTATAGACTAAATTTTAAAGATTCCCTTCAAAAAGAGTATTGGGGTAGACTCGGGTGAAGGATCTTACTCCTAAAGTAAATATCTTCTATTGGTTGGTGGTCCAAAATAGGATCCTTATGGTGGACAATCTCAGGAAACATGGTATGAAGCTTCCCAACAGATGCTCACTTTGCAGGAAAGAGGAGGAAAATGTCAATCATCTTCTCCTTCATTGCCCCTTTTCTCAAAAGGTTTTTGTGACTATCTAGGAACTATTCAAATTTCAATGGATCATGCCAAAGACTATTGAGGATTTTTGCATATAATGGGAGATTCCTTTTAGTTTCCCCATTTTGGTGATGGCATAGAAAATAGCCCTTCCACATCTCTTTTGGGGTTTATGGAAAGCTAGGAATGATTGTATTTTTCGTGACTAGAAAGCTAATCTCAAGAGAGTCTGAAGTAGAGTCATAACGACCATCAAATAAAATACCAAATTTTTTAAAGGTAAGGCAAAGAAACCTTTCTGAGATGGGAGGAAGAAGTTCTTAAAAGTTTCACCCTCAGCCAGTGGAGATCAAAAGACCAAGAATTCACACCAGATGGACCAGGCTGGAGAAAATGTGGTTAAGATAAATTTTGATGGGGCGTCTAAAGGGAATATGAGTCCTACTGGGGGAGGGATCATTAGAAGTAGTGATGGTGATTGGATTTTTGCCTATGTTGGTCTGTTAGGGAGACAAACTAACAATATGGCGGAGGCTAGAGCTCTCCTATGGGGTGTCAATTTGGAAAAGGATAGAGGGATCAAAAATATCCAGATTGAGGGGGATTCCCTCATTATTTTTAATGATCTTAACAATAAAAATACTATTAATTAGACCTTAAGAAATTTTCTTAGTGATGTCATGGAAATTTTAAAAGTTTTTAAAAAGGTTTCAATTAATCATACCCTGCGTCAAGGTAATACGTGCGTGGATAAGTTGGCAAATTTTGGTGTACAAAGCCATGATTAAAAAATTTGGAATAAAGGTGATGATTTCCCCAAAAATTAATGATGAAATTGGTAGATATAGACTGCACTAAAATTGATGATTCTTGTACAAGTGAGCATTGGTATCACTTGAACCAAGAAAACTTACTTAAGGGGAGAAATTTCAATTGTCTTAATGTTTTGAAAGGGGTTATGAAATTTCGATGTGAGAATAGGTGGGATTGGTTTGGCATTGTGAATATGGGTGGTAATAGATTCATGGTTGAGATGACAAGTCAAAGCATCAAGGCTTTCAACCGGACTTTGTGAAAAAGCTCGATTGGGGGTTTTACGTAATTTATCTCCAAATTACATGGTTATGATCCTTCGTTGTCAAAGGATTTTGGTATGGCTTGGAAAGAGGGAAAGTTTATGGTGAGAGGTATGGAAATTGAAGTATCTGAGAGCACCATTTCCCAAGCTACAGAGATGCATACGGAAGGGCTCAAGATTTTTAAAGACATAACCCGTAGGGAGCATGAAATTGAGATGTTTTTGTGGGTAAGGAAAGGTGCTCCTTTTTCACTGATGGCATAGCTAGATCATGTATTCTGGGAATTTGGAAAGAGGTGTGCCTCTAAATAATGAATTACATTACTTTGGAAGGAAAATATCACAAAATTTACACACATCATTTGTCTTTCCTTAACATGTTTAGACACAAAATCATGGTGAGCATTCTATTTTTCCTTTTCATGTCATTGACTACTTCTTTGAAGGCATTCCAAAAGGACAAGGTGAAGATGCCTCTGCATGAAGGGATCATCCTTATGATGTATGAGAATGGGAAACACATCCCTGTCATTCCCTTGAAAGATAAGGAAGAGGAGGAGGACCTAACCCTAATAGATTTCCTTGCCAAAATGGGGGTTAGTAAAATGTCTAGGTATAGGAATGCTGGGGAGGATGAAGGTCTAGAGAAAGGTGTGGAAGGAAGAGGTGAAGTGAGAACTTCCAGGAATAAGGGTATTGATGGTGGTGATAAGGATCTTGAGGGGTGGATCAATAAGGTTCAGTATTTGGAAAGGGTTATTTAGGCGATGGAGGAGACAAATGTCGTCCATCAAGAAACCATGATGGAAGTCATTCGAGCTTCCAAATAAATCTATTCAGCCCAGGTGAAGTCCAAACAAAAATTACTTTGCTTTGGAGAAACAGGTCAAATATTTGAGTGATATGATGGACATGATGGAGGAGGGAATGAAAAAGAGGAATTTTAATTTGTGTATTAGCATATCTGAGGAAGAATTGGAAGAAGATATGACTGAGATGAGAAAAGAGGAGGGACTCAACAAAGATAGTCCTACTGACAACAGGGAAGTTTCCCCTAAAATTTAATTGATCTTTTGGTCCTAGACTATCACCAAGCTTTTTACTAACTATCTCATCCTGGATTTTTCTTGTTTCATTTTATACCTCTGATTTTTGGTCATGGTCCTGGCTTTTCATTGTAAGAGTTAAGCTTGTTTAACTCCTTTTGGACCTTTCTACATATTTTTTCTTGGTGTTTTTCCTCCTTTCTATTTTTCCTCCTTTGTAAGGCCCCTAGGAGCCAATCCCTATTTTTACCTTATCTAATAAAAACTATTTATATTAATAATAATTTACAATATACTATAGTTACTATTTTATGTTATTCTTACAAATAATACACAACACATAGTTTTGTTCATATCTTGAGCCTCATTTCTCCATTTTCCTCCCCATTTAGGCATTTGAATCAAGATTCCCTCTAGCACCATAATATATAATGTTTATTATTCCATATTCACATCTAACATATGTACTAGGAAATTCATACGCATTCTTTGGCTATCTCTCATATGTTATCTCTCATTTACTATTATAGCCTTGCTTTCAGCCTAGTGCTAATTTCTCCACCCTTCACCTTTCTACCGAAAGGGTGGGCATATGTTTTGGATCATTATAAATTACCTCCAAGTATAAAAATAATCAATAGACATTCCAAATACATTACTATTAAAATTTTCTCTGATCTCATTTGAACAAACTTAGAATTATTCTATACAAATAGTTAATACTTGCTACTATTTCAAATTTATCCCCCCAAATGACCTAATCTTAGGGAAAAGTAAAAACAAAACCTACCCATGAGTAATTTTATAAATATATCTTATGTAATCAATTACTATCACTCAAATCAATCAACCAATACAATAATCACAATTACTATCACTCCTAGATGACCTAACTTGGGAGTCACATTACATTACCATCACTTCCAAATGACCTAACTTGGAAGCCATTTAGCACTATTAAAATTTGAAAGAACGTTACCTTAGGAGTGGGGGAAATGAGACGTCATTTCCTTTTCTATACTTCTCTTAAGTGGCATATTTCAATCGGAACTAAATGAAACTAAATTTGTTCTATATTCATCTCGTAGAACTAGGATCTTTTTGGGATTTATTCATGGAAGTAGATAAAAACAAACCTCTCTCCCCAAAACTCTTCCTCTCACAACAGGATCCAAAAATCCTTCAATTATTTACAAAATGGGTTAGGAATTGATCACTCCTTACCCCTCTCTATCACCTTTTGCAAACAATCCAACATCTCCAATGAAATTAAAACTATTTCTCCGATTTTCTCTTTACGACAGTCACTACCTCCTCTTATGCCATGTGGATCAAAATGTTGATCCATGAATCGCTATGCTATAATTCCCTACATTCTACATGCACTCTATAATATGGATTCTTTAGACTCTATAAAAGTATGTTCATTACTTCCTTTGCATTAATTTAATTTCATTCAAATAACATAAAGTGGGGGAAAATGTAGACACAAAATCACACACATATTACTATTTTACTATGTCATCAATATGTTGTTATATGCATGAATATTAAGTAAGAAAAGTATTCACTGGTGACACTATCTCTTGTCTATCCATGTTCTTTGATTATTTTCTATTGTGACTCTCTTCCACATTTTTCATTTCTACATCCACTTCTGTCAGTCAAAGGGATCCATGCCTATTTGAATTCTCACATTTGTCATCATTTATCCCAGGACACTAGAACCTACTCTAGACAATAGCGCTTAGGTTTTTATGTCCATCTTGGGTGCTCTTATCATGTTTATTTATTATTCATATTTTAATATTTATGGTCATACTTTTCACTCTTCTTATCCTTATCTCATGTTCATAGTCATCCTTTTGTGTCACTAGTGTCGAAATTCAAAAATATCTTCATATATATAGACAACATACACACTATTATGTTGGCTGAAAATTCTAAGGGACTATCTCATCTACATACTATCACTACTATCACAAGGGACTAGATTTTTGGGTTGCATACACTACATAGGAAAGAGAAGTGTTGAATTCCATATCACACATTTGCATCTAAGCTAGCTGTATCCTTATATCTTGGCATCATTGGCATGAGGGAAACCTAAGGACATTATTTCACACACAAGCACACAAAACTAGATGGAGTCTGAAATTTAATGCAACACTCAATACTAATTTCACTCTTCGGGTGACCCTCGGGTTAGTCCGACTTCACATCTTGTATTTTATTTAATATATAATATGTTTATGATCTTGTGGAGATATATAGGGTTTGTTTTACAGGTTACATGTGACATTGAAACCCCAACAATGAAGTTAGAGTGACAAATCAATTGTTGGAGTGAATACCTTTAGACCCGAAAAAGGAAGATCATAAATATTTTTAAAGATGCCAACATCCAGTTAGACTAGAATCCATGCACTCTTATCCTCTTGGATCACATAGAAAACTAGCTAAGTCATCTATGATTATTATTTGTTTATAGTTCTATACAATTTGATTACTTATCATTTTTATATTGTTGTATATCATCATTTGTATATAATTAGTTATAGAATTTACTATGAAATTAGATTTAAATCTATTGTTATTAAATCGCCTTTTATCCTTCTTTCATATAGTTGAATTGGGAGATGGTTTTTCATATAGTTTGAAACAATCTCTCGTCCTTTATAGGACACCTCCAAGGTTTTAAAACCTTGGAAAGGGTACATAAGGTCTATTGGAGGAATAAGGAGCTTTGGTGGTTTGTGGTTAATTGGAAAAGCTTTGAAACACTTTTGGTTATATGGAATATTTGAATAAATTGGGTCTTTCTACCCCCTCTTCCCTTCTTGAGAAACATGGAGATTTTTGTATATGGTTTGGCCTTTTATTTTGGTGAGTTGATTATATTTGTGTTATATATTTCTTTCCACTACTCCTCTTTGTGCATCTTGGAGGCATACATAGCATCTCTCTGATGGGATTGGAGGGAGGCTAACATGTCCTCCTTATTTAGAGATGGAATTTGATGATTCCATTTGGTTAGATGGAATACCAAACCACTTATTCTTATTTTTGTATATTTACTACATGGTGTTGGAGTTACCTTAAGGGGCTTTCATGGAGTTTGGTCCTTAATTTTGGAGAATAGAATTTTCATTCTAAATTTTGGCATGTTGTTCCTATTATCCAAATAACTCTCCTAGTTATTTGGAAAACTTACATACATATTCTAGCTCAGATATCTTCATTGTAGTGGTACGCACCTCAATTTTCTCCTTGGCACATTCACTTGGTCATTGTTTCCTTGTGCACCCTTACATGCTTCCCCTTCTCCCCTTTCCATTTTCCTTTTCCTCTTTGTTCCACTCTTACCTTGCATGCATCTTCTGCACATTCACCTTCTTCCTAGCAGCTATTCATCCTATGTGTGTGCCTTGCACTTGCTTCAATCAGATAAGCCACTAGAACTCTCACACACCCCGCACATAATGTAATAATTACGCATTGACCATACATTCTTTGCTCACCAGCTTTTCCCATTTTCCTCTATGTGCATTAAGATTATGTCCTGCTTCCTTCTGCCTTCTTCCCGCACCTCATTCTTCCACGTTCATAATTTTTTGCCCTCCCTGTATCATTATGTGTCATTTCATTCCCTGACATGCTTGAGTGTGCCACATGTAACCTATCAAAGCACACCAATAGGGTACCAAATCCTTACAACAAATCAATGAGTGACACGTGGCAAAAATGACAAGAACATTTGCATAGTTGGCCATTCTTTTAACCAATCCATGTGTTCCACGTGTCTTTTGTATGCAGTGGGCCCAGACAATCTTATGGCAGCCATATATTTTTCTACAGAGCTTTAATCGTTGTGTGCCTAGTCTCAATCAATAGCTGCTGATGTAGGCTATAGTGCTAGATATTCAAATTAAAATTCTTGGTGGATCTGGTAGGTAAGAAATGGGAAAACATATTTCTGGGCATTAATGAGAAGATCTGATTACTCCAACCACCTGATTTGATACGATCTTCCATCTTTCCTTCTCTAACATGCCAAATAGACTTGGGGAAATTAATTTAACATATTTGTAGGTGGTTTTTTTGGCATTGAATGCTTCATGTTGGTGGTTGTATTTAAAATTCAGGTTTTCCCTCCTTCTCTTCCTCTTCCATCAATTCATCTATAAATGTAAGAGCTAGGATCATTGTTAATGTTGGACATTTTAGATCCTTATGCATTTTTCTAAGGACTTCATATTTTCCGTATTTTGAGTTACTGCACCTCTAGGTCCGGCTCGTGCATGTGGATATTGGCCTTTTTCTCCATTATAACAGCTTATGTGCATTTCTGGAAGTAATGGAAGCATCTTCTCTATATTAAACACGTTTTTATTCTTTATTCTTGCCTTTCATTTACATTGTGTGATTGTTGTGTCATTCCACGTCCCTTCTAGTTCCCTTTTTAGTTTTATTCAATGAAAATGATCTGGTAAATACATCTTGGTTATGCTACATGTGCCTAGCCTTCTTTCACGCCTTTCCTTCATTTCTCTCTAAAAAAAATAGTGTTCATACCTCTTTTTCTGGTGTTATCACCTTCCTTAGATTAGTTTTCCTTTCTGTTATCCTTTTATCCCTAGTCCCTTGGCATTATTGACTTAGTTTTACCTTTCAAAGATTATAAGTAGCAGTAGTATTAGAAATAGATAGAGGAACCAGCCTTCTCTGGAGATCCATCTCAAGCACGCAAGGTCCCACAACTTGGAGATGGTTCCATTGTTTTCTCAAATGACTCGGTTCTTCCAGATTTGAGACACGGGTGCAAGTTTGAATGACCAACAGTTTCTAGCACGCCTAGTGGGACAAGCAATGAAATATTAAATTTCATATTGCTAAGTTCTCGGTGTGTGAGCTTAGAATTTTCATCCTTTTGGGGCTTATTTTTAACACATCTAATGACTCCCAACAATTATAGATCTCTTTTTTTTAGTCCTAAGAACCTTTTATGAGAAGAGTGCATACAAGACATGGTGTTGCAGCTGAAGGATCCTTTGAATACCTCCATATTTCACCGAGAAGCACATGTAATAGATATTTTAGGTTCACATTCCCATCTCTAGCAGAGGCAGTGTACACACTCTACTCCTCCTCAAAAAAGACAAGTGTGCCCTACCATGGAGCTTCAACCTCCTCCTCCTCTAAATAACTTCACTAGTTTCATTGGCGGAAGCCCGCTCAATATCAATGCCAAACACGATATGTCACGTGACGCTCTCAAGAGTATTCCATACTTCACGGGAGAAAATCAAGTCACCCCTATTGAACACATTCAAGATGTGTCCAATGTATGCTTTTTCTATCTAATTACACATGATGATGTTTCTGTTAGATTTCTCACAGCCTCTCTCAATGGTAAAGCACTCCAATGGTACCGTGGCCTGAGACATGCATCTATTTCTACTTGGGATGAGCTTGGAATGGCTCTACAAAATTTACTTTGAAGATAAATCAGATCATTTATCACTAGTAGAGCAGCTGACTATAACAAAGTGGGTTTCTAATGATCGATGATTGATTTCAACATCAAATTCTAGAAGACTTAAGAAATAATTCCTTAAGTACTAAGTACTATATCCCAACATGCTTTCTTTTAATATTTTTGAATCATTACATCCTTGAGTTATGAATTTAGAGTCTTTTCTTGGATAAATCACCTTCATTTTATTTCACCATCTTTATTTCATCTCTCAAACGTGCACAAAAATTACTCAAAAAAGTGTTAGATTGAAAAACATGTCTCATCTGCTCTCTTAATCATTTCTTCCACCTCATTTATACACTATTCAACTATATTTTCTTGAATTTCTTCTTGATCTTGTAGTTTCTTGATCTATTGGAATATTATTTATCCATCCTCCTTAAATTTTAACTTCTTGATCAAGTTTTGATTGCTCCATGTTTTCATCATGTTCTAAATTTTTCTCTTCCTTGTTTATTTTTTGTGTTCCTAAGAGCTCTTGTTTGTTTTCTTCTCTCATGAGATCAGCACCTTCGTTATTCTCATTTTCCTTACTATTTCTCTTTTATAGAATTCCTTTGTATTATTCTTCCCCACCTATCCATTTCCAAAGTTTATTAATTCTAATATCTTTTTCCATCTTATCACACTTCCTTTCACTTTTTTTTGGTGCATCTTTTTGTAGTAAAATCTAACAAGAAATATTTCATTTTCACTCTCTTCTTCTCTTAACTCACTCTTTTCTTCTCTTCTCAAGAATGTATCTTTCACCTTTCTTATTCTCAACACATCACCCTAGGAATTTCCTAGTCTTTTGGTGCTTCTTCACTCTTCTTTTACCCTCTAAGTATTTTTCACCTTGGATCTAATTTCACTTTTCTATATTCCTCTTTCCAAACCTTCTCAAAGGCTATGATTTCTTATTCACTTTTTATTTCACTCTTCATTTATTCTTCTTAGGGCATGATCAAGATATGATACTAAATTATGTAGAGAAAATTCACACTCAGCCAATCAAAAAGGTTGGTACAATCAAACATCCCAAAATTGTCCTTAACTTTGTAAAATATCTCACTTTCTCAAACCTAGATGGACTATAAATATGCAAAAATTGGTGTTTTTAGTCTATCTGATATTATTATATTAAGGAACCATATTCACCTACCCAATTCCATGCAATATTAACCATCAAAATGATTAAAAATAAAGGAAACCTTCAAAAGCTCTTACCTTCTCAAATATGTCTTGTTAGGCTTCTTAAGAACACTGCCTTTCTTGGGTTCACGTTGGGTATAGACTACAAACACCCAAAAAAAAGAAAATATAATTTATAGACACCATTTTTATTCTTAAGGTGTGGATAAACTTTATTTTCTCAAAACTCAATCCATGCCCTTTTCTACTCTCTCCTTTTAGAATTTGGTTTCTTTCCTTATATCTCCGAATTCATGGTTTTCCGCATTATCTTTGGTTTTAGATATATTTAACATAAAGTAAAATTCATTTTGGATACCATTTATCCTATTTAATCTTCCTATGAAGTTTCAATTCTCAAATCCATTTATAACACCTTTTCAAACAAATTTTCCCTCTCATAATTAGTTCTAATTAACCCTTCTTGATGATCCAAACTTATAGCTCAAAAAAACCATGAAGGTTTATAAAATTTTACAGATATTTCTAGATATCATTTTCCATGTTGTTTTCTCATTCAAATTAATTGACCATACTTCACTATTTTGACCCTTTAAATCAATATTTGTAATTTTTTCAACTAGCCATTTATGAGCACGTACAAAATCTGATCTAGGACTATCAAGAAATGCAACTTATCGGGAAAATTTATTATTTCAAACCACTAAAATATATTTATCCATAATCCTAATATGATTGTTATAAATTTTTAGGTCTTGAAATGAAGTATGAAGGCCTCAAATTTAATTTTTGTACTAAACCATAGGTAGGGTTTCTTGCTTACCCAAAGAAGAGAAAATTCTTATAAAACACAACTTCCTCAATTTCAATATCTAATATTTGGTTGCTACATATTTTTACCCTCATACATATCCATGATTTCATAGTGATTTCAAAATTCAAAGAAAACTTTTAAAATTACATATTCCTCTCCTGGACAATGCACAACAAAATATAGCTCCAAGTATACAAAAACCTTCATAATCAAAACTGAGTTATACCTTTCATTATGTGAGCTATAAATCCTTGAAATGGATTTTATTAAACCACAAAAAAATTCTGCACATAAGTGCAAAGAAATTTCAATGAAAATACTACTATCTTCATGCTAAAATAATCAATAATGCAACTTTCTCATTGCCAAAAATAAAGATCGCCTTATTTTTCTCGTAATGTCATTATAAAATCTCCTTAAACAGAGTCTTAACCCCTAAATAATAATGATAACTCTCCACATGCAGGCTTTTATTAGTTTTTCACACATACCTCGATAATTTAAACTGATTTGTTGAGACATATCCTCCTTGAAAACATTACAAAAGGGAGTTTTGTCAACCTTTTAACATTTTATTCCAAATTTACTCCTCATAGAGTCACTTGAAAACATGAGCAGACTCTAAAAATTCTTACTCTAACCACAAACCCCCAACATTCCTACTTCATAAGACAAAAGGGCTCTAAACCTTTCAAAAATTCAAATTATAAAAAATGACAGAAAATCCATTATTCAAATTTTCAAAGACCTGGAGCTAAAATAACACCACCAAATGATTATTAAGACCCTTCTCAAGACTCCTAGACCTAAAACAATAAAAATTTGATATGAAAAAGAAAAACTCATAACTAGTAGTCATTCGCTTGCATCGAGATTCGAAAATAAATTCTTTTGTTTTTATTGTATAAATTTTGTTGGAAAAAGTATGACTTATGAGTATGATCTATTACTTTTCCATTAAGTATTAATTTTAAAAGGGAATGGAAATATTATTTTTTCTCCTCTCATAAGCTTTTGTGAAAAATAATATTTTTATAATGGTGAAATAAGAGACTTTTACTTTGTTTTGTTTCTAAAAGAAATATTGTACTTTATTTATAAGGAAAAACATTATGTTTGGATGAAATTACTAAACCCTTGAGCTTGTATGATCCATTTCCTCAATTATAAATTGTCTTGAAAATTAGATGTTATAAATCTATATTATAATTATCAAACGTGAGCATTCTTACTAATAAGTTTCTTGGTTGGTTGTGAATTTATTTTTAATTAAGAAAAGTGTATTCATTATGAGTGGGGTTGGTTAAATGTAAATAGTTTTGTGTTATGTCTTTCAAATGTAGTCTTTCTTATCATAGTGTTACAAAAAATAAAACCCTAGCTCTTGTCTCTTCATGCTTAAATGATAATGGTTAATGGTATAAATTTAATGGGCATGTTCTAATTTAGGAATTGGAATTTCATAGGAGAATTGTTTTTACCCTTATAGTGAAAGCATTCATTTATATTTCTATATGCTTCTAGTTATTATTATTTATTTACTGATGTGGGAGCATAACTTGCAGAGACCATAACTTTTGATCCGACCATTGGATCATCATGAAATTTTACAGGGGTGGCTGCGAGGTTGTGCCCATTTTTGCATGTTTTCGGGCCCAGATTCCTTCATCTAGTGGCCTAAAATGGCTTGTAATGTTTTTTTCACTTTTTTCTAGGTCTTAGAACTTTAATAACTTTTGTTGTGATTTTTAGAATAAGTCCCATTTTGCGTGAGCCCTAATTTATGAAGTTATATTTGGCACGCAAAATTTGGGGTCCATCCAAGTTGTTTTGCTAGTAGGTAATTTTTGGCATTTTAGGGTTTTTGGCATTTTAGGGTTTTTAGAGTAGACATGAAATAAAAGGAGGATTGTAATGATGTAATAGATCAGTGTGGATTCTAGAATGAGAAGTAAGCTATTTTGAAACTCCTGGGTTTTATTTGCAAATCCGTTTATGTGTGTTTTGGAGGTATTTCAACCTCTTGCAGACTAGATTCACATCAATTGGTATCAGAGAAAGATTTTGATCTTGCCGAAATAGTTAAGGTAACATATTACATTTTTCTGTGTAATTTTTACCTCTATTTTATATGATCATGGCTAGATGCGGGAGGGGAGGTTATTCCCAAATGAATAGGCATATGCAGGAGCTACAAAGACAAGTTATTGAGCTCATAGGAGAAGTCACCCACCTTAGAAGGAGACATGTAAATGGGGATGCAGACCCAGATAGTGATATTGAAGAAGGACCTCCATTAGTGAATGAAGGAGGAAATGAAGAAGATAATGAGAGAGATGAAGAAATAATGTAGCTAAATTAAGAACAAACCGAGATATCTTAAAATAATATGAACTCTAAAAGAAAATAGATCTCCTTCTTTGTTATCAAATAATGAATTAAAATGTTTCCTAAATAGGAAAACAACTCCCAACTCAAGTTTCCAAGTAAAATCTAGCTAACTTTGACTAAATCTACTCTAGGTGGCGGAAATTACTATTTTTAGCAGTTTACTAGAACCTGCTATTCTTAGTAAGTTCACATGCTTATTCCTACGGGCACAGAAATTGCCACAAATCTTCTACATCCCTAAATTAGAGGAATTTCCAACTTTCTAACTCATAATGAAATTAATATACTAAAATTAACTAATGCTCAAAAATAGGAAAAAACCGAACTATAACTTAAATCCTAATTTTCGGCCTCAAGATGGCGGATTTAGGGCCCGAAAACATGTCAAAAACTTGCCCCAACTAGTAGGGCATGTTTTCACTACGTTTTTCTCATCGAAACACGTGGTTTAAAAAAAATGGACTCAAACGGACACCCGGAGCTCAAGTTATGACCTTGTCAAGTTCTTGCTAATTCTGGCGCATCATTCTCCCCTGCTTGAAAAAAACGTAGCTCCTACAAGTTGTCTTCTTCAAACTGCTTCCATTTATCTACATCCAACTTCGAATCTCCCACTCTGTGACCCAAGTATTGTCCTCTTGTTCCAGTCCTTTCCAATGTACCAAATATTTGTTGTATTTCCCATTTTGCGTGTCCATTGTTTTCTTATCTAGAATCTGATCCACTTCTTCTTTCTTCTTCACCGAACCTACTGCCTCCAATCTACTACTTCATAAATAACATCCCCTTCTGCACCATCCCCATGAAAAGAATACAAATCTAAAACATTAAAAACTGGAGAAATATCAAAATTCCCTGGCAATTCTACCTCATAAGCATTATCGTTTATTTTTTTCATGATTTTGCAGGGACCAATCTTCTTGTACTTCAGCTTGTTATAGGTTCCTCTTGGAAACCTTTCCTTCCATAGATATACCATAACCAACTCACCAATTGTAAATACCTTTCTCCATCTATGCACATCTACTATTTCTTTATACTTATCATTACTATTCTGCAGCTTCTTCCGCACTTCTTCCTGCAATTGTTGTATATGTTCAGCAAATGCTTCTACATCATCACTGACTCTGCCATCAACTGGTAGTTGTACCAAATCTAACACCCCATTTGGATTACTCCCATACATAATTGAAAATGGAGACTTTCCCATGGATCTGTTTATGGAACTGTTATATGCAAACTCAGCTTGTGGTAATGCTAAGTCCCATTGTTTCACTTTTCCCAACAATGCACCTTAACAGGTTTCCCAAAATCCTATTTACCACCTCTGTTTGCCCATCAATCTGCGGATGATAGGCACTGCTGAACTGTAGTTGAGTTCCAAATTTCTTCCATAAAGTCTTCCAAAAGTGACTTAAGAACCTTGTGTCCCTATCTGAAGTAATGGTTTTTGGAACACCATGCAAATGAACAACTTCTCTAAAAAATAAATCTACTACACTGTTGCATCACTTGTTTTCTTGTAGGTAATAAAATGAACCATCTTAGAAAACCTATCAACAACCACAAAAATTGAGTCATTACCTCGTTGTGTTTTTGGTAATCCCAAAACAAAGTCCATACTCAGATCTTTCCATGACCCTTTAGGAATAGGAAACGGCATATACAACCCTGTATTCATGCATGGCCTTTCGAGACTTGGAAAATTTGACATCTCTCCACATATCTTACCACATCTCTTTTCAGCTTTGGCCAATAGTATTTCTCTGCTACTAAGGCTATCATCTTATCTTTACCAAAATGCCCAGCCAACCCTCTCGCTATGCAACTCTTTCACTATATTCTCTCTCATAGACCCAACTGGAATACATAGTTGGTTTCCCTTGAATAGGTAGCCATCTTGTAAAATATACTCATCCAGGACATCTCCTGCATTGTCTGACAATGGACTAATTAGTCTTTCAACAATATCCTTGAAATTAGAATCAGAAGAATACAAACCCTTTATTGCTTCAAAACCCACCACCTCATTTTCCATAGTGGTAAACAAAGTCACACGCCTACTCAATGCATCTACAACTTGATTCTATTTTCCAGATTTATGTTTTAGAGAAAAAGTATATCCCTACAAAAATGATACCCACTTTGCATGCCTACTATTCAACTTCTTTTGGGTATTCACATACTTTAGGGCTATGTGGTCTGTAAATAACACAAACTCCTTAGGCACTAAGTAATGCCTCCAATGCCTTAATGCTTGTACAATTGCATAAAATTCCACATCATAAGTAGAGTAGTTCTTTCTTACCTCATTCAGTTTCTCACTAAAGAAAGCTATTGGCTTTCCTCCTTAACTTAGAACAGCCCCAATACCCACATGTGAGGCGTCACAATCAACCTCAAACACTTTATCAAAATCTAGTAGTGCCAAAATGGGTGCCTTTGTCACCTTCTTCTTCAAGAATTGAAAACTATCCTCAGTTGTCTTTGTCCACAAAAAATCCCTTCCTTTTGTGCAATCTGTTATAGGAGCTACAATACTGCTGAAATTTTTAATAAATTTTCTGTAAATTGTTGCTAGACCATGAAAGCTCCTTACCTTTGTTATACTCCATGGAGTAGGCCATTCAATAATTGCCTTTATATTTTCTAAGTCCATCTGTACCCCATCTACTGAAATAATAAATCCCAAGAATACCAAACTCTCTTGCATGAATGTGCACTTCTTCATATTTTCATAGAGTTTCTCTTTCCTTAACACTTTAAATACCAACCTTAGATGCCTCAAATGTTCTTCTTTAGTTTTACTAAAGATCAAGATATCATCAAAATAAACCACAACAAACTTACCATTATACTCTCGTAGCACGGTGTTCATCAATCTCATAAAAGTACTAGGTGCATTGGATAACCCAAATGGCATCACCAACCACTCATATAATCCATTTCCTATCTTGAATGTTGTTTTCCACTCATCTCCTTCTTTGATCCGAATCTGATGATAACCACTTCGAAGATCAATCTTGGTGAAATACTTAGATCCAGCAAGCACATCCATCATATCATTGAGGTGAGGTATTGGGAACCAATACCTAATTGTAATTTTATTGATCGCTCTACTATCCGTGCACATTCTCCATGTTCCATCCTTTTTGGTGTTAATAAAGCTGGTGTTGCACACATAATCATGCTCTCCCTTACGACCCCCTTTCGCACAAGCTTTGCCACTTGCCTATTCAACTCTGCATGCAATGTTGGGCTCATCCTATAAGCCGCTTGATTTTGGAGTGAAGACCCTGGAATCAAATCAATGTGGTGTTGAATATCTCTTTTGGGTGGTAATCCATTTGGTAGCTCATCAGGAATAACATCTGAAAATTCTTCTATTAATTCTGTTGTTTCTATTGGTATTTGAGCACTTACAAGTTCATCCTTATTTGCAACTAGTGCATAACAAAACCGGTTGCCTTTGCCTCCTTCACAAATTCCTTTGCAGAAAGCATATTTTCAGCCTTCCCTTCTTCCTTAAGAGGTAGCAAAACTATTTTTGTGCCATCCTTCCAAAAAGTATAAGTATTCTTTCCCCCATCATGATTAACTTTTCTATCAAATTGCCATGGTCTTCCTAAGCGAGATATGACATGCATCCATAGGGATAACATCACACAAAATCTCATCCTTATAAGCTGTTCCCAATAGAAAAGCTTATTAAACATCTCTTATCAACAAGAATAACTTCATTGCCCTTCTTAAACCATGCAATACGATAAGGGTTAGGATTCTTCTCACAATGCAGACTCCAATTTATCGACCATCTCATTTGAAACCATGTTCTCACAACTACCACCATCAATAATAACATTACATACCTTTCCTCCTGAAGTGCATCTTGTTCAAAAATATTTGTACACAGTACATACATCCCCCTTGACCTCCTTTCTTGGAGCAATCATCATCCTCTTGATCATCAGAGTTTCTCCAACATCTGGTGGAATTTCCAGTCTGTTCATCTTCTACTTGCTTAGCTTCAACAAGATTTACTCTTGGAGCATCTCCTTGCCTTTTGTCATGTGTATAAGTATGTGGGCATTTAAAATCTCGATGCCCTTCTTCACCACATCTGTAACAAACAAATGGTCTTCGTGGAGCCTCCCATTGTCTATCATCAGCATATCCTCTGCCCCTAGGAAATCCTCTGCCTCTTTGTTGATTCTAGAAATCTTGTCTTATATCCTCTTACTTTTCTAATCCACGAGATGATTCTCCCCTACCTTGGTTGAAACCAGCTCTTCCCAAAAGGAAGTTGAGGCCCCCCTATTCATTCCAGGTGATCTCCTAAAACTTTGAAGATTTTGTTTTTCCTCGGCCTTTAAGGCTAATTGATAGACATCCTCCATGCTTTTAATCCTATGCATAGTTATCTCATCTTGAATAGAAAATTTTAATCCATTTACATACCTTGCAGCCATTTGTTCCTCAGTTTCTTCATGCTCTACATGAATGGAAAACTTATAGAACTCATCTGTGTATTCTTGCACTGTTTGTAAGTTCTATCTAAGATTCTAAAACCTCCTGTAAAGGTTTTGTGCATAATCCATAGGGAGAAATTTATCTTTCAGCTTCTTCTCCATCTTACTCCACGTCCTAATTATTTCTTTCCCCTTTCTTGACCGCTCTTTTTGTAGGTGATCCCACCATAACATAGCATGACCTTTTAATTTCGTGCATGCAAATTTTACCTTCTTTTCTTCTGACATAGCCTTCCACTCAAAAAAAATTCCCATGCTAGTCAGCTAGTCTATTAGCTCCTCTAGTTTTAGACTACCACCATACTTTGAAACATCAACTCTTATCCCATCATTATTTCCTTCTAATGCTCAAAGCATCCTTTCTTCAAAAGCTAATGGTTGTGCTTGCGTTTCCTCCTCTTCACAAACTTCTTCTTCATCTATGTCATCTCCACCTTGATTTCCTCTCTAGGTTATCATTATAGCAAGTGCAACAACTTGTCTCTGTAGATCTTGCATATTTCTATTCATCTGGGCAATACCGCCTCCTCTTCCTCTTCCTCTTCCTACCATTTTTTTTTGAAATACTTTGAACCAAACGATACCGATAATGTAGCCAAATTAAGAACAAACCAGATATACTGCAAATAATATGAACTCCAAAAGAAAAAATATCTCCTTCTTTGTTATAAAATAATGAATTACAATGTTTCCTAAATAGGAAAACAACTCCCAACTCGAATTTCCAAGTAAACTCTAGCTAACTCTGACTAAATCTACTCTAGGTGGCGGAAATTACTATTTTTAGCAGTTTACTAGAACACTGCTATTCTTAGTAAGTTCACATGCTTATTCCTATGGGCATAGAAATTGCCACAAATCTTCTACATCCCTAAATTAGAGGAATTGCCAAATTTCTAACTCATAATGCAATTAATAGACTAAAATTAACTAATGCTCAAAAATAGGAAAAAACCGAACTATAACTTAAATCCTAATTTTCAGCCTCAAGATGGCGGATTTGGGGCCCAAAAATGTGTCAAAAACTTGCCCCAAATGGTAAGGGGTTTTGCTGCGTTTGTCTCATCAAAACACATGGTTTTGAAAAAAACGGACTCAAACGGACACCCGGAGCTCAAGTTATGACCTTGTCAAGTTCCTGCTAATTCTACAATGGCGCATCAAGAAACTTTAAATGAGAGACCATTTGAGGAGAAATTGATCCAGGATTTAAAGGGAAAGGATGATGGCATCAAGATTACTATTCTGATTATGGAGGAGGGTTACGACTAGGGGAGTTGATTGGTGGTTAAATCGCATGGAAAAATTCTTTGAGTGGAAAACCCTTTCAAAGGAGAAGAAGGTTAAGTTTGCATGCACTAAGTTGGATGGACATGTATTGATCTCAAGCGGGATCACCTACAAAATGAAAGAAATAGGAATGGAAAGGGCAAGATTTGAAACTAGAATAAAATGGTAAAGAAGCTGAAAGAAAAATTTCTTCCTGTAGATTATGCTTAGACACTCTTTCAGAGATTCCAAAACCTAAGATGAAGGATCTCAAAGATTGAGGAGTATACTAATGAATTTTACAAGTTTTCAATCAAGGTGGAATAAGGAGAGTCTGAAGAAAAAGCTACACGGTACATAAATGGGTTGAGTTACACCATACAAGATGAGTTGAGTATGCTTGGATCCATAGCCTGGATGATGCTTATCAACTCACATTAAAGGAAGAAGAAAATAAAAGAGGAATAATTTTAGAAGAGGAGTGCAAAGAGGTCCATCATCATCTCCAATGAGAGGAAGGGGTAGATTTGAATCTAAAAAGGTGAATCCTCTAACATAGAAGGGAATGAAGATTCTGGTCAAAGCCATGGTAACTACCAAAGAGGTAGGGGTTTCAAAGGGGAAGAGGTTATAATGGAGGACGGGGATGGAATAGCCCCCAAAGGCAATATACATGTTATAGATGTGGTGAAGAGGGGCACAAGATATTTTGAGTGTCTACACTATCCTACACAAGATAGATGGCAAGGAGAACAACCACAATTAAATCTAGTTGAAGCTGAAGAGGAAGAAGAAATGGAGGTTGCTGCAGACTTGGGTGAAACCCTCATGATAAGGAGGATGATGATTGTCCCAAGGAAGGAGAAATAACATGATGTTTTTGGTGCTGATTCATGGATACAAACAAATATATTTTGAACAAGATGCACCTCTGGAGGAAAGGTATGTAAAATTATTATTAATGGTGGTAGTTGTGAAAATATGGTTTCAACTGTAATGGTTGATAAACTCAATCTGAAATGTGAGAAGCACCCATATCCCTATCATATATCATGGTTCAAGAAAGGAAATGAGGCAACCATAGATAAAATATGCCTTATAAATTTTTCAATGGGGAATACCTACAAGGATGAGGTGTGGTGTCATGTTATCCCAATGGATGCATGTCATATATTACTAGGTATGCCTTAACAATATGATAGAAAGGTTATACATGATGGAGGGAAAAATACATATACCTTTTGTAAGGATGGTGTAAAGGTGGTCTTGTTACCCTTCAAGGAAGAAGAGAAGAGTGAGGGATTATTGGCTACAAAAAAATTTGTTACAAAAATGGAAGAAGCTAGATGGTGTTATGCACTAATGTCAAAGAAGGTGGAGATAGAAGATTTTAATATACTTGTTGTTGCAGAAAAGGTACTAAAATAATATAAAGATGTCATATCGGATGAGCTACCATATGGGTTACCTCCAAAGAGAGATATTTAACACCATATTTATTTGATCCCGGGATCAGCCCTTCCAAAACCAGGTAGCTTATCGGATGAGTCCAACACAGAGTGAAGAGTTGAACAGAAAAGTGAAAGATTTAATACAGAAAGGGTTAGTAAGAGAAAGCATGAGTCCTTGTGTAACTCCAACGCTATTGACTCCCAAGAAAGATGGATACTGGAGAATGTGTGTAGACAGCAGAGCCATAAACAAGATCACAATCAAGTATCAGTTCCCAATTCCACGATTAGATGATATGAAGGATGTGCTAGCAGGAGCCTGATATTTTAGCAAAATTGACATACGGAGTGGGTATTACCATATCCGAATCCGTGAAGGGGACGAATGGAAAACAACTTTCAAAACAAAAGATGGATTATACGAGTGGATGGTGATGCCATTTAGGTTATCTAATGCACCTAGTACATTCATGAGGTTGATGAACAGAGTACTTTGAGAATATAATTGTAAGTTTGTTGTTGTCTATTTTGATGATATTCTGATATTTAGTAAGAAATTGGAAGAACACTTATTGCATATGAAATTGGTGTTAGACTTATTATGTAAAGAGAGTCTATATGCAAACTTAAAGAAGTGTAGATTTCTTCAAAAGAGTCTTGTTTTTTTGGGATTTTTCATATCAGAGGATGGAGTGAGGATGGATGAGGAAAAAGTAAAGGCAATTTTGGAATGGCCTATTCCAAGGAATGTGACAGAGGTTCATAGTTTTCATGGATTGGCAACTTCTTAGAGGAATTTCATTAGGAATTTTAGTAGCATTGTTGCACCCATAACAGTGCACAAAAGGGAGGGAGTTTGTATGGACCAAGGCAGCAACAGATAGTTTTGAATTATTGAAGAAGAAAGTGTCAGAAGCACCTATTTTAGTATTGCCAAATTTTATCAAGGTCTTTGAGGTTGACTATGATGCCTCACATGTCGGGATTGGGGCTGTGTTGAGTCAAGAAGGATGACCTATGGCATTATTCAGTTAAAATATAAATGAAGTTAGGAGGAAATATTCTACTTATGATGTGGAATTTTATGTTATTGTTCAAGCATTAAGGAACTAGAGACATTACTTGGTAGCTAAGGAATTTTTACTCTTTACTAACCATGAAACCTTGAGGTATGTAAACACATAGAAGAAACTAAATAGTAGGCATAAAAAATGTGTTTCATTTTTGCAAGAATATACTTTTTTTAAAGCATAATTCTGGTAAGCAGAATCAAGTTGTTGATGCCTTGAGTAGGCATGTAGCCCTTTTGACAACAATGGAAAATAAAGTACTAGGGTTTGAGGCAGTTAAGGAATTATATGAAGGTGATCCAAATTTTGGTGATGTTGTGAGACAACTTAAGGAGCCTATAGTAGGTAGTGATTCTTTTGATTATTTGATGCAAGATGGTTATTTGTTTAGGGGAAACAATTGTGCATCCCTATTGGTTTAATGAGAGAAAATATTATAAGAGAATTGCATAGTGGGGGGTTGGCTGGAAACTTTGGTATTAGTAAGACAATTTCTCTTGTTATAGAAAAGTATTATTGGCCAAAGGTAAAGAGGGACATAAGTAGGATTATAGCAAGATGTAAAGTGTGTCAAATGGCTAAGGGCCATGCACAAAATACTAGGCTATATATGCCATTATCTATCCCTACAGGGTTGTGGGTTGATCTGAGTATGGATTTTGTGTTAGGGATTCCTAACACATAGCGAGGGAATGATTCTATCTTTTTGTAGTTGATAGATTCTCTAAAATGGCACATTTCATTTCTTATAAAAAACTAATGATGCTTCTAGAATTGCATATTTTTTCTTTTCAGAAGTGGTTAGATTGCATGGAATTCCAAGAACGATCACTTCAGATCGAGACATGAAATTTTTGAGTCACTTTTGGAGGACTCTGTGGAAGAAACTGGGGACACAACTATAGTTCAGTAGTGCATATCACCCCCAGACTGATGGGCAGACAGAAGTAGTGAACAAAAGCTTGGGAAATCTCATACGTTGTATAGTTGGAGAAAAGCCAAAACAATGGGACTTAGCTTTACCTCAAGTTGAGTTTGTCTATAACATCTCGGTAAACATGTCAACAGAAGGTCTCCTTTCCAAATTGTATATGGTAGGAATCCCAAGGGGGTCCTAGACCTAATTGTTCTACCTGGTGAAGATGAAACTAGTGATGATGCAGAAGCCTTCGCAGAACACATTCTACTGATTGCAAGATGAAGTGAGGGAAAATTTGAAAGTGAGTAATGTACAATATAAAATAGCTGCAGATGTCAAGTAGGTGAGTAATTTTATTTGAAGAAGGAGATATGGTGATGGTTCATCTTAGAAAAGAGAGGTTTCCAAGTGTAATAAACTCAAGTATAAGAAGATTGGGCCATGTAGGATTCTAAAGAAAATGAGTGATATTGCCTACAAGGTGGAGCTACCTGAAAACTTTTCTATCTCACCAGTTTTTAATGTTTCTAACTTATATAAGTTCCTAGGTCATGATGAACATGTTACGGAGGAGAAAGAAATAAATTGGAAGCAACAGATGCCGAAGAAGAAAAAGGAGAGGGTAATGTGTGTCTTGGACCAAAAGATAGTCACTACTAGACATGGGAGCTACAAAAGATATTTGGTACAGTGGGAAGGTTTGCAGCAAGAAGAAAATACTTGGATTCTTGAGTGGGAGTTGAATAAAATTGACAGTGCAAAATTAGATGAGTTCCATCAATAGAATTCGCAGGAGCTAAATTCTTTTCAACCAGGGGAGAATGATGTGGGAGCATAACTTGCGAGAGACCATAACTTTTGATCCGACCATTGGATCATCTGAAATTTTACAGGGTGGTAGATATACATTAGTACTATGTTGGGGTCAACTTTTCTTGCAATTTTGTGCCCATTTTGGCACGTTTTTGGGCCCGGATTCCTTCATCTAGTGGCCTAAAATTGGCTTGTAATGTTTTTTTCGCTTTTGTCTAGGTCTTAGAACTTTAATAACTTTTGTTGTGCTTGTTAGAATAAGTCCAAATTTTACATGAGCCCTAATTTATGAAGGCATATTTGGCACACAAAATTGGGGTCCATCCGAGTTGTTTTGCTAGTAGGTAATTTTTGGCATTTTAGGGTTTTTAGAGTAGACATGAAATAAAAGGAGGATTGTAATGATGTAATAGATCAGTGTGGATTCCATAATGAGAAGTAAGCTATTTTGAAACTCCTGGGTTTTATTTACAAATCCGTTTATGTGTCTTTTTTTCGAGAGTATTTCAGCCTCTCTGCAATTTGGATTCACATCATTTACACTAACCTCTAAATGAATACATTTTATTCATCTTACACATTTATACGCAACTATAGATAAAAATTAATCCTTATATAAGCTTATATTGGTTTATATGTGACAATTCTTACTTCTATTTGCGTATGGATTTAGTTGGCCTCATGATAAGATTCACATCCTTGTATTATCGACTAAAAATCTGTTATATATATATATATATATATATATATATATATATATATATATATCTGTGTGTGTATGTATCTTATTGTGATTTTTGGTCCTTATATTTAAAATTCAATACTATATACATTTTTATTTGTAAAGTTAGGAAATACGGTCTGTCATGCCCCAAAATTTACAAATAAAAATATATTAGTAAAAATTACCAGAGTAATTTTTATATATCTTGTATTTACTTGTTATATGAAAAAACTAGGGATCGGTGAGAATGACTCAACATCAAATGAGTAACTTGTAGAAATATGGACCCACATATACAACAAGATAACACGAGATGTACATAATTTCCAAACTTGCTCAAGAGAATGAGCACTAAATATAATCATTTTGAATTATTTGACATAAAAATTTGGAAGTGATATATTTTTATATTAATCAAGTACTAATAGAATTTAATTCATTTCTTGTATTCATTCTATATCTAGTTCCATATCATGTGCTACATATTGATAATTATTATTTAGGCCTTTAATGAAGGTTATCCTATTCAACCAACATGTCACGTGTCAATAACAACCCGTGTTAAAATTTCCATTGCAAAAGTAAAATAAAACTAATAGCCTCAATAAAAGCATTTAAAGGATGAAGTACAATTATAATTATCACACAAAAACACACACACACACACACATATTCTCATTAACTCACATCCCTTACTAGCATCTTCATATGCATAGAGATACGGGCTCAATTTTCTTCTTAATTCATTACTCATGTTACACATCTTTTAGATTTTTTTTGTTACAAGGTTCATGTCTCATTCGTACCTTCTTAAAATGATAGGAGTGTTCACCATGTCGGTGAGACATATAGTTAATTATTAATTTATTATAAACTGAAAAAAATCATCCCTTTCTTTAGTAACCAAGATAGATCTTGTCATGATGAGTTGTGGTACCACCCAAAATCTTATTCATCTTTATATTTAATATGCATAAATAGTCCTTTGAAATTTTCACATACAAGTGATTCAAAAGATAATCTCAACCTTCTAGGTTATAAATCCTCATTTCATTTAAATATAAAAAACTAAGAGTAAACATTTAAATTGGACTACGAGATAAAATTATTTCATTATAGACCCACAAGGAGAAAACTTTCTATGGTTGTGGTTTTCAAGCCAATCTAAGGTCTTGTTTGTTTACCAAATTAAGTACATAGACTCATATTCACAAGGTAAACATTATCCTAGGATCTTATAATAACACAATATGATTTTTTTACAAGACAATATTTATACTAAGAGCCTTCCCTTTCAAAATGTTAAGAATGATTCCCTTTTGTATTTTCATACTTCCTCATTTTATACACAATCTAAAATCAAAATGGGATTATACTCTTTTCATGATTAGGAGAAATGTTTTCCATAGTGTTTTACGCTAGTTTGTTATTTTTATTAGTCCCTTATGTGAGAGAGTAACAATTCTCTCATCTTGTTTTTAAGAAAGAACACACACATATAATTTTTTATTTTATAACCTCGAAGACACATGTTACTTCAACATAACTTAATGTCAGTTGATGTTAAAAATACTCCATGAGAGTTTACATCACCCATCTTTCACTCAATGTTTATATGGCATAGTCATAGTATGATATTTTTTTAGTCTAATCTATATTTTACATCTTCTTTTATAAATAATTTATTTCCTTACATAAAGTTAAACATCATGAAATTTTTCATATTCTCCATTATTATATGAAAGAGGCCATAGTATTCAAATAACAACTAAAAAATCTACACTTATGTGCATGTGAGCACCATTAAAAATCCTTAAAAGCAATGCTAGAGAAGTTATATTTCATTAGGTTACCCACAAATAAATGTAGGTCCATTACCACACTTTGGTATTTTCTATACAAATAATTATCCTTAATCTTGTTCATGGGTGAGATTATATTTACTTATTTAAATCCAAATCGGTATGTAAACCCATGAAGTAAGCATTATACTTTTTACCAATTTACATTGTTAATTGTCTCCTTTATTAATTAAGCTAACATGATTTCTACAAGGTTTGCCCTACAATCATTAGGTTTTACCCATACTAATGCTAAAAATATTTTAAAACTCAAATCGATACTGAAGCCAAATAGTTTTCCCATGTACATTCTTAACACATAGTAGTTCAAGAAAACAATGGATCTCAACATACTAATTTATAGATTGCATCCTCTCTAATTCAATTTCATTTAATATTTTCACTCAATGTCAATGTTCAAAATTTCAACGTAAGCTCATCAATAACATATCATGATTATAACCCTTCTTTTCCTAACTACTGCAACAAATGTGTGGTTAGTCCTAGGATGGTATGGAAAACCTTGTATACAAGATAAATACTACGCAATAGAAAGAAAATAACAAAAATGAAAACTTGATCCTACTTCGTATCTCCTTGTAACCTCAAATGAGATTGTTGAATCTTGGAATGAAGCACTGAATTAATTGGACGGTGCAATGACATGTAGAATTGAATGGAAATTTGACAAAATAATAATGTAAATCTCAAATCTTCCAAAGATGATAAATGGAGAGGAATGAATGATTATTTATAGAAGAGGTAAGAGAATTCTAAATCCTTGATTTGTGTGATTTAATTATCTAATATGAACCTAACTAAAACATGATTATAGATATTTGTTTAAGTTTCTAAATTCATTGGAAAGAACATTGTTATTTTTAGCTTGATTGAGTGAGTTATCATTGAGTTCGAAAAGATGGCATGTATTTTGAATATTCTTAACTTTTGCATTGAAATATCAAATTCATGTCTTTTTTTTTATTCACCCAAAAAAGTGAGCGTGATTTTTTTCTTTAAGGATATTTTCTTTAATTTTGGAATATCATGTTTAGTTTTTTTGTTGTTAAGAGCTCTTGTTCATGTTCATCTCTCATGAGATCAAGACCTTCGTTAATCTCATTTTCCTTACCATTTCTGTTTTATAGATTTATTTTTATTCTTCCCCACTTATCCATTTCAAAAGTTTCTTAATTTTAATATGTTTTTTCCATCTTATCAAACTTACTTTCACTCTTTTGCATTTTTTTAGTAGAATCTAACAAGAAATATGTCATTTTCACTTTCTTCTTCTCTTAACTCACTCTTCTCTTCTCTTCTCAAGAAATTATCTTTGACATTTATTATTCTCAACACATCACCCTAGGCCTTTCCTAGTCTTTTTGTGATTCTTCACTCTTATTTTCACCCTTCAAGTCTTTTTCACCTTGGATATAATTTCACTTTTCTTTATTTATCTTTCCAAAACTTCTCAAAGGCTAGAGTTTCTTGCTCACTATTTCTTTCACTCTTCACTTCTTCTTCTTAGAATCTGATCACGATATGATACTAAATTACGTAGATAAAAATTCACACTCATCCAATCAAAAAAATTGGTACAATCAAACATCCCAAAACTATCCTTAACTTTGTAAAATAGCTCACTTTCTTAGACCTAGATAGGCTACAAACATGCAAAAATTGATATTTTTAGTTTATCTTATCTTATTATATTAAGGAACCCTATTCACCTACCCAATTCCATGCAATATAAACCATCAAATGATGAAAAAGAAAGGAAACCTTCAAAATATATTACCTTCTAAAATGTGTCATAATAACCTTCTTGAGAACATCACCATTCCTAGGTTCCGTTGAGTATAAAATACAAACACTAAAAAAAAAGATAATATCATTTATAGACACAATTTTGCATTCCTAAGGTGTGGATAAAATGTATTTTCTCAAAACTCAATCCACACCATATTATACTCTCTCCCTTTTAGGATTGGTTTCTTGCCTTGTATCCTTGAATTCATGGTTTTCTGACTTATCTTTAGTTTTAGAGATATTTAACACAAAGTAAAATTTATTTTTGATACACTTTATCCTATTTAATCCTCCAATGAAATTTCAAGTCTCAAATCTACTAATAACCCCTTTCCCCCAAATTTTCCCTCTCACAATTAGTTCTAATTAGCCCTTCCCGATGATCCAAACTTATACCTCAAACAAAAATGTGAAGATTTATAAAATTTTACATATATTTCTAGATACCCTTTTCCATTTTATTTCTTCATTCAAATTTCTAGACCTTACTTCACTATTTTGACCCTTTAAATCAATATTTGTAATTTTTTCAACTAGCCATTTATGAGCACACACAAATCTGATCTAGGACTGTTAAGAAATGCAACTTATCAGTAAAAATTTAGGATTTAAAACAACTAAAATATATTTATCCATAATACTAATATTATTTTTATAAACTTTCAGGTCTTGGAACGAAGTATTCAGGCCTCAAATTCAATTTTTTTACTAAACCTTAGGTAGGGTTTCTTGGTTACCCGGTAAGAGAAAATTCTTATAAAACACAACTTCCACAATTTTAATATCTAATATTTGGTTTCTAGGTATTTTTTCCCTCGTACATATCCATGATTTCATAGTGAATTCAAAATGGCAAGAAAATTTTGAAAATTATCTATTCCTCTCCTAGACTTTGCACAACAAAATAAAGCTCCAAGTATACAAAAACCTTCATAATCAAAACTGAGTTATACCTTTCATTATGTGTGTTATAAATCCTTCAAATATATTTTATTCAGCCACAAAAAAATTTCTAAACACAAGTGCAAATAAATTTTAATGAAAATAGTACTATCTTCATGCTAAAATAATCAATAATGCACCTTCTCATTGCAAAACAAAGAGCTCTTTAGTTTTTGGTAATATCATTACAAAATCTCCTTACACAATGTCTCCGCCCTGAATAATAATGATAACTCTCCACATGCAATATTTTCTTCTTTTTTCACACATACCTCTAATAATTGTAACTGATTTTTTGAGACATATCCTCCTTGAAATCATTACAAAAGGGAGTATTGTCACCTTTTAACACTTTATTCCAAATTTACTCCTCATAGGAGTCACTTGAAAACATGAAAATAATCTAAAAATGCTTAATCTAACCACAAGCCCCCAATGTGCCTACTTCATAAGACAAAATGGCTCTAAACCTTTCAAAAATTCAAATTACAAAAAATGACAAGAAAATCCATTATTTAAATTTTCAAAGACTTATAGCTAAAATAAAATTTCGAAATGATTCTTAAGACCCTTTTTAAGACTCTAAGACCTAAAAACAATCCAAAATTAATATGAAAAATAAAAACCCGTAATTAACAAGGATTCCCTTCGCATCAAAGATTAGAAAATAACCTATTTTATTTTTATTGTATAACTTTTTTGGAAAAAGTACGACTTGTGAGTATGATCTATTACTTTTCCATGTTATCTTAATTTTAAAATGGAATGGAAATATTATTTTTATCCCCTTATAAGCTTTTGTGAAAAATAATATTTTTATAATGGTGAAAGACGAGAGATTTTACTTCGTTTTTCTAAAATAAATATTTTACTTTATTTATAAGGAAAATATTATGTTTGGATGAGATTACTAAACCCTTAAGATTGTATAATCCATTTCCTCAATTATCAATTATCTTTAAAATTAGATGTTATAAAACTATATAATAGTTATCAAACTTGAGCATTCTTACTAATAAGTTTCTTGGTTGGTTGTGAATTTATGTTTAATTAAGAAAAGTGTATTCACTATGTGTGGGGTTGGTTAAATGTAAATAGTTTTTGTTATGTCTTCCAAATGTAGTCTTTCTTCTCATGGTGTTACAAAAAAATTAAACCATAGCTCTTGTCTCTTCATGCTTAAACCATCATGATTAATGTTATAAGGTGAATGGTCATGTTCTAATTTAGGATTTGGAATTTCATTGGAGAATTTTTTTACCCTTATAGTGGAAGCATTCATTTATATCTCTATATACTTATAATTATTATTAGTTATTTACACTAGATTATAAATGGATAGAAAAATTCATCTTACGGGTTTATATACAACTATAGATAAAAATTAATCCTTATATAATCTTATAGTGGTTTATATGTGAAAATTCTTACTTCTATTTACGTATGTATTTAGTTGGCCTCATGATAAGATTCACATCCTTTTAGTATCTTATTTTGATTTTGGGTCCTCAAATTTAAGATTCAATACTATATACATTTTATATTTGTAAAGTTAGGAAATTTGGTGTTTGTCATGCCCAAAATTTACAAACCCAAATATAGTAGTAAAAAAATATTGAAGTAATTTTTAATTTCTTTCATTTAATTGTAGTGAGAATGACTCAACATCAAATGAGGAACTTGTAAAAATAAGGACCCACATATACAACATAATAACAACACAGATGCACATAATTGTCAAACTTGCTCAAGAGAATGAGCACTAGATATGACCATTTTGATTTATTTGACATAAAAATATGGCAATGATATATTTTTATATTACTCAAGTACTAATATAATTTAATTCATTCCATGTATTCATTCTCCAAGTAGCTCCATATCAAGTGCTACATATTGATAATTATGATTTAGGCCTTTAATGAAGGTTATCCTATTCAACCAACATGTCACATCGAGTGACAACCCAGGTTAAAATTTTCATTGAAAATGGAAATAAAAATAATAACCTCAATAAAAAGCATTTAAAGGATGAGGTACAATTATAAAATTCTCTCTCTCTCTCTCTCTCTCTCTCTCTCTCTCTCTCTCTCTCTCTCTCTCTCTCTCTCTCTCTCTCTCTCTCTCTCTCTCTCTCTCTCTCTCTCTCTCTCTCTCTCTCTCTCTCTCTCTCTCTCTCTCTCTCTCTCTCTCTCTCTCTCTCTCTCTCTCTCTCTCTCTCTCTCTCTCTCTCTCTCTCTCTCTCTCTCTCTCTCTCTCTCTCTCTCTCTCTCTCTCTCTCTCTCTCTCTCTCTCTCTCTCTCTCTCTCTCTCTCTCTCTCTCTCTCTCTCTCTCTCTCTCTCTCTCTCTCTCTCTCTCTCTCTCTCTCTCTCTCTCTCTCTCTCTCTCTCTCTCTCTCTCTCTCTCTCTCTCTCTCTCTCTCTCTCTCTCTCTCTCTCTCTCTCTCTCTCTCTCTCTCTCTCTCTCTCTCTCTCTCTCTCTCTCTCTCTCTCTCTCTCTCTCTCTCTCTCTCTCTCTCTCTCTCTCTCTCTCTCTCTCTCTCTCTCTCTCTCTCTCTCTCTCTCTCTCTCTCTCTCTCTCTCTCTCTCTCTCTCTCTCTCTCTCTCTCTCTCTCTCTCTCTCTCTCTCTCTCTCTTAACTCAAATACCTTACTAGCATCTTCATTTACATAGAGATACAAAATAAATTTTATTCATAATTCATTATTCATGTTACATATATTTTAGATTTATTTTTACAAGGTTTATGTTTCATTTGTACATTCTTAAAATGATTGGAATGTTCACCATGTCGATTGACACATATAGTTAATTATTAATTTATTATAAATTGAAAAAGAAATCATCCCTTTCTTTAGTAACCAAGACATATATTTTCATAATGAGATGTGGTACCACACAAAACCTTATTCATCTTTCTATTAAATATACATAAATAGTCCTTTTCAATTTGCACATACTAGTGATTCAAAAGATAATGTCAACCTTGTAGGTTATAAATCTTCATTTCATTTAAATCTAAAAACTAAGAGTAAACATTTAAATTGGACTACAAATAAAAGGATTTCCTTATATACCCACAAGGAGAAAAATTCCTATGGTGGTGGTTTTAAGCCAATCTAAGGTCTTTTTTCATACAAAATTAAGTGTATAGACTCATGTTCACAAGGTAAACGTTATCCTAGAATCTTATAATAACACAATACGATTTTTTCTACTAGACAATATTTATACTAAGATCATTCCCTTCTGAAGTGTTAAGAATGATTCCCTTTTTTATTTTCATACTTTCCTATTTTATGCACAATCTAAAATCCAAATAGTATAATATTCTTTTCATGATTATGAGAAAAAAATACATAGGGTTTTATACTTGTAGTGCCTACACTTTTTTTAGCTCAGTAGCTTGTTGTTTCTTTGCTCATAGACATGTTTTGAACAATGATTGGTTATATCTTGGACATTATATTTAGAGATTTGATCTTATTAGACGTGTGTGGACATTTAGGCGTATAGCACTAATTTAGCTTAATTTCTATGAATGTCACATTTTCTTATGATGTTATGGATACTAATGGATATGATGCTATTGTTGGAACATAATTATATTCATGGATACTTAGTTGTTGCATGTTGGCATTCTATGTCACTTTATCATCTTGTCTAGCTTTGGAGAATTGAGTATAATTATGCACGTTGTCGCATTTTGATTTCAATAGGATGTTAGGCTAGTTTAGAACTCATTGATATCTTGCTTGAGTCATTGATTTATATTTATCGGACAGTGTGGTTAATGTGTGCAATGAGTGTGTAGGTGACAGGTTTACGGAGGACGTGGGAGTCGGGCCAGGCTACATAATCTTGCCTGAAGCAGCCCACGGGCTGAGTCCTAGCCATGTTCATTGTGTGAAGCCTTAATATAGGAGATTATTATTTTGGGAACTATGAGTGGCCCCAATTTTTGTAATATATTGTGCCTTGAATTATTAATTTTGTTTAGGGATATTAGTGGAGTTGTAAACTTGTTTTGGGAATTAATAATCCCACTTTCATTAAAAAAATTATTTTGTTTAATGAGTCACTTAATCAAAAGGGTTTAGGGTCACATGTGAGACCCTTGGGTGGTCCCCACACCCTCTACCCTTGTGCCAAAATGCAAAACCCGAAATTAGGTTATTTTGGGCATTTTTGGGGACCTCTTTTAGCTTGGGAGTTCCCCTAATATAAAAATGAGCCCTTGGACCCTACCTAATGGGTAGGGGTGCTTATTTTCAAGGCTAGAGGGATTTTTCCTCCTTTTTACCTCTTGTATGGTCACATCCATGTAAGGGATGTGGATTTGAGTGCTTATTAAAAGTTTCACTAATTTTTTCTTGCTAACATTTAGGGGATTTTGGGAGAAGAGGGCAAAAGACAATTTGACCCTTTCTCTCTTTTGTTTTGGCATCTTTGACCTTGAAGAAGGAGAGGGATGACACATGTCGACCCCTCATTTGTGAGGATTCTTTCTTGCTCCTCTTCAAATTCCCATTCATGGGAAAAGAGAGGGACTTTTTTTCTTTTGGAACTTCTTGCTTGGATGCTTGGGAATTTGGAGCTTGTGATTTTCTTGAGTCAATGTTGTTGCAAATCAGCAGCACCCCTGGATGTTGATCAGATTTCTAGTTTGCTCATCCTAAGCATCCAGTGTGATTGCACAACATTGAATCCTTTCCCCAAGTGTGGGACTTGTAAAATGGGAAAGGAATCTCCAAATTAGAGGCTGGTTCCTCAACTCCTCTAATTATATTTATCACTTACAAGTTGCAGAGGTTTATATTCCTAGTTCCTACTCTAAATTTCAAAAGGGGAAAGAGATAGAGAATGTAAAAAACGAAAACTAATGCTAATAGGTGATGCACCAAAGGAGTGGAGAGAATTTTTCACTTCTGTAGATTGACATAGGTCATGAAATGCAACAAAACCTCATGCACAAACTGATACCTGTAATGAAGAATCAGAAATTAGTCAAACAACACAAGCAGAGGATAGAAACTTAATCACAGGGCCTGTATTGTTATTTTAACATCAAAATCACTTGCATTACAACACGAGAGGCAAAAATAAGTTGCGAGTTCTTAGAAAAGGTCATTATTCCACCAAAATCACTTCCAAGGTGAGAAAGGGGACCTGCAATACACAAAAATGTTCAACCCTTTGAAAATGAGCCAAATCGGCTTTTTTACGGTCAAGGACTAGCCCGGGAAAGAAAAGCGGGAAAACATGGAAGGGGTTCAACCATTGACCAAAACACATTCAAAATAGCATGGGAATCCTTACAAACCCATTCCCTAACATTTTTAACCATGCTTTGGGAGAGAATGTGAATCATTCTTCATTAAAAACGGTGGTTGAAACATCATTTCTATCCATGACCACGTGCGAGGCATTTTTTTAATTTTTCTCTCAAACTTCATCCAAATTCAAAAATGACCCTGGAATCTTGTAGAGAATTTTACCATCTTTCCATTGATATAAAGAACGCAAAAAACTAAGCTCTGGATCGAAAGATATGGCCATTTGAAATTTTAGGGCAAAACAGGGCCAAATCGGTTGGCGGGCAAAAATTTTGAATTTTTACCTTTTTGGTCATTTGGAAAATTTTCCAAAATTTCCCCACGCTCTGCCATTCCAAGTGCCATGTGGCACATTTTGATTGGGTGTGGGCCCTTCCTGCTCCATTTTCCTTCATTTTTTCCTTTGGAAAATTCTCAAAATTTCCCCGTCGGGCCGGCGAGTTTGGGACACGTGGCAAGCGTTGATTGGGCGAGCACATCCTTCCAATTCCATTTTCCATGAGGCCGCTTGACCATTTTCCCCCTTGGACATGTATAAAAACCCCATTAGATGTGGGTTTTCCCCTTCGAATTTTACTCGCGGGCTTTCCTTAAGTTTTGGCATCACCTGGACACGTGGTGAGATTCTATTGGCTCGCATAAAGGGGGGCGGGCTATCCTCTTGAATTTTCCTTTGTTTTCTCTTTGGAAAATTTTCCAAATTCTCCCCACCCTCTGCGGTCTAGGTGCCACATGGCACATTTTTATTTGGTGTGGGCCCTCCACAACATTCTTTACTTCTGTGCCAAATGCTTTGGGAAAAAATCCCAAATTCCTCTTGCGCTCCGCAGCTCCATCCCCTAGGACATGTGTCAAAACATGATTGGTTGGTGGGCGCGGTGGGCAGAAACACTTCCTTTGAAATTTCTGCAAAGCACTTTACCAAAAACCCAACTTCTCCTCCGCCCTCTACCGGTCCAGCTCCATAGGACATGTGGCACGTTTTTATTGGCCGTGGACTTTCCTTCAAAAAAAATTCATATGCCAACACTTAGCCAAATTTTCCATATTTTTCCCTTGGACACGTGGCATCACCTAATTTTTGGTGGGCTGCGGAGAAAACATTTCCTCTGGACACGTGGCAAAATACTTGGTAAAAAACCAAGTTCTCCTCCGACCCCCGCCACTTCCCTAGACACGTGGCGGCATCTCATTGGCTGCGGGCCCTTCAAGGGAAAATTTCCCACAAAAACTCCATCGAGCCATAACTTCAAAAATACATGGAGTTAGGAGGAAAACTTTACCTTTCTGGAAAGCTGAGAAAGAGCTCTATCTAATGGTGTCATCTCTAGAAGGTTTTGAGTTCCTGAAAATAAAAATATTATGACTGAGGCACAAGAGAGGGGAGAATGGAAGGAGTTAGCCACAAAATGAGCAGGGGGCACATTTTGGATAACAATTTTGGTGACTTAGAGGGGTCATCTACCTGCTGGATGAAGTTACCAGTTTCCTGAAGTAATCCATTGGGCATGGAGTCATCTAATTCTCTTCTGATACCCCAACTAACTAGAACACTGCAAGGAGGATGATGGAATATCACCTGATGGAGCAAGGCCTACAAACACATCTCTAGGAATAGCAAGCTTGTGCCAAAGCACTTAGGGAAGGAAAAACTAACCTACAGCAAAACAATGTGCACAAGCACTTAGAGGAATGAAAACCTAAGCTAATATTTACAAGGTGGAGAATTTCCCTTTAGTAACAATGCTTTAGATGGATTCCATTTACTGGAATCTGCAGTTCTTTGCCATCCAATGAAGACAATTGGAAAACATTGATGTTCTTACACTTTGTTACCATGTATGGGCCACTCCAAATGGCACCAAATTTTGAATGCTTTCCCAGTTTTGCTCTATCTGCATCCCATTTTAACACCATATCTCCAACTTGGAAAGATCTATCCTTGGCCTTCTTATCAAAGGTCTTCTTTATCAAATCCTGATTCTTCTGCATTGCTTGGGATGCTTGATCTCTGATTTCTTAAAGCTCCATTAATTCTACATATCTAACCTCCATGGGCTCAAACTCCAACAACTCCAACTGTTTCATGAGTTCTAATGTTGGCAACTCAAGTGACATGGGCAAAATTACCTCTCTTCCGTAAACAATCTTGAATGGAGAGTTACCTGTAGATCTTTTGGGAGTTATCCTATCAGCCCATAAGGCTAATTTCAATTTAGTATGCAAAGACCTATGATTTTCATCAAGATTCCTCCTAATGATCTTCGACAAGTTCTTGTTTGTAGACTCGGCTGGCCATTACCCTAATGGTAATAGTTTGATGAGGTGCTTAGGTAGATCCCATTCTTGACATCCCATTCACACCTTGGACCCAATGAATTCCAATGCATTATCTGATACTATTATAGCAGGTATGCCAAATCCGGTTGCTATTGCCTCATAGAAATCTAGGATGCTAGATTCATTTGCTTCCTTGAGTGCTACTGCTTCAGTCCACTTGGTGAAATAATCTGTGGCTGTTAAAATCCATTTGTGCCCTTGGCTTGAATTGGGATTAATGACTCTAATGAAGTCTAAACCCTATTGCGTGAATGGCTGGTCAACTGAAATTGGATGCAATGGAAGGGCAGCTAGCCTCTCTTTACCTATGAAGAATGCACAATCCTTGCACCTCTTGATCCATGCATAACAATCATTGAAAATATTGGGCCAATAATAGCCAGCCCTCATGATCTTTAGAGCTGTCACTCTTGGTGCAAAATGACCACCAACTGGTCCACCATGGAACTCTTCCAATACTCTATGAATCTGATTTGTACCAATGCATCTCAGTATTATTCCATTCACATCTCTTTTGAACAGAACACCATCAACAAGGGCATATGGGATAGTCTACAATCTGAAGTGTCTTCTTTTGGTCTTGTTCGTTTACGGAGGGCATAGACCTATGATTAGGAAGTGCATTATGTATTGGGTCCAACAAGGAATGGGGGCACCATTATTCTCTTCTTGAGTGCTTCCTTTCTCATGGTCATCTTACTGACACCAAAACAACCTCCTTCTCATTGCATGCTTTCTTTTGTTTTCTCAAAATCAGCTGCTCACACAATCCTTTTCCTCTGACCAGCTTGGTGACTTTGATCTCAATGTCATACTCTATGACATGAGTAATCCAACCTGCTCTCTTTTCATTCAAGTCTTTGTTGAGGAGGAAGCCTTTAACTCCCGCATGAGAAACCAACAACTGAACCTTGTTGTTTGAGACTAAATACTTGAATTTCTTCAAGCTTCTGATTACTACAAGAACATGCTTCTCAATGAAAGAATATCTCACCTCATAGTCCTCTAGGATTTGGTTGAAGAAAGTAATTGGCTGCTCATCATTGTCTTTGTTCTGCTATACCAAAATTGCAGAAATAGTATCATCACCCCCAAATGCATAGAGGATGAAATCCTTGGAGAAATCTGGGTTGATGAGAGTTGGGGCTTGAGAGATGGCTTCTTTGATTGCTTCAAAACTTTCCTTGCCTTCTGTTGTCCATTTGAAATCCATGCTTTTCTTTAACATCTTGGTGATAGGTTTGACAAGGGCTGTAAAATTTAGGACAAACCTCCGAACAAAATTTATTCTCCCCAAGAAACTTTGAAGATCCTTCTTGTGGCTTGGCAATGGTAGTGCCCTTATGGCTTCAACTCTTTCTAGATCAATTGTTAATCCTTCTTTAGAGACAATGTGGCCAAGGAGCTTTCCTTCATGAGATAGAAAAATACATTTTTTAGGATTCAAGGAGACTCCAAATCTTCTACACCTTTGGAACACTTGTCTCAAATGAGAGAGGTGGTCTGCTTTGTATTTTTGAAAAAATAGTGATATCATCAAGATATATCAGCACTATGTTGTTAATCAAACCTTTGAACGCCATGTCCATTTCTCTTTGGAAGGTAGCTCCGGTGTTGGACAGCCCAAATGGCATTTTCCTATATGCATAAGTTCCCCATTTGGTTGTAAAGGCTGTCTTGAACTGATCTTCTTCCTTCACCATAATCTGATTATACCTTGAATAGCCATCAAGTAATGAAAACCTCTCGAGCCAGCAACAACTTGTAAAATCTGCTCCATGGAAGGAAGTGGATAATGATCCTTGAGAGATGCTCTATTCAGATCTCTGAAGTCAACACACAATCTGATTTCCCCACTCTTCTTTCTGACTGGAACCAAGTTGGCAACCCAACTAGAATGCTTGATAGGGAATATGATTCTTGATTCTATCAACTTATTCAATTCTTTTCTCATGAGAGGCTCCATGTGGGGTTGAGGCCTTTGTTTTTTCCTAATGAGCTTAGTATTTGGATCCAATTCAATGGTATGCTAAGCTAACTCAGGATTGAAACCTTTCAAATCTTCATAGCTCCAAGAAAACACATCAGGGAATTCTTGACAAAGCTGTATGAACTCATACCTTTCTTACTCAGTTGTCATCTTACCAATTTGGAGTGATTTTCCTTCTTCCACCGAGATGGACATTGAATCTTCTCCCTTGATTTGAATGTTTTATTTCTACTTCCTAAACTAGTCATTAGGATTGAAAATGGACTCCAAAGTAATAAGTCCCTTTGGTAGTTTGTTGGTTCTCAACTATACCACTTGGTCACCATACTACTACTCCAACTTTTCCTGATTTTTAGCTGAAAACTCAGCCTCTTCTTGCAAGAAATGGATGATTTGCTGATCATTTTCAAACACTTGCCAACTTACATTTTTGTCCAGCCTTTGAAGGCCTAACATCACGTGGATGTTTGGCTGTACTTTATCTTTTTGAATGCTTTCAACAACGTCAAAGGCTGCCCCAACTGCTGCAAGCCTGTCAGCAACTTGGTTCTCTTTTCTAGGAATGGATTTTATGCCAAAACCCTCAAAATCTTCAATGAGGTCCCACACCCTGTTCTTGTAGCACTTGAGCAGATCATTCTTGACAGCATGTTGCCCCTTAACTTGGTTGAAAATCAACTCACTTGTCACTAAAGACTTGCAAGTTCTTTATTCCTCTCTTGATTGACCAATGCAATCCTTGTATCAAGGCTTCATATTCAGCAGTGTTATTAGAGCATGCAAACTGAAATCTAAAAGCTGAATAATACTTAACTCCTTGTGGTGAAACAAGCATAGCTCCTCCTCCTACCCCTTGTTTACTCCTTGATCCATCAAAAAACAACTACCATACCTCATTGTCATCCTTGTGGTATGGCTTGGTGATGCTAGGAATAGGCTGACTTTCTTCATGCATGCAATAGACTCCTAGCTCGGATTCCTCTATTTCTTGATAAGGATCAAAAGCATGCACCTTGTTTTCCCATTCATCAAGAGTTAGATCTGGGATACTTCCAACCTTGGTATCAGCTTCATCAGTGCTTGGATAATCTTCTTGATCAAACGTTGAACAATTTGTATTGATCTGACTTGGAGTGTAAGGCTCAATGTGAAAGTTTGTAATGGGTTTAGATTTGATTGTGGCTTTAGTTCCATATCTTGTCCTGAACAACATGTGTGACCAATCAACAGATAAGTAACCTCCAATCTTGGCTGTGAAATCCCTTGACAAACATAGGGCAAAGAGTGGTGGAAGGTCTATTACTGAGACATCTTGCAAAACAACAACATTGGGACATGCATGCAAGGTAAGACTCAAGTTTTTTATCACTCCAACTATTGTTACTATTGTCCCATCCAATTGCACTACCCCTTTGGATATAGTTTCATCTTTGGAGCCCCAATCGATTAGCTATTTGCTTGGGCATTCTTGAATTACTCACCCCGAATCAATCATGCAATTGTGTACTAGTTGATTTCTAATGATCAATGAATCATAGAAAGGAGGGGGCTTAAAAATTTTACCTTGTTGTCTTCCATGATTCCCCTCGGGATGAGCAGCATTTGTGAGCACTTTCTCTTGCACTTGGACTTGTTGATTTGAAGTTGACCAGTCCTTCATGGCAGCTTATAGCAAATCTCTTTGGCCTAGGATAGATAGTGATTCCCACATTGATATGTTTACATTTGTCTTCTTCATTTGATCAATGATGTTGAATGGAGATGAAGCATCTCTTTGCTGTCCCTTGGCCTACACATTCATTCCTTGCACATGGGTAGCAGCAACTGGCATTTGAGTTGGCTTAGGAGCTGTTTTGGGCAGTCCTTGTGTGTTTAGATTTGAATTTTGTTTACCAATAGTTTGTGGAGTGATAGAAGATTGAGGATTGCTTGGGGCTAATGGCTGTTCTTCACCCAAATTTCTTCTTTTTGATCTTGTGTTGGCTACAACACTTTGGGAAACTCTTTTGATTCATGCCACAAAAATCTTCTACCTGCCAGTTTACAAGTGTGGTATCGTTTGGAGTTGATTTCTTTCTTTGGAATGTTTCTTGATTACCCTCACCCTCTGCACCAATTACTATCAACATTAATGCTTGATTCAAGGCACCATTGAAGCATATGGATTGGTTGTGAGGTTCGTTGCATGGGAAACACCAATCATAATCTTGAGCTACATTGTTTTGTACTGGCACTAATGCTTTAGAGGCAGATGTAGCATTGGGATTATAAGGCTGAAATGGTCTATTGGAAGGAGGCCTTGTTTGATTCAAATTTGATGCTGGGTTGGGTGGTCTTTGGGGTTGATATGGCTGCCTGTTAGGCTGAGCTTGGGGCTGGAAGGGAGGTCTGAAACCTTGGGCTTGTTGCCTCTTGAGTGTAACCAGCTCATTACCTAAGTTTTGTAATTGCTTCATGACTTCTTGAAGTTCATTTGAGGTGCTAGAAGATGAAGTGGAAGCTTCACTTGGATTCTGATTTCTAGGAGTGGGAATAGGAGCTAAATTAGGTGTTTGATTAGTGTTTGGGCTCTCTAAACTTGGAAACAGTGGCATTGGGGGCCTAGGAGCTAGCTTGCCATCTTGAATCAAACAATTTTCAGCTCTAATGGCAATGCTATAAGCAATGGGGATAGTTGTGCCTCCCATGGACTGAATTAACATAGAAATATCAGAATTTAAAGCTTTGAGGTAATAAAGGAAGGTACCTTCTGTGTTGTCTGACCTTTGGAATTCTCTCCCAAGTCCTTTGAAATATGAAATTAAAATCGATCAATTTGCTCATTGGGAGCTCTCTTGATGGTTGTCGGCTGCTCTAAAAGGGACAAGTTGTCTCCTTTTCTCTAAACTGCTCATGGAGGGCTATACATATCTCGATTCCAATTTTGAATAGAACCTGGAAATACTTTTGAACAATTGCAAAGCTTTCCCTTTAAATGAAGATGCCAGCGGTTTAACAAGACTTGCATCTCATTGATCTCATGGATTACACAAATATTGGCAATGTCCTTAACATGATCACCAGGAGTAATCTGATTCTCTCCAGTAAAGTATGGGATGTTTTTCAGTGCTGCAACTGGGATTGGATTTTGTGCATTGAGAGCAAGTGGGTTGCTTTGCCGATGAAATTAACATAGGGATTGTTTTGTGGCATTCTAATTGGCCTTAAAACCCTTGTTGATTGAATGAAAGGCCTACCAGGTGGAGGAGATGAGAGAGTTCTATTTGGTGGAGATGGAGACCTTTGAATCCTCCTCCCTCTTTACCTTCTTCTTGGAGATAACTACGAGATACTCAAACAACACCTCTTCTTCTCCAACTCTTGACCTTGTGTTGATTCTTCTCATGAGTTTTCAGGATTGACTGCTAAAACTAGCTGATTCTAATTCCTTGGAGTCACCAAATGTGCATTTTATAGCTCTTTAAAGAAAGAAACTTGCAAAAAATGCACATCAATTTTTTGCAATGAAGATGAAGACTTCTAGGTCCCACCGGGTGTGCCAAAACTATTGTTGCAAATCAGCAGCACCCCTGGATGTTGATCAGATTTCTAGTTTGATCATCCTAAGCATCCAGTGTGATTGCACAACATTGAATCCTTTCCCCAAGTGTGGGACTTGTAAAATGGGAAAGGAATCTCCAGATTAGAGGCTGGTTCCTCAACTCCTCTGATTAGATTTATCACTTACAAGTTGCAGAGGTTTATATTCCTAGTTCCTACTCTAAATTTCAAAAGGGGAAAGAGATAGAGAATGTAAAAAACTAAAACTAATGCTAATAGGTGATGCACCAAAGGAGTGGTGAGCATTTTCACTTCTGCAGATTGACACAGTTCATAAAATGCAACAAAACCTCATGCACAAACTGATAACTGTAATGGAGAATCAGAAATTAGTCAAACAACACAAGCAGAGGATAGAAACTTAATCACAAGGCCTGTATTGTTATTTTAACATCAAAATCACTTGCATTACAACACCTGAGAGGCAAAAATAAGTTGTAGTTCTTAGAAAAGGTCTGTTATTCCACCAAAATCACTTCCAAGGTGAGAAAGGGGACCTGCAATACACAAAAAATGTTCAACCCTTTGAAAATGAGCCAAATCTAGCTTTTACAGTGCAAGGGACAAGCCCAGGAGAGAGAAACGCAGGAAAACATGGAAGGGGTTCAAATTTAACCAAAACACTTTCAAAATAGCATGGAAATCCTTACAGACCCATTCCCTAACATTTTTAACCATGCTGGGAGAGAATGCGAGCCATTCTTCATTAAAAACGGTGGTTGAAACGTCATTTCATCCCATGACCACGTGCGGGAGGAGTTTTGCAATTTTCTCTCTCAAACTTCATCAAAATACAAAAATGACCCTGGAATATTTTAGAGAATTTTACCATATTTCCATTGATATAAAGAACGTAAAAAACTGAGCTCTAGATCGAAAGATATGGCCATTTGAAATTTCAAGGAAAAACAGGGCCAAATCGGGTTGGCGGGCAAAATTTTTGAATTTTTACCTTTTTGGTCATTTGGAAAATTTTCCAAAATTTCCCCATGCTCTGCCATTCCAGGTGCCACGTGGCACATTTTGATTGGGTGTGGGCCCTTCTGCTCCATTTTCCTTCATTTTTCCTTTGGAAAAATTCTCAAAATTTCCCCGCCAGGCCGACGAGTTTGGGACATGTGGCAAGCGCTGATTGGGTGCGGGCCTGTCCTTCTTGAATTTTCCACGGGCCGCTTGACCATTTTCCCCCTTGGACACATGGAAAAACCCCATTAGATGCGGGTTTTCCCCTTCAAATTTCACTCACGGGCTTTCCTTAAGTTTTGGCACCACCTGGACACGTGGCGAGATTCTATTGGCTCGCATAAAGGGGGCGGGCTATCCTCTTGAATTTTCCTTTGTTTTCTCTTTGGAAAATTTTCCAAATTCTCCCCACCCTCCGCTGGTCCAGTGCCATGTGGCACATTTTTATAGGTGCGGGCCCTCCACAACATTCTTTACTTCTGCGCCAAATGCTTTGGGAAAAAATCCCAAATTCCTCCCGCGCTCACAGCTCTCCGACCCCTTGGGACACGTGTCGAAACATGATTGGTTGGTGGGCGCAGCGGGCGAAACACTTCCTTTGAAATTTTTGCAAAGCACTTTGCCAAAAATCCAACTTCTCCTCCACCCTCCGCCGGTCCAGCTCCATAGGACACGTGGCACGTTTTTATTGGCCGCGGGCTTTCCGTCAAAAAATTTCCATGCGCCAACACTTAGCCAAATTTTCCAAATTTTTCCCCTGGACACGTGGCATCACCTGATTCGTGAGTGGGCCTATGAAGAAAATATTTCCTCTGGACATGCCAAAATACTTGGTAAAAAACCAAGTTCTCCTCTGACCCCCGCCACTTCCCTGGACACGTGGCAGCATCTCATTGGTGCGGACCTTGAAGGGGAAAATTTCCCACAAAAACTCCACCGAGCCATAACTTCAAAAATACATGGAGTTAGGAGGAAAAATTTACCTTTCTAGAAATTTGAGAAAGAGCTCTATCAATTGGTGTCATCTCCAAAAGGTTTTGAGTTCTGAAAAGCAAAATACTATGGTGAGGCACAAGAGAGAGGAGAATGGAAGGAGTTAGCGACAAAATGAGTAGGGGGCACATTTTGGATAATAGTCAAGAGTGGAGAAATTTGAAGTTGGAAAGCTTTTTGGAGAGCTTTCTTTGAGGTAGGCTCTTATGTCTTATTTTTTGTGTTGTTTTCTTTTTAGTTGTTAGATTGGTTGCTTGAAATTGTTATTTTTTTATGTAGATTTTGGTTGTTGTTTGCCTTTTTTTAACTCCCTCCATCATATGGCATGATGAAGTTTTGGAGTTGTGGGGGAAGAGAGAGGGATTTTCCTCTCAATCCTCAAGGCTTGATGGACAAGCCTTGTAGGGTCTTATAGTTTTTCCCCTCAAATGGTTGAGGTGGGGAAGTTGATTCATTTGGCTTGAATCTCCTTCCCCATTCTTGGTAAGGAAACCCCTTTGGGGTTTGAAAATCCTTCCAAGAAGGACTTGGGGAAAGGGTGGAGGAATAAGGAGGGATTGTATGTAAATGGAGAAATAAGGAGGGTATGGAGTATTTGGTTTTATGCAACTATCATTGGATTATAATTATTGGAGAACATCTTTCCTCTCTTCCCCATGTTGTTTTAGAGTTAGAACTTGGGTTCTTCTCTTCTTCCTTCCTTGTAAATTTTGGAGTCTTGTTTTGTTTTTGTCCTATTTTTGTGTGTTTATATCATTGTTAGTTCACCCTCCATCTTGTGCAAGTTGTGGTTAGTTGCCCTCTTTCCCATGGGCTTGGGGGAGGCTAGCATGCATCCCAACCTTGGGAGAGGCATGTAATGATTCCTATTGTTGGGTGGAAAACAAGCTCTTTCTCCTTGTTAGTTTACTTGAAGGCATAAAGGATGTATCTCAAGCTTGGAATCTCTTGTCATCTTGGTGCTCATTGTCTCCTTCACTTTGTTGGCATTTCTCTCTTTGTGACTCTAAATTATGGCTATTTGAAGGGTATTCTTATTTTGTAAAGTATCCTCCTTGTGATTTGGAACCACTTGTAAGATTGGTAGTCCATTGTATTTGAAGACTTTCTTTCAACCTTGGAAAGGAATTTTGTTGGATTGTTGTCTTGTATTTTAGCATGCTTGTGAAATATGAAGTATTGAGTTATTGAGAAGTTTGTGCAAAAGAAGATTTGTCAAATAATGTGTCTCTCTTGTTTATAATACATATAGTAGAAGCATTCCTTTTACATTCTCTTATCATGCTTGTAGTTGGAATATTTATTTGACAAAAAAAAATTCCCTTGCATTGCATTTGAAAGGCATAATATTTCCTTGTTGAGAGCTTTATGAATAATATACTCCTTTGCAAAATTTAATAGCAATTACAAATATTTTTTTATCTTTTAAAATTCTTCTATTTTCCCTTATAACAAATCTAAAAATCATTGAATGTGAATAGTGGGTGCATATTGTTCATTTTTGTATTAGTAATAAGACTAAAATGGATAATTATTTTAAATTGAAAACAGCTTTGTTATCCTTGTTGCAAAACAAAAACAACATATATATTGAGTCTCGTGTGTGTGTATAAATTTTATATAATATAAATATAACATATATTTTATATTTTATATGCTATATATATATATACATATATATATATATATATATATATATATATATATGTATTACATTTTTATTTTTATTTTAAGTTTTAATAAATATAAAAAAATGTTTGGTGGGGGTTTTGCCCCCTCCCTGCGCATCAAACAAACAAAAAAAAACAAAGGCGGGGGCCAAACTCCCCCACACAAACCCTGCGCCCCCTTTGTCATCCCTATCGCGCCCCCTCTGCCCGCCCGACCACGCCCTCCCCGCGCGCACCCTGTCCCTCCCCTCATGTTGACTTCCCCATCCCGTGGCCCTTATACAGCACCATGTTGCCCCCTTACCCCCTCACATAGTCCTCGGATCCCCCACAATGTAAGCAAAGAAATAATTAATAATAAAGAAAAATAAATAATAATAATAACAAAAATATATAAAGAAATATATATATATATATATATATTTCTTTTACTTCAAAACAATATATATATTCATCCAGGGTTTTCAAAAAGAGGAGGCTCCATTGATTTCCATTTACCTGCTTGAAGAAACAAAGATAACAAATGAGAAAAGAATGAAATGAAGAGAAGGAGAAGAAAAAAGAATAAAAATATAAGGAAATTTTAGGGCATCTTTAGGAAAACTTAGATCAAGGGTTGAGGTGGTTTCTATCCTATGGCTCATAATTAACCCTACACTCTTTTAGAGCCTAGTGTATTTAAAATGTGAATGGGAAAATAAAGTTTAGGGGGCTTGTATGTGGGTAGATTAAATCTAATTAAATATCAAGGGGTGTAGACTTAAAAAAAAATTATGGACCCTAGGAAATTTAATAGAATAAAAATAATTATGATGTTATTGGACTGGAGTTATTTAATTTTTGGGTAAATTAAATTTATATCAATTAACTAATAATGGGATATGGCTAAGCAAGGTGTTGGAAAATATTGTTTTAAAAAAAAATCTCAAATTTGTAGTCACTATTGGTGTAGTTTTGCTGGGTCCCGAGGCCGGGCATGACATTTGGTATCAGAGTGAGGTTCACACACGCGGACCATTGGGGTAACTAATTAAAATAGTTAATGGTAATTTTAACAACACTAAAATAAATAAATGAATAAAAATAAATAGTTAAAAATCATCCGCAACCATTAAATTTTAAATTAATAACTTCTTCGCTCACCCCATGCACAGGATGGCACCCAAGCGAGGACGATCAGCTAGAGGTTTGGGGCATGGTGTACCTATGCGGGAGCAGACAGGCACCCAAATTTGGGCCTCAGATATTAGAGGCCTTACACCAGCTGATAGGCGTTGTGGAGCAGCGTCTACCACCACCGTAGGAGACGAGAGTGGAGACACCATTGGGAGATGAGGAGCCATAGGTGAGGACGTGCATTCAGAGCCACCAGAGCACGATACACCGATGTGGGAGAGGTCACGTAGCCCTTCCGTTCATCACAAGAGGGTAGCCTCGTTCCGTCGTAGCCGTTCACACAGTCTCGAGGGACCATTCGAGGATAGACGACCCCCTTCGCCTGTTAGACTACATCACCAGGATCGAGATACAGGTAGTGTGATTAGGGATCTCCTTCGCTTGCAGCCGCCCACCTACACCGGCTCTACAGATTACTTTAGGGGCTGAGTCATGGCTCCTTAGTTTAGATAGTTACTTTGGCTTGCACTCTTACAAGAGCAATGTCAAGGCAAGGTTTGCCATACACCTCCTCCGAGACACAGCAAGTGTTTGGTGGAGGAATGAGGAACGAAAGCTCCATTTGACTCGAGAGATAGTGACCTGGGAGATGTTTGAGGAGTGATTCAGGGCTCACTATATGTCATAGAACTTCATGCAAAATAGGATAGATGAGTTTCATGACTTACGACAGGGATCTCAGCACGAGGCAGCATAGTATGAGAGCAGGTTCTTGGATCTTCTATAGTATGTGGACTACTTGTAAGATGAGAAATTACAGGTTAATAGGTTTATTCGAGGCCTTAATACGTAGACATAGCGGGGAGCGGCTTAGTATGTTATCTCCTCCCACACTTGAGAAGGCCATTGAGAAGGCCTAATTAGCTAAGGACAGTAGGACCAAGGCACAGGAGCATCGTGATAGAAACAAGAGCAAGTTTTAGGAGAGGATACAGGCCTTTCAGAGTTATAGGTCACGAGGTACTACACCGCCCCCTAGAGGAGGATTTTGGCCTCTGCACTAGATCCACGAGGTCTCCACCACACCGCAGCGGTGACAGAAATAAGCGGGACCACTCGCAGGCGAGGGGCTATAAAAACACGGGGATTTCAGAGAGGTGTTTCTAGAGGAGGTTTTGGTGGAGGAAGGGTACTCGGCGAGGGCACAACAATCTCACACGCAAAGGTCTGCTAGGGTTAGACCGGTAGGATCAATACACTAGAGTACAGGAGGGACCCCATCTCAGAGGGGTATAGTAGGATGTTTTATTTGTGGATCTCCTAATCACTATGTGTGCATGTGCCCACACAAACCCAATACCATGGATGCATAGAGAGCCGCTAGATCCGAGCAGATGGTGGGTGATGTGGGACGTGCCCATCGTGTATATGTAGTAGTTGACAACTATCAGGCCGAGCATCAGGCCACAGTCATTGAGAGATGACAGGTACTATCAAGGGTATTTCTGTCTTAGTACTTTTTGATTCAGGTGCTTCAGATTCTTTTATATCACCTTCTATAGTGGAACAGTGTGGGCTAGTGGTGGCTAGGTAACCAAATAGTTGGTAGGTTGAGTTGGCCTCTAGGGCCAAACTCGTCGTGGACTCGTATGTGGAGAGTTGCGTACTTGATTTAGGAGCCTTCTCCACTACTCTTGACCTCCGAGTTATCCCTCTAGGTTCCTATCAAGTAGTTTTGGGTATGGATTGGCTCGAGGCTCATCGAGCTAAGGTGGATTGTAGGAATAAGGTCATTGAGTGTCAGGATGATCTTGGGAGTGTAGTTGTGATATCTAGAATGCAGAGGCCTATCTCCTTACGTATGATATTGGCTAAACAACTCAAGCGGAGCATGTGTAAGGGTTGTCAGTTATTTTCTATCACCATCGGACCGTCGATCTCGAGAGCACTCACCCTTAGATGATCATGCAGTTTTGAGGGAGTATGTAGATGTGTTTCTAGGTGAGCTTCTAGGGTTACCACCCCGCAAAGAGGTAGATTTCACCATTGATTTAGTACCTAGATCAGCACTAGTTTCTAGGGAACCTTATAGGATGATGACTCCAGAGCTTCAGGAGCTAAAGATTTAGTTATAGGAGTTGTTAGATAAGGTTCTCATTCACCCTAGTGTATCTCCTTGGGGAGTGCCTATCATATTTGTGAAGAAGAAGGATGGTTCTCTCAGACTTTGTGTAGACTTCAAACAGCTCAATAAGGTCACAATAAAGAACTGTTATCTGCTCCCTAGGATTGATGACTTGTTTGATCAGATGCGGGGAGTGAGAGTGTTCTCAAAAATCAATCTCAAGTTAGGATACCATCGATTGCGCATTTTCAGATGCGAGACATTCACAAGATAGTTTTTGCACACGTTATGGGCATTATGAGTTCACAGTGGTTCCATTTGGTTTGACCAATGCCCCAGCTGTCTTCATGAGCCTCATGAATTGAGTATTTAGGAAATTTCTAGATCACTTTGTCTTAGTGTTCCTTGATGACATATTGATTTATTCTCATTCCGAGGAGGAACACGAGGAGCATTTGAGATAGGTACTTTAGGTTTTGAGAGAGAAGAATTTGTATGGGAACTTGGAAAAATGTAGTTTCTTTTAGACAGAGATTCAGTACTTAGGCCATATCATTTCAGGAAAGGGTATCTCTGTAGATCCCTCTAAGATACAGGCTATCTTGGACTGGCCAACACCTACATCGATTCTTGAGGTAAGGAGTTTCATGGGTTTAGTAGATTATTACCGTAGATTCATACATGACTTTTCTAGGATTGCTCACCCTATCACTTCTCTTCAGAGGAAAGGGAAGAAGTTTGATTGGTCAGAGAAGTGTGAGCAGGCCTTTCAATTTCTTAAGGAAAGGTTAACCACGGTGCCCATCTTAGCAGTTCCAGACCCGACAGAGGATTTTTTTGTTTGTACTGATGCATCACTAGAGGGTTTGGGAGCAGTTATTATGTAGGAGCATCGGGTTATTGCTTTTGAGTCTCGTAAGCTCAAGGATTATGAGCTTAACTATCCTACTCATGACTTGGATCTTACAACAGTTGTTCATGCTATAGTGCGTTGGTGACATTTCCTTTAGGGTAGGCCTTTCATTTTGAGGAAATATCATAGGAGTTTGCAGCATATCTTCTCACAGCTAAACCTCAATGCTCATCAATGGCATTGGATGGAGTTCTATGTGAGTATGACATGGAGGTTTAGTATATCAAAGGGAAGGAAAATGTTGTTACAAATGCACTTAGTAGACGACGACATGTGCTTGCTTCTTGACACTGCAATCAGATTTGAGAGGCAGGATTCTTGAGCACCTTCTAGAGGACAGGTTTTATGAGGGAGCTAGACAGATGTTGGAGGCACAGGGTTCATTAGAGGGAAAATATTCTGTTGTGTTTTAGATATAGATGGTTTTCTTTGGTTCCATAGGCACATCTATGTGCCTAAGTCAGGTGAACTACATAGCTTCATCCTCATAGAGGCTCATCGAACCCCATATGCAGCACATCTAGGAGTAAAGAAAATGCACGCTAATCTGAGGGAGTTATATTATTGGCCAGGTCTTCGACGGGACATAGAAGATTTTTGCACATTGCCTTGAGTGTCAGAGGGTCAAGGTAGAGCATTCTCATCCCACAGAATTTTACACCCTCATGATATTCCCGAGTGGAAATGGGATGTGATTTCCATGGATTTCATAGTTGGACTCCCTATGTCTTCTTATCATCATGATGCCATTATGGTTACCATGGATAAGTTGACCAAGGTTGCACACTTCTTGCCAACCAAGGTCACCTATAATGCACAGGCCATTGCCAAAGTATTTATGGAGGACATTGTTAGGTTGCATGGGATTCCGAAGACCATCATCAATGACAGGGATACCATCTACACTTCAGTTTTCTAGACTTCCTTTCAAACCACTCTAGGTACTTAGATTAATTTCAGTTCAGCTTATCATCCAAAGACAGATGGGCAGACAAAGAGGGTTAATCAGGTGTTGGAGGACATGTTGAGAATGTATGTGATGGATCAGCAGAAGAAATGGGAAGATTATTTACATTTAGTTGATTTTCCTACAACAACAACTATCATAGTTCCATTGGTATGGCTCCTTACCAAGCTTTGTATGGACAACCTTGCAGGACACCTCTGAGTTGGGATAGACTAGATGACAGGATTATTTTGGGACCGGCCTACCTTTAGGATTTAGAGTAGCAGGTTGTTCTTATTAGATAGCATCTTGAGCAAGCCAGAGCATGCTAGAAGGCATATGCAGACACCAAGAGGATTGATCGTCACTTCTCAGTGGGTGACAAAGTCTTCTTGAGAGTTCACCCGCATAAGAGTCCAATCCATTATGGAAATGGTTCTAAGATATCACCTCATTTTGTGGGGCCTTTTGATATTTTAGAGGTCATCGGTCCATTTCCTATCACCTAGCTTTACCACCACACCTTGCATGGGCTCACGATGTTTTTCATGTTTCTGTACTACGTAGATATGTACCTGATACTACTCATGTTTTGGATTGGTCAGCATTACAGGTAGAGGATGGAGCACAGTGGAGACTGGATCCCGTACGCATACTGGAGCACTAGAGGTTCACCCTTCAGGGTCGAGACTTAGACTAGGTTAGAGTGCAGTGGGACCGGTATGATAAGACAAAGCAGCTACCTGGGAGGATGCGATACCTTTGAGGGCTAGATATCCCTATCTTTTTCAGTGACTTCTAGGAGGAAGTCTAATTTTAGTAGAGGGGGATGTAGTGCCCAAATTTTTTTATCTCGGTAGCTTGTTGTTTCTTTGCTCATAAACATGTTTTGATAGTGATTGGTTATATCTTGGACATTATATTTAGATATTTGATCTTATTAGACGTGTGTGGACATTTAGGCGTATAGCGCCAATTTAGCTTAATTTCTATGATTGTCACATTTTCTTATGATGTCATGGATACTAATGGATATGATGTTGTTGTTGGAACATAATTATATTGATGGATACTTAGTTGTTGCATGTTGGGATTCTATGTCACTTTATCATCTTGTCTAACTTTGGAGAATTGAGTATAATTGTGCACGTTGTCACATTTTGATTTCAGTAGGATGTTAGGCTAGTTTAGAACTCATTGATATCTTGTTGAGTCATTGATTTATATTTATCGGATAGGTGCGGTTAATGTGTGCAATGAGTGTGCAGGTGACAGGTTTACAGGAGGACGTGGGACTCAGGCTAGCTACACAATCTTGCACAAGCAACCCACAGGCTGAGTCCTAGCCATGTTCATTGTGTGAAGCCTTAGTGTAGGAGATTATTATTTTGGGCACTATGAGTGACCCCAATTTTTGTAATATATTGTGCCTTGAATTATCAATTTTGTTTAGGGTTATTAGTGGAGTTGTAAGCTTGTTTTGGGAATTAATAATCCCACTTTCATTAAAAAATTATTTTGTTTAATGAGTCACTTAATCACAAGGGTTTAGGGTCACATGTGAGACCCTTGGGTGGTCCCCACACCCTCTACCCTTGTGCCAAAAATGCAAAACCCGAAATTAGGTTATTTTGGGCATTTTTAGGGACCTCTTTTTAGCTTGGGAGCTCCCCTAGCATAAAATGAGCCCTTGGACCCTACCTAATGGGTAGGGGGCTTATTTTCAAGGCTAGAGGGATTTTTCCTCCCTTTTTACCTCTTGTTTGGTCACATCCATGTAAGGGATGTGGATTTGAGTGCTTATTAAAAGTTTCACTAATTTTTTCTTGCTAACACTTAGGGGATTTTGGGAGAAGAGGGCAAAAAGACAATTTTACCCTTTCTCTTTTGTTTTGGCATCTTTGACCTTAAAGAAGGAGAGGGGTGACACATGTCACCTCATTTGTGAGGATTCTTGCTTGCTCCTCTTCAAATTCCCATTCATGGGAAAAGAGAGGGACATTTTTTCTTTTGGAACTTCTTGCTTTGATGCTTGGGGAATTTGGAGCTTGTGATTTGCTTGAGTCAAAAGTGGATAAATTTTAAGTTGGAAAGCTTTTTGGAGAGCTTTCTTTGAGGTAGGATCTTATGTCTTATTATTTGTGTTGTTTTCTTTTTAGTTGTTAGATTGGTTGCTTGAAATTATTATTGTTGTATGTAGATTTTTGTTGTTGTTTTCCTTTTTTTAACTCCCTCCATCATATGGCATGATGGAGTTTTGGAGTTGTGGGGGAAGAGAGAGATATTTTTCCTCTCAATCCTCAAGGCTTGATGGACAAGCCTTGTAGGGTCTTATAGTTTTTCCTCTCAAATGGTTGAGGTGGGGAAGTTGATTCATTTGGCTTGAATCTCCTTCCCCATTCTTGGTAAGGAAACCCCTTTGGGGTTTGAAAATCCTTCCAAGAAGGACTTGGGGAAAGGGTGGAGGAATAAGGAGGGATTGTATGTAAATGGAGAAATAAGGAGGGTATGGAGTATTTGGTTTTATGCAACTATTATTGGATTATAATTATTGGAGAACATCTTTCCTCTCTTCCCCATGTTGTTTTAGAGTTAGAACTTGGGTTCTTCTCTTCTTCCTTCCTTGTAAATTTTGGAGTCTTGTTTTGTTTTGTCCTATTTTTGTGTGTTTATATCATTGTTAGTTCACCCTCCATCTTGTGCAAGTTGTGGTTAGTTTCCCTCTTTCCCATGGGCTTGGGGGAGGCTAGCATGCATCCCAACCTTGGGAGAGGCATGTAATGATGCCTATGGTTGGGTGGCAAACAAGCTCTTTCTCCTTGTTGGTTTTCTTGAAGGCATGAAGGATGTATCTCAAGCTTGGAATCTCTTGTCATCTTGGTGCTCATTGTCTCCTTCACTTTGTTGGCATTTCTCTCTTTGTGACTCTAAATTATGGCTATTTGAAGGGTATTCTTATTTTGTAAAGTATCCTCCTTGTGATTTGGAACCACTTGTAAGATTGGTAGTCTATTGTATTTGGAGACTTTCTTCAACCTTGGAAAGGAATTTTGTTGGATTTGTTGTCTTGTATTTTAGCACGCTTGTGAAATATGAAGCATTGAGTTATTGAGAAGTTTGTGCAAAAGAAGATTTTTCAAATAATGTGTCTCTCTTGTTTATAATACATATAGTAGAAGCATTCATTTTACATTCTCTTATCATGCTTGTAGTTGGAATATTTATTTGACAAAAAAACAAAAAAAAAATTCCCTTGCATTGCATTTGAAAGGCATAATATTTCCTTGTTGAGAGCTTTATGAATAATATACTCCTTTGCAAAATTTAATAGCAATTAGAAATCTTTTTTTTTTATCTTTTAAAATTCTTATGTTTTTCCCTTATAACAAATCTAAAAATCATTGAATGTGAATAGTGGGTGCATATTGTTCATTTTTATATTACTAATAAGACTAAAATTGATAATTATTTTAAATTGAAAATAGCTTTGTTATCCTTGTTGCCAAAAAAAAAAAAATACATATATATTGGTCTATATCTGTGTGTGTATAAATTTTATATAATATAATTATAACATATATTTTATATTTTATATGTTATATTATATATATACGTATTCATATATATATATATATATATATATATATATATATATATATATATATATATATATATATATATATAATATATATATATTATATGTATTACATTTTTATATAAAAAGAAAATACGTTTTAATAAATATAAAAAAAAAAAAAAAATGTGTTTGGTGGGGGTTGGCCCCCACCCCTAACGCATCAAACAAAACAAAAAAACAATGGTGGGGGCCGAACCCCCCACACCCCCCGCAATCATCGCCATGGGGGGTGGGGGGTGGGGCGCCCCCTCCACAAAGCCCCGCACCCCTTTGTCATCCTGCTGCCCAAACACCGCCCTCCCCCCCGTGCGCACCCTATCCCTCCCCTCATGCCAACTTCCCCCTTCTGTGGGCCCTTGCATAAGCACCATGCTTACCACCCCCTTACCTGCCCTCACACAGGTCCTCGATCCCCCTCCCCCGTAAGCAAAGAAATAATAAATAGTAATAATAACAAAAAAATGTATATGTGTGTGTGTGTGTGTGTGTGTTTTCTTTACTTCAAACAATATATATATTCATCCAGGGTTTTCAAAAAGGGGAGGCTCCATTGATTTCCATTTACCTGCTTGAAGAAACAAAGAAAACAAATGAGAAAAGAATGAAATGAAGAGAAGGAGAAGAAAAAAAAAGAATAAAAACATAAGGAAATTTTAGGGCATCTTTATGGAAAACTTAGATCAAGGGTTGAGGTGGTTTCTATCCTATGGCTCATAATTAACCCTACACTCTTTTGGAGCCTAGTGTATTTAAAATGTGAATGGGAAAATAAATTTTAGGGGGCTTGTATGTGGGTAGATTAAATCTAATTAAATATCAAGGGGGTGTAGACTTAAAAAAATAATTATGGACCCTAGGAAATTTAATAAAATAAAAATAATTATGATGTTATGGAACTGGAGTTATTTAATTTTTGGGTAAATTAAATTTATATCAATTAACTAATAACGGGATATGGCTAAGCAAGGTGTTGGAAAATATTGTTTTCAAAAAAAAAAAAATCTCGAATTTGTAGTCACTATTGGTGTAGTTTTCTTTGGGTCCCGAGGCCGGGCATGACAATACTAGTTTGTTATTTTTTTATTAGTCCCTTATGTGAGAGAGTGAAAATTCTCTCATCTTGTTTTTAAGAAAGAACACACACATATTTTTTTTTTTTATACCTTGGAATACATGTTACTTCAATATAACTTAGTGTGGGTTGATGTTATAAAATACTCCATAAGAGTTTACCTCCTCCATATTTCACTTAACGTTTATATGACACAAATCATAGTATCATATTTTTAGTCTAATCAGTTTTACATATTCTTTTATAAATCATTTATTTCCTTACATAAAATTAAACATCATGAAATTTTTCATATTTACCATTCCTATATGAAAGAGATCGTAGTATTCCAATAAAAATACAAACTCTACACTTATGTGCATGTTAGGCCCATTAAAAATCCTTAAAAGAAATTATAGATAATTTATAATTCATGATGTACCCATTAATAAATTTAGGTCCATTACCACCTGGTATTTACTATACAAATAATTATCCTTAATCTTGTTCATGGGTGATATTAAATTTACTTATTTAAATCCAAATGGGCATGTAAACCCATTAAGTAAGCACTATAATTTTTACCAATTTACATTGTTAACTGTCTCCTTTATTAATTAAGTTAAAATCATTTATACATGGTTCGTCCTACACACATAAGGTGTCACCCATACTAATGTTAAAAATTATTTTAAAACCCAAATAGATACAACCCAAATAGTTTTCCCATGTAGAGTTCTTAACATGTTGTAGTTAAAGAAAATAATGGTTCTCAACATACTAATTTATATATTACATCCTCTTTAATTCAATATTTTCATTCAATTTCAATATTCAACATTTCAATGTAAACTCATCAATAACATATCATGATTTTAATCCTTCTTGTCCTAACTTCCTGCAACCAATGCATGGTTAGTTCTAGGACTAGTATGGAAAACCCCAGATACAAGATAAATACTACACAACAAAAAGAAAACAACACAAAATTGAAAACTTGATCCTACTTTGTATCTCCTTGTAACTTTGAAATGAGATTTTTAAATCTTGGAATGGATCACCGATCTTGTTAAATCTCTTGATAAAATTATTTTTGGATGCTTCAAAGGAGTTTCGAATGGAAGTATATTTCATCTACAAGTAAATCAATTGATGATTGAATTTTATTGTTGTATTTGTGATTAATTGGATAGTGTAACGACATGTAGAATTGAATGGATATTTGACAAAATAATGATCCAAATCTCAAATCTTCCAAAGATGATAAATGGAGAGTAATGAATGTTTATTTATAAATTATGGAAGAGAATTCTAAATCCTTGATTTGTTTGATTTAATTTTCTAATATGAACCTAACTAAAGCATGATTAGAGATATTTGTTTTAGTTTCCAAATTCATTGGAAAGAACATTTCTATTTTGAGCATGATTGAGTAAGTTATCATTGAGCTGGAAAAGGTGGCATGTATTTTGAATATTATTATCTTTTGCATTGAAATATTAAATTCATGTCTTTTGTTCTATTCACCCTAAAAAGTGATGTCATTTTTTTATTTGAGGAGATTTGCTTTAATTATGCAATATCATGTTTAGTTTTTATTCTCCTAAGATTTATTGTTTGTCTTCTTCTCAAATGAGATCAACACCTTTATTATTCTCATTTTCCTTACTATTTCTATTTTATAGACTTCCTTTGTATTATTATTCCCCACTTATCCATTTCCAAATTTTCTTAATTGTAATAGATTTGTTTTCCATCTTATCACACTTCCTTTCACTCTTTGGCATCTTTTTGTAGTAGAATCTAACAGGAAATATGTCATTTTTACTATCTTCTTCTCTTAACTCACTCTTTTCTTCTCTTCTCAAGCAATTATATTTCACCTTTCTTATTCTCAACACATAACCCTAGGAATTTCATAGTATTTTCATGATTCTTACCTCTTATTTTTACCCTCTAAGTATTTTTCACCTTGGATCTAATTTCACTTTTCTATATTCCTCTTTCCAAACCTTCTCAAAGGCAAGGGTTTATTGTTCACTCTTTATTTCACTCTTCACTTATTCTTCTTAGGACATGATTAGAATATTATACTAAATTATGTTGAGAAAAATTCACAATCAGCGAATCAAAAAGGTTAGTACAATCAAACATCCCAAAACTATCCTTAACTTTGTAAAATAGCTCACTTTCTCGGACCTAGATAGGCTACAAACATGCAAAAAAATAATCTTTTAGTTTAAATGATCTT